>VDFB02379711.1:5665063-5996722 GCA_007258455.2 Sequoia sempervirens | reverse complement strand
TCTATATAAATAAATAGCTTATCCAAGTTCACTACAAAATAAAGGAAAATTACTTGTATATAATTGATTTAAAATAGTTATAATAAAATTAATTTTAGTTATGTATATAAAAAAAATTCCATGTAGATATGCACACATTAGAATGAAGTGAATTTTTTATTTCTATATTGACAAAATTAGAACATATATATATATATATATAAAACACTACATTGGGCCTTTTAAATCAATAGTCACTCATGATTTTTTTAATGATAGAATATTTTCTAAAAGTGTGGGGATTCATGTTACAAAAGATATACAATTCCCAACAATTGATAGAAATCAAGATGCATTACCTACTTATGTATATTTTTCTATACCTCTATCCACATGGACACACTCACACATACATATATGTACATGTTTGCATGCACATATGTGTGTGTGTGTGTGTATTCATTAAATCTTTTTTAATAGAAAAGTGTTTACAAAATTTAGTACACGGTGAACAAATCTTAAACATATGGGAGTAAAGAAACCCTCCACATATATACACATATGTATATATTTATCCATGCATGCATCCATGTCTATATATACATGTACCTATACCTTTATATACATATACATATACATATGTTGTGTATACTTAAAAAATATGAACAAACATCATATATAAGCTTATTCCCTATTATATTCTAGAACTTCTAGAATATACATTGAGATGACATCTCTTTAAAACACAAATATTGGCTTAGAAGACAATGTTAGGTTTTAAACATGAGATAAGAACCCATGAAATTAATAAAAAATAAATTTTAGATGCTGGACTATTTTCTAGAAGTGCCCTTAATGATGCACAAAGTTGTATAATTCCTAATAATTAATAGAAATGGAAAGACATTCTTTGCTTTTGTGGGTGTATACATACACACATGTACATGTATTCAATATAAACATATGAACATATAGAGATACATAATATGTATCTAGATGTATTTTTTGTATGTATATACATATATAAAATTGAACTACAAACACTAAATTTAGAAACCTGCTCTCTATTGTAACAAACATGAAATATATAGATTTGAGAAAGTGTTACAATCAAGTATATTTTTTATTGAATATAGATCATTAGTCACGTTTATTGAAATGTATATGTATGTGTATGTGTATGTATACACACATAAGTATTACATTTATATCCAATATAAATATACTTTTTATTGTTTCAAATATCAAATATATAGATTAGAAAGAGAGCTACAATAAAGTAAATATATCATATATTCAATACAAATTCACTACTACAAAATGGTTACATTCACATCTAATATAGGCCTAGTCTCTTTTCTTACAAAAATTAAATATCTATATTAGAATGAAAGTAAATATACTTTGTACTAAATATAGATTCAGTAATCACATATATAAACATACATATAATTTTTTTATATTTACATCAAATGTTAACCTACTCTCTACTTCTGAAAGCATCAAATATATAGATTGAAAGACAGTTACAATCAATTAAATATATTTTATTTTGAATATATGTTCATTACACACACATGTAAATATGTGTATGTGTATATGTATATGTATATGTATACGTATATGTATATGTATACACATATGTATATGTATGTATGTATGTATGTATTGACAAACACACATAAAAATGTTATGTATTTGTATATAATATTAATATGTTTTCTATTGTTCCAAACATCAAACATATATATTGGAGAGAGGGTTAAATATTTTTAATATCTTATGTATTGAATTCATGTTTTAGTTTTAATATAGGTTCACTACTCACTATCTTTAAATTGACTAATTATATTACATGCATTGCCTCAAAGGCAATAGAGACTCAATATGAGAACTATGTTTAAATTATTTTTCTACTCAATATTATCAAATTTACAATAAATCATGAAGATACTTTAGTCAACAAATATCATTTTATATGAATTATTATAATGTTGTTCTAATCACAACATGATGGCATATAGATGAGATAGGAATTGATGTTTAAATATAGAATTATGTACAATAAGAGGGAGATAGATAAAGTGCATGTATTCTTTGTGCATCTCTCTATGTTTGCATATGTGTATTGTGCCATAGTATACTCATCCTTATTTAATTGAACTTTCATATTGAAGGATTAATAAAGATACAAATATATATTTCAATTAATTTAATTAAATTTAGTTAAAATTACTTAAATTTATGAATACATCCTTGTTCAATTATTCATTATCAAATAATTATTCATTTCTTAGATCTTTCAAGGTATGATTTTTATCATGGATACAAATTTGTATAGTTATTCATCACAAATAATTATTCAATTTTAAATATTTTCCTAAATCTAAATCAAAACCTTAAATATAAAATCCAACCCCTAATCTTGGGTTTATTAAAGTTAAAATTTAGAGATTTGTAATTTGAATAATTATTTGTGAATAAAAATTAGAATAAAATTAAGTGGAGCCAAAATTAGGGTTTAAATTTTAAAGTTTAAGGTTGAATTTTAGCTTTAGAGTTTAGAATTTGATTCAAGAAGAAAAAAATGATAAGTAATAGATGTATCCATATATGGAAGGAAAAATAGATAAATAGTAGAATATATAAACATGTAAACACACATGATAAATGTACCAATGATCTACTAATCATTATGCTAATTAATAGTAGTCTAGTTAGATGCATTGAGAAGACCATGATTAATCATAACACTTTCTTGTCGTGGCTTGTGTTCTCCTAACTACTAGTAATTCAAACCATTAGCAGTCCTTGACCTCCATTTAAAGGATTATTTAGGCTATATCATTATCAGATGTTAGTGCTTTACTCATTGTATTCCATTGGCCATAAAAAAAAAAAAAATGGTTTTTCAAATTTTTACCCCTGCCCCAAAATAAAAAAATTAAACAAAAATATGCATTAGAAGGTATCTTTGAATGAAGGCATTTCTATTTATATTTTAAAAATATTAATTTGATGGTATCTTTATATCAAGGTTCTTCATTAGAATGAAGATTTAGTTAATGCAACTTTTGAAAAAAAAGTTTCTTTGTTTAAGGGATTAAATTTAATTTGAAGGTTTTTTTATATTTTTTCTTAGGTGGGGGTCACTTTTTGCTTCATCCCACAAGTGCCACACAATATTGTGGGATGAAAATAAATAAATTATCTAGATAGAATGTGTGATCCAACACAATAGTGTTGATTCTACCAATTAAAGTTGAAAATGCAACTTTTTCACTAAGTGATGAAACATGCAAGTAGGGTACCTAACCAACATGCATGAAATAAGAGCCAAGGAAGGTCCTAGTGAATGAATAGGAATGTACTTCAAGGTTGGATGGATTGTAAGAAGGTTTTTTACACTACATAGATTGTGTACTAGACTATCAAATTATCATCAAAGTTCAATTTATGGCTATACAATTTTAGACGCTAATAGATATATCCAAGGACTCTTCTATGTTGATCATCCTTGTAATTGTAAGGAAGAAAGATAGATATTGGATAATGTAAAGATTTTTAGTCTCTCAATAAGGTCAAAATTAATAATTAATGTCCTTTATAAATGATAAAAGACTTGACAAAAAAATTGTAACATGTGGAGTATTTTATGAAATTGGATCCAAACTCAAGGTGTCATCAATGAAGAGTGAAATAGGATGATACATGGAAAACTACTTTCAAGATCAAAAACATGGTTTGTGCAAATTAATTATTCTTCCTTTTAGATTATGTAATCCACCATCTAAATTTATGTGTTTTATGATGTGTAAAGTAGTTTCATAGATACATGTGCTATAGGGTGTCTAAGGGATATATTAATATCTAGTACACCGTAGAGGACCATTTGATATATCCACATGCTTCCCACTTATTCTTGAGCTATGTAATTAGTAAATGGATCATTTTTTCTTGGTTTCTTTAGTGTCCTACTTTATGTGACATGATGGATATGAGTACCTAGTCACTTGGTATAGGGTAAGACCCCATATCCCCTAGTTTGTGCCATTTAATTTATTTGGATGTGCATCACTATTTCTACAAGTGTACCTCTGTCATGATTTATTTCACTTTAGATGTCTTTCAATATGTTGCAAGACTTAATCTTATAACCACAAGTACTATACCAACAATTGAACCCCACCAAGCGATTGACCCATCTCCCCTAGTAAAGATGAATTATTTCTTCATATATTTGACCAAAGTAAGAAGAAGAAAAGCAAAGAGAATCTAATCATCTTTGATGTTATGTTTTCTCACTTTATTAGAATACCAAAACAAAAAAAAAAGATAATCCATTCAACAAAGCATAAAATTTCAATTATGTTTTCTTCATAAATTTGACTAAAGAAAGAAAACAAAAAAGATATCTAATGATCCTTGATGCTATATTTTCCTAATTTGACCAGACTAAGAAGAAAGAAAAAGTGCTTACTTTATTAAAAAGGAGAACCTACTTTGTTAAAAGAGAAAAGAAAAGACAACGCACTCATCTGAAGAGAAGCTTTCAGTGAGGAAAAAGTAAGAAACGGTAGAAAATGTAGTAAACCCACTTTATTAAAGACAACGCACTCACTAAAAAGAAAAATTTTGTGGACTCCAAGACTGTACAGTCTGATCAACGCACTCAATGTAAAGTGAATGCGCTCCATTCCAAACAGCGATATGATCGTCCAAAAACAGTACACAGTCTAATCAACAATCCAAGAAAGAAAATATCCAATATTCGTCTCCAAAAATAGTAAACAGTCTAGCCAACAGTCTCAGAAAACTGACTTACGTTGTTGTATTTGGTGTTGTTGCGTTATAGTAATATGAATTAATCTATTTTTTCATAATGTGAATTTTATTAAAAGAGATAAAAAAAAAATTGAAGGATAATATTTTTTAATTAAATTTTGAAGAGATGGTTGAAATTATGCATTAGTTAATAAGTTTCACATGTGTTTTTCTATAATGTGGTTTGATAATTGACACTAATTGAAATGATCCAATAAAAAAAGATGTAGAGAAAAAAGTAATTGGACATCATTATAGGGTTACAACATTTAAAATCATAGAGTAAATCAAGTAAATAAAACAATAAAAAACTAACTACTTACAAGAATGGTTATTGTGATGCCAAAACAAGAATTACAATAGAAATTTGAATAGCATTAGTTGTTAATCTTGTCTATATAAATTAGTAATATGCAAACATATTGCAATACATAGATATAGACTGCAATAGTTATACATCCATATTTTGAGCCTATGTATTAAACAAGTGAAGTTGCTTGAAAATGAAGAAAAAAGTGGGATAAAATATTAATATGATTTTAAGCCTTGGAATAAAGATAATGTATCAAGAAAAAATATATGGATTGAAATAGATGTGTATACATCTAAAAGTGGTCATGGTTAATCAAGCTTGTTAATTAATTAAATATGAATTATTTAATCAATCTTCTAAAGTTATCTACATATAAATAAATTTAATTATTTATTTATATTGTTCATTTTATAATTCTTCTAACTTAATTAAATAAATAATTTTATTTAATTATTACCATCTTCCATATTCCTCTTAATTAAATTAAATAAATTTTATAATTTATTTATATTAATTATCATATTATTTTAAATTTGAATGTTTAAATTCAAATAATGGAATATTCCTCCAAACACCTTCTTCATCTCATAGTTAAACTAAATATTACAAATATTTAATTTAACACTGTTTCTCACTCCACACATAATTAAATATGTTTAATATTTAATTACCTTCCATTTTCATCTCTCGCACATAATTAAATATTAATTATTTAATTATGAAAACTTCTAAATTCATTGTCACATGTAATTAAATAAATTTATTTATTTATTTATTTAATCATGGGAATTATCTTCAACTACAAAACCAACTCATAACCAAAGATGACAAATGACAAGTTGCCTCTATTTCTAAGTGAAAGCTTTTGTGGGAAGGAAACATCTTCCATTATTCTCTCAACCTTCCATCTTTCTCTCAACTTCCAAAATCTCTTACCATTCATCTTGACAAGCTTGATTTCAACCGTTGATCACATCAGCAAATCAAAATCTTTCGAAAAATCTATAAATACCCATGTGAATCCAAGCATTGGTTAAACACACACATGCATTAGAGACAGAGGATTAGCATTTTAGCATTGTCATTATCAGCTTTAGCATTCATAATTGTGTAATCTTACATTCTAGCAATCATGTTTAGTTTAAGTATGTTAATCATATCTTAGCATAGCATGCATTCATCTTCAAATCTTGTTCTCTAAGGAGACCGTTTGTTGAGCCTAGCACACCATCTGAGAGCAAGCTGGAATCAACAAAAATACTGAAGATAGAGGACAATGAGACATCATTGAAGAAACTATTGTTATTAAGAGTTTGTTTTAGTTTTAATTAGTTTGCTTCAATATAATGTCTTATTGGTGTGTTTGATTTGTTTTTAATCTACATTTGATACATGTAATTTCAATCACACATTTTTTGGCACCCACTGTGGGGCATTTGCCTTATTTTTGACATCTACTTGCAAGTTTTTTTTATAAGATTTCGTGTTCTGGAGTTTGATTTTCCAAAAAAAATTATGTTTTAGTGCATCTGTGGGTTATTGTAGAGCATCTAGGACTTCTTTCAATGCTTCTGCAGGTCTTTCAGTGCATTCAGGAACTGTTTTAGTGCATCCGACAATTACTTTAGTGCATGTAGGGAACAAAATAGCATATACATTTAGCTCACTTCATCAAAATTATTAAAGCATTTTTAGATTAGCGCACTTAGGATTTCTTTTAGCACATTTAAGGTTTTCTGCAAAGCTTATGATGTCTATTTTAGCACATTAACTATTTGTTTTAGCGCATGTGTATGATCTTTTAGCGCATGCGGGTTGTAACTAAACAAAGTTCTGAGTCTACCGCCTTCCGTAGATAGAGCTTTTCTCTAGTTAAAAAGAAGCAACCCTAGAGTAGACAAATTAAATTAAAATGAACCAATCCTAGGATATCTACATGAAATTTAAAAAGAAACAATCCTAGGGTAGTCACCACACATTGATTTTGCAGTTAAAATGAATCCCATGCTTTTTGTGAAGCAATATCATCACATAGATTAAATCATTGTCATTTGGGATCTAAAAAGAACACTGTCTACTTTGTCTGTGGCAATAGGTCTATGCCCTCCCCTTAACTGGGTGATCAGAATACTAGACTTGCCTTTTCAATTTCTACAATTTTAATTCTTTATTACATCCTTTAGAGGGTCTGCTCTTGTGGGAAAAAAGTACTCACCTGAGAGGAATGACTTAAGTGGGAACAACTAAAGCCAAGTTTTCCAACCCACTATAATCAAAAGTGAATTTGGGGAAAATATGCAATTCAATGATAGTGTGAAAGATAACCATCACCAAAGCCTTTGTTTTAAAGGTTGGGAGATCTCTTGAGGGAGTTTATCATTTTTTCCATCGAACGAAAACCCTTACTAAGAACCTAGTGTAAAAGCTAGTCATGTCAGTTTCTGAACATCCTAATAATCACAGTGTAAGGGGAGGGAAGAATATATGCCCAAGGTACTCACCATATTATAACTACCAAGGACCGTTTTCTCATAGGATCTAGTATCCACTTCTGTCACTCTCAGTATGCACCTAGAAAAGAAAAAAACACTGGCGCCCCTTCAGGGGTGACATGACTATGTGAGTCAACGCAATTCTAAGATATGGGTCGTGGTTATTATGATGACCTACTGAGTACTAAAAGTGAGTCTACTTGAATTTTTTGTTATGTGCAAAACCTATGAAAATACTTTTTGAAAAAAAAAATGAAAATACACTTGATGTTTAGTATAGGGCTTAAAAATTACTATTTTCATAATGTTTGTTGTGTCTTCAATTACATTAATTTAGGTAAAAGATCATCCAAAATGAACATGCAAAAACTTAGATGAAATTGTTCAAAACTGTTTAGAAAACTACATCAAAAAACTATTTTACCACGTATAGGACATAGAGTAGTGCATCTAAGGTCTGTTGTAATGCATTTGACTATTTCTTTAGCGCATGTGTCTATTTTTGCAGTGCATATAGGGCACAGAGTAACAGATCTGTCACTTTCTAGAATTTTTACTTTTGACATATCTAAGTTTGTAAAATCCTTGGTCCAGTAGCATTTTGACATTTCTCTCATGCTTAGAGAGTGGAAATCAACCAAGTTTTTTAAGAAATTTATTGCCAATAGGATAAAGAAACCTAAGAAACATTTAGGTTACAAGAAAACCTTGCAACGCAGAAAGTTTTTGTATAAAATTTGAAACGCCTTGCTCCATTACTGTGAGTTTCTCCATAGGTACCAAGATTTTGCTGGGGGATTTACTGAAGAATACGTAGAGCCTTTATATTCACGATCCTATTTCTAGAGAAGAGCTTTATCACAATGACACAATCACAATCAACCTCTCAAGTTCGATTATCTACCACAACCTTCTATTGAATATCCAAAAAATCCTAATCAAATCCTTTAGTGAGTTTAATTAGGCTATTTGATATACTTATTATTCTTCAAAAACAAGGATCAAATCTTAAAAGTGCACCTTTCAAAAATATCTTTATTTTTTTATTCAACTTCCCCAACAAGATTTTGATATCCTTCATCATTGGAAGCCACAATCAAGAATTAGAAGCATATTTGATCATATCATAATATTTTCATCTTATCAAATCAAAAGATCATCATTTTTGCACTTATCAAACTTTGATATAAGTCTAGAAGAACATTTTAGAATCATATGCCTATTTTTTCAAGATCTCAATACAATAAGCTAAAAGAAGATATTCAACAAGAAGATCATACCTGGAAAACTTAAGAAGAAGGTGAGAGTAGTAATCCCCTTTATAGTGTGTTTCATAATCCCCTTTTCAACAACAACATGGATAACAGAGAAGAAAATCCATTTCCTTACAACAAATACAAGGACATGAGCAAAACTCTTGTAGATAGTGATGATGAACGAGATGAAGAATGTCACCTTAGAGAGGCCAAGAAAGATCCCAAATTTCACAAATCCTTAGAAAAAAATTTAGTGCGTAACAAAGAAAAATATTTCCTATATTTGGCTGACAAAGGAACTAAATTGTGTCATGATTTTGATACTGAGAACTTAAAGAGAAGTCTTGATGAAACACCCTTGTCTAATCTTAGTGCCTTGTCTCAACAAATTAAATCTCTACAAGGAAAAATTAAAGACATGCAAGGGGAATCCACAACAAAGACATATGTTTTATCTTATCCTTTTGACCGACATCTCAACATGATCCTATTTCCCAAACATTGTGAAGTTCCAAATTTTGATCGTTATAATGGGAAATTGGATCCAATCGATCATATTAGGGACTTCTAAAATATGAATTTAGAGTTTGCTCATGAGGACACATACTTGATGCTTTTGTTTCCTAGGAGTCTTGGAGGCCAATCTATGGAATGGCTATCGAAAATCACACCACCTGTCAAGACATTTGAGGAATTGATTAACGAGTTCATATCACAATATTCCTACAACATAGAACATCAAATAACCATGATTGATCTCTACAAGGCTAAATGAAAACCTAGTGAACCATTCATTACATTTCTTTAGAGATGGAGAATATTATTTGCTATATACCCACATCATGTTCCTAAGAAGGAAAATATCACCACTTTCATAAATAGCTTAGATCAAGAGATGAGTTATCGTCTTAATCTTCATTTTCCTCCCTCTTTTCAGAAATTGATTGAAAATGCCTTCACCATTGAAGGTGCCTTAATCAAGAGATGGTTACTTAAAATTGATAAGGACAATCATAGTTCTTCAAATCACCCCAACAACAATGACAAGTCTAAGTTTTGGACTCACAACAAAAATGTGGTAAATGATGGTGTTGTAGATGCAAATCATGTCTCGACTAAGCCATTTGTTCTTGGTACTCCCAGTGCTCCTCACAACAATAACTATAACAATGTCAACTCGGTCACCAATCAAGGAAACAGTTGTCCTCCTTCGAGGAATAACATGAATCAAACTTTTACTCCTAATCAAGGGAATGCCAATAATCAAGGTTGTCATGGAAACAATAACAACAATGCCTTAGGAAATTCCCCAAAAAAAATCCACAATGATCTTCATTCGTCTCTAGCAAAAGAACTTTTAATCCACTAGGTCAATCTTTAGAGTCTACATTCAAAGAGTTGATGGCTAAAAATGTTCTTACTTTGCCACCTCAACGCAACTTTGAACCCAGTGTGAAGCTTCCATCATGGAATGATGCATACTATTGTGACTATCATCGATGCAAGGGCCATCACACAAATAATTGTCAAGCCTTGAAAAATGTCATCCAAGAATTAATAAAAAATGGCACCATCACAATAGAAGGACACCAACAATCAATCGAAGACCACCAAGAATTTTGCAATCCTTTTCCCAGCTATCAAAAGGATGGGTCTTCTATAAAAAGTGTGAATCATATCAATGATAATATAATTAGTCATATCTACACTGACGATGAGCAGGTCAATGTTATAAAAGTTAACGAAAAGATGGAATATAGACAAGTCAACGCAACAACAAGGGCACAAGCTAAAGTTGTCTTAAAAGGAACTTCTTCAAAATCCACTATTCCCCCACCTCAATATCAATATGACTTAGTCAATCAAATTCGAAAAACTCCTACTCAGATTTCTATCTTAGAACTCTTGAAGATTTCCCCATCACATAAGAAAATTCTAGAAAAGGCCCTCATCGAAACAACTGTATTGACTAATTTGGATGTGGACCAATTTCAAGCCATGGTGGGACACTTGTCCTCACCCACATGCCTCCCATTCTCTGAGAAAGATGATGTTTCCATAACACATCCCCATAATTTATCATTATACTTAGAATTCATGATTCACAAGTTTTGTGTCAGACGCGTCCTAATAGATGGAGGTACTGGTTTGAACATATGTACCATGAAGTTAGTTCAGGCTTTGGGATTTTCTGAGGAATCCATTGATCCCAAAAGAAAGATTACAATTAAAGCCTACGATGATGAGGAAAGAGCATCCAAGGGTTTAATCATGTTGCCAATCAGAGTGGGACCTATTATCAAGAATACTTTTTGTCAAGTGTTACAAAGTGATATTGCATACAACATCTTGTTGGGTTGTCCTTGGATCCATGAAATGAAAGTTGTCCCATCCACATATCATCAATGTCTTAAGTTTCCTTATGATGGACAAGAGATCTTAATATCAGCTAATAATTCGAATAGTCAGACTTGTGCCAACATCAAAGCTAGTCAAGATACTTTGGTTCCCAACAATCGAAAAAATATTGCTAGGACTTCTCCCAAAGTTGATACACAAATCAATCAGTTAACCAAAATCTTTGACAAACAACTACGGTTCAAGGAAAATTGAGTTGGGGAGTACTCTCTATGTCTTGCTAATCTTCCTACATCACCTCGGTCACATGGGAAACCTTCTATCACACAAAATCAGATATCTATAACATCAACATCAACGCCACCACCAACAAAGCCAAGTACAAAATTTAATGGATGATTTATCAAAGAAAACTTCCCCATGGAAGATCCTAAGGATAGAGAAGTTCTAAATTGGCTCTATAAAGATGAAGACAAAATAATCCTCAATGTCAAAATGCCAACTGACCAATATGGTAAAGGGTATTTAATCATGCAGAAGATGGGCTATGATGGTAATGGTCCTATCTAAAAGAGAAAAGAAGGAGTAGTTGAGCCTATTCACCTTCCTAGACTAGGCTATGATACTAACTCAAAAGAAATAACATCCAAGCAGCTGCATGATACTATCCTCATATTGTAAGAAGGTTCTGATATGAGAGAAGCATGTATGACAACAATTCATAATTTCATGGATAATAAATCTAATATAGGCTTTGGCAAATACAAGTGGGACACCATCTACAATGATGAGTTCTAGAGGCACAAAGAGGTTAATGTGATACACAAGTATACCCAAACTCTAATTGAAGGTGAAGGGTTAGTGTCCCAACCGCAAGAATCTGAACTACAAGATGACTATGATTCTAGTGATACTGAGTCATATTTAAATGAACAAAACTATCATGGGAATAATACCATCATTGATCCGCCTCATACCTCAGATCTTATAGACAACTTTGTTATGGTCATAACCATAGCTGATTTCACGTAGTCTAATGATCTACTACCTTTGATCCATCTGGATCTCATTGACTAGGATTTATCTGAACCTATTGATATACCTATGTTTCTAATCGATGAATCTTTCATGAACTTCCTTTCCGCAGATGACACAAATGATTGTTCCACTAGCGATTTTCAGCATAGAGTCTTTAATCAGGAGAGTGTCAAGTCTCCTAGATGCAAAAGTAAAAATAAAAAAGAAAGATCTAATGGTGAAAACTAGAATTTGGCAGTGTTAGATCAAACAAAAGATAAAATAAAGAGTGTATCAGATGGTAAAAACCTTTTTAAGGCACCAAATGATGGGAAGCTTGGCACTCTCCCCAAGCACTATCATGAGCGATCACCTATCTTGATTGAGCCTACAAAAGAGGTTAATCTTGAAACTTCAGAAAACCCAAGGATTCTACAATTAGTTGTGTCAATGACAAATAAAGAAGTACATGAGTTCATGAAATTTCTAAGAGAAAATCAAGTCAACTTTGCCTAGTCTTCTGCAGACATGTCAGGTCTTGATCCCAATCTCATAATGCATCACTTGTCCCTTAAACCAAGATTTAAACCTATGAAACAAAAACTCAAAAAGATGCATCCTCATGTTGCACTACTAGTTAAAGAAGAGCTCAGAAAACTCCTTGTTGTGGGATTTATAAGATCAATCAACTATGCAAAATGGATCTCCAACATTTTTCTTGTATCCAAGCCAGACAAAAGTATTAGAGTGTGCATAGATTTTAGAGATCTTAATAAAGCATGTCCTAAGGATGATTTCCCACTTCCAAACATCGATACTATAGTTGATCTGGCAGTTGGCCATGCCATGTATTCACTAATGGATGGTTTTTCTAGTTACAACCAAATCAAGACTGCACCTAAAGACCAGGACAAAACAACTTTCACATGTCCATGGGGGACTTATTGTTGGAATGTCATGCCTTTCGGTCTAAAGAACACTGGGGCTACATATCAAAGAGCCATGACTACAAATTTCCATGACATGATGCACACATTCATGGAAGATTATGTAGATGATATATTGGAAAAATCAAACACAAGAGAAGAGCATCTTAAAGTATTATCCAAAATCTTTGCAAGGTTGGAAA
This sequence comes from Sequoia sempervirens, assembly GCA_007258455.2. Lineage (NCBI taxonomy): Eukaryota > Viridiplantae > Streptophyta > Pinopsida > Cupressales > Cupressaceae > Sequoia > Sequoia sempervirens. The sequence goes on along the minus strand of VDFB02379711.1, from coordinate 5,983,354 downwards.
AGTTCAAAGTTTGCCTCAACCCAAAGAAATGTGTTTTTGGGGTCACATGTGGAAAGATCTTGGGATACATAGTGTCATAAAATGGAATTGAAGTAGATCCTACCAAGGTACAAGCAATTATGGAAATGCCTCCACCAAGGAATATTAGTCAGTTGAGATCATTACAAGGATGACTTCAATCTATCTGAAGGTTCATTGCATAGCTGGAAGATAAGATTCTACCTTTCACACACCTATTACATAAGAATGTTCCTTTCAAATGGGATGACGAGTGTGAAATGGCCTTTCATCAGATCAAGCAGTACCTAATGAACCCACTAGTTCTAGTACCACCAAATCTAGAAAAACTGCTAATCTTATATATTTTTGCAACAAAGACATCTTTGGGGGCATTATTAGCACAGGAGGACTCTACAAGAAAGGAACGTACAATTTATTACATTAGTTGAATGCTAAAAAGTCAAGAACTCAACTACACTTTCATCGAGAAGGCTTGTCTAGCAGTAGTCTTTCCCTCACAAAAAAATCAGCACTACATGTTAACTCATACAATCAATCTTGTTGCAAATATTGATCCACTCAAGTATTTGCTAAGCAAGGCTATATTAACAGGAAGGTTAGAAAAATGGGTTATGATCCTGAGTGAGTTTGACATCCATTATGTTGTTCACAAACAAATCAAAGGACAAATTATCGCTAATCAACTAGCTAAAGCACCACTACAAGCAAAGCATCCCATGCACATTGAATTTCTAGATGCTGATATCTTCACTAAAAAATCCAAACAACCATGGTCATTATACTTTGATGGTTCGTTCACTCAACATGGATCAGGGGCAGGCATACTATTTGTCATCCCTCAAGGACATACCATTCCTTGGTCATATAGACTAATGTTTCCAAGCACTAACAACATAGCCAAATATGAAGCTTTAATCTCTGGACTCAAGATAGCATTGGAATGGAGGATCACAGAGCTACAAGTCTATGGTGACTCATAGTTAGTCATTAATCAGATCAATGATGATTATCAGACAAAAGATGACAAACTGAACATTGTTATACAAGAAAATGGTTGATGACTTCAACAAGTACTTTGTGGATATCAATTTCATACAGATTCCAAGACTTGATAACAAAGTAGCTGACGCCATGGCCACAATTGCATCATTGTTACAACTCCCAAAAAATTAGGCTTGCTATGAATTTTTGGTGGAACAATCATTTGCACATGCCTATGACACACCTGAAAGCCAAATCATTTGCCACTTAGTAGGATCTGATTCACCTTGGTATGGTAAGATTTATGCCTACCTAAAAGATGACATCTTACCACCTGACTTATCCCGTAATCAAAAGTGCAACTTTATTCACCAATCCTCTCACTATACTCTTATCGTTGCACCCTTTATCACCGTGGTCTTGATAGTACTTTACTTCGATGTCTTGAACGTGACAAATTTGATAAGGCTTTACAAGAGGTTCATGGTGGCATTTGTGGTACTCATTCAAGTGGACTAACCTTATCCAATAAATTGATTAGAATGGGTTACTACTGGCCTACGATGGAGAGGGAATCATTCACTTTCGTGAAGAAGTGTTCTAAATACCAGATTCATCGGAATCTCATTCATGCTCCTGTATAAGAACTTCAACCATTCATGTCAACCTGAGCATTCTCTCAATGGGGGTTAGATCTAGTTGGAAAGATTCATCCTTCATCATCGAGTGGACACAAGTTTATCATCATAGCAACAAATTATTTTACCAAGTGGATTGAGGCAGTACCTCTCACTAAGGTTACCGACAAACAAATCTCATCATTCATACTCAACTATATCATTTGTCGGTATGGCATTCCCAACTCCATCATCATAGATAATGGATGACCATTCAAGAATCAACATGTTGATGAACTTTGTGAGAGATTCTATATTCAACACCTTACTATCCACAAGGGAATGGCCAAGCAGAGGCCTCAAACAAGACTATATTGAAATTTTTGAAAAAGACTGTGAATGATGCAGGGAAAGATTGGCATGTTCAACTCAATCTCACATTATGGCCTATAGAACTAGTATCAGAACGCAAAAAGGAGCAACACCATATACTCTTGTCCATGGAGCAGAAGCCATATTACCTCTAGAGGTTGAGATTCCATCACTCAGGGTATCATTGAAGGGTCTCACAACAGATGATGAATACAAAGTTTCCCGAATGCAAGAGTTGGAACTCCTCAATGAGAAGAGACAATGAGAAGCTAATCATTTGAAAGCATATCAACAAATGATGTCTCGTAGCTATAATCATAGAGCCAAGCCACCTACCTTTCAGGTTGGTGATCTTGTTTTGAAGGAAAACCCACGAAATTAGCAAGACAGAGAGAAGGAAAGTTTAAACCAAATTGGTTGGGTTCGTACGTGGTCATAGTAGTATATGGTTCAGAAGCATACAAGTTGTCAATGCTAGAAGGGGACCTGTTTGATGAACCCATCAACAACATGAACCTAAAGAAGTACTTTGTCTAAAGTAGTTATCATCATCCATAAAAGTCTTGCAAAACCCATAAAAATTAGAAAAAGTTCTACAAAAATCCATAAAAATCAAAAAAATCTTTAAAAAACCCATCAAAATCAGAAAAAGCCCTGAAAAAGAAAAAATACAAAAAAAAAAATCATCATAGGGTGAAAACCTAGCAATGAGTAGTCTATTAACAAGAAAAATACAAAAAAGAAATAAAAAAGAAATAAAAAAAATGCAATAAAAAGAGAAAAAATCTAGCAAACAAACGATATTTGTAGCTCTCCATCTATTAGTTCATGTTCTACACTTAGCTTCTCAACCTTCACCATCATCTTAGGGCCATAACAACATCATACAGTCATCATTTTCCTAGAGTGATAGCGTCTTACCACAGCTTGATCGTTGTACATATTCATTTTTACAAGTTGTGCCAATACTGGGGGAAAACGTTGACAATACTCGGGGTCAATGTTGACATATCGGGGGAAATCAACTTTCAAGTTCTACCAAAACAGCTAGGCAATGACATAAAATCCAATCAAATGAACAAACAATCAAATCCTATGAACAATTATCCAATCATTGATCCATATCACAGTTTTCAGCAAATTTCATATCATGACTCATATCTGGATGATCTACAATCTAAATAATGTTTGGAATAGCAGTATTATATTTTGAACAATGGTTGTTTGACTTTCGATATCACCCTTCTAAAGCACACTCGATGATGTACTGAACTAGAGTGGCGAGGAAAGAGAATGATTTTTCTTTGTCTGTTGTCTTGAGGTTAATTATCAATCTAGTGCAAATATGTCACGAGACATGATTTCCAAAGTGTATCATTGATGACAGTTCTAATTTTGCATAAGAAAGTGGTTAATCTTTGTCTTTTTAGGCAAGAAATACTCAGGTCATCTTGGTTCACTTTGTAGACACCTAAATTTGGACGCTTAATTTATCCAAATTTATCCACTTTCATCTAAGCATCCCCTTATCTGCATTAATTAAATAATATCACTATTATTTAATTAATACCTCTAAAGTTCTTCTAATCCCTAAGGTATCTAGTTAAATAATTAAATACCTTCCTCATTTTCATCAAATGAATTAAATAAATATGACATTTATTTAATTCCCTTCATGTCACATCCGTTTCTTAATCCTAATTACTCTCCTAATCTCATCATTAGGGATGTGCACATGCCTAATCCTTGATTAGGATATGTCACATCCTCCAACTTTTGCAAGTTGGCCTCTAATCTCTCTTAGCCACCTAACCCTCCTCTAATCCTTCATTAACTAGCCTAATCAACCTCTCAAGGAATTTTTAATTTTTTTTATCCTTCCAAGGAATATTAAATTCTTTTTTCTCTTCCCCATGTGATCTTTGACTTGTCACATCAAGTCACATGTGTCATCTAACCCTCTTCTAATCATAATTAATTTTTCTAATCAAGTACTTGCACAACATTAATTACTTAATTAGGTCAACCTAATCTCCATGTCATGTGTCCTAAGTCAACCCTATTAAATGCTTTTTCCTTTTGAGAAGGCACTCCATTCCCCATGTGAATTTTTTAATTTACATTTAATCCCCCAATGCATCCCTTCGAATTTAAAATTCCTTTTCTCATCCCCATGAGGATATTTGAGGAATTTTTAATTCCCCACATGTCCTCTCACCCATATGGGGACAAGTACCTCCTTTATGAGGAGATCTTGTCTCAATCCTAAGGTACTATGTACTCCCTCCATGTCATGTACTATCCCTCCACCTCATGTACACATCACCTCTTATAAGCCACTTCACAAGCTATGTTTCAAGATGTGAGGGCTTGTGAGTTCTCAACTCACCTTAGACCTACATCTTGATCTTGGTGGCTCAATATTGACCGTCCATTTTCCTAGAGAATTCCAAATTCTCTATAAATACCCCCTCTTTTCTCTCATTTTAGGGGAGATCATTTGATAGTAGCCAAACTCTTGCAAAATTTTTCCTTGAGCCATACTTAGCCATTTTTCATACTTGTATTCACTTTCATCCATTTTCTATCCATCTTATAGCTTGCATCTCTTGCCATCCAAGGAGCATACAACACCAAATATCAAAGGGCCAACCAAAGGATCGATTCGAGACAAGGTAAAGGGTTTCATTTTGTTGTCTTTATTTAGTATTGAATCCAACTAGGCTAATCTTGAGGTGTAGGGTGTTTTTAGTGTTATTTTCTCTTTTTTGTTTGTTTCTCATATTCTAACAATGAAATCCGCCCTATCACACACTTATACCTTGATGCTTGTGTTCACTTGTTATATCAAAAATCATGAAAGTTGTATTCAAGTCATCATTGGTGCTAATTTCCCTTCTGATGCTTGTACATACTTCCAACATTTTAAACACTCTATGATGATTCAAGAAAGCTAACAAAGGGCTCAACAAATAGTTGGTTTTGTTTTGTTGCATTTCATTTAGATCATTATATATATGCATGTACTAGATTTGCATCAGAGTTTTGAAAGGCTGAACAAAAATATCGACTATCATGTCTCTTTGGACTATTTGTGGAGGAAATTCGGACATTTGTTTCATTATCATCTTTCATCTTCTTCATCATTTCATTAATCATTATATCATTTCATCTATGTCATGTACATATCATATAGTTTATCATTTATAATTCATTCTCATATCATTTCAATCCTTTATCCATCATTATGGATTATCATATAATTTATCATTTTTTCATATCATATAATTTCATTGCATACCATTGATCATTCTCATTTTATTACATATCATTTAGATGCTTTATCATTTCATATCATTCGTTTATCCATTAGGTATTACATATCACTTTCATTTTCATATTATCTATCATCTTCATATCATTAACACCTTACTTATCATTTTTTTATATCCATTTCATTTTCATTCTACACAATTGCATACCATTTATCATCTTCATTAACATTTCACGTTCATAATTTATCTTTGTGTCATCATTTAATAATCTATTTCATTTCACTTATCATTTCATTACATTTTCATTATCATTATCATTTCATCATCATTTCATTACATTTCATTATGTTTCATTTATCATCTTATCATGCATCTCATTATTATTAATCATGTTCATTTCATCCCATTCTTTATCATTTGTCATATTACATTCATATCACATCTTTACTCATCTATCATCTTCATATCATTTAAATATCATGCCACCTTTCACATAACATTTGAACCATACCACATATCATTTCCTAATCCATATCCATCTTATGAATTCATGATGCATTTCATAACCACAACATCCATTTTTCATCACATCATCATTATTTCTTGCAATTGAAAAATCCAAAAACAAAAATTCCATACATACATTACATTTCCACATCATTTGAAAAACATTACATTTTTCATAAACATATCATATATCCCATTGCATACTTTAATAATCAACATCCTAGGTCATCCACCTGCATGACATCATTAGTACGCATCACAAATCGTCATCATATCAAATCATCCTGCATATCATGTTAGTCATCAAATCATTAAAATGCATATCAAAATCCATACTACATCATGAAAAAATACATGCATATCACATCATCACATCAAAACTCATCGTTGTTACATATCATTTCTCATAAAAAAAAATGTCCAATGTCCAATGAAACTTAAAAGTATAGAGAGATACATGAGATATGATAAAAAAACAATGTACATGCTCCAAAAATGATATACATGTGTGAATTACATCAATAATACTACATCAATACAAATCAGATCTCACAGATGGCTAGTAGAGCCCCCTGATGGAGTTGGTCTAGAGGATGGTGGCTAGCCACTACCTTTTGCATCGGGATCTTGTCGAGGCCTTGTGACCCCTCTACTATGTGTCATAGTTTGTGATCCTCTCCTAGATCTGCTATGTGACCAAGGGTAAGGCTCTTTGTGGTTGGGAGGGCACAACTCCTCATATCTAATCTGATAATGCTCAACCTCCCTAGCAATCCTAAATCCCTCTACAATGGCCTCTTGCAAAGATGCACTCTCAACAGTGCCCATAAGTCTCTGAGCAACACCCTCTACCTCTACTACCCTCCATCTGAAGGAGTCTCTTTCTGCTATTAACTGGGCTACCTATGGACCCGGGGCAGAAGGAGGTGCCTGTGCTTGCGCAAGTTGTGCCTGTAACTGCACTGCCAAACTCTAAGCTTGAGCCAACTGGGTCTACAACTGCACCTTCTTCCCCTGAAGCATCTATACCTAGGCCTATAGAATAGCTATTTGTGTCTGTTGTGTTGTAGAAGAGACCCTGATCACTCTCCGCCATCTAGTACAGTCCTTGGCCTCCACATGATCTGAGCACTGCCCAAGATGTCTGTCCTCTTCCTCATTGGCCTCTACTCATCCCCTCTACTGTCTCCACCATCATCCTCACCACCATCATCTAAGCTCTCCCCATCTCCACTCTCCTCATCTCCACTATCCTCCTCCTCTCCTCCACCTACTGCTTGTTCCCCCTCTGCCACATCCTCCTATCTAATCCCTCCTAGATGAGGTGCCATCATAATTGGTGTTAGCTCATCTAGACATGTAAAATGAGGGAATGGATGTATGTGAAAATGAGTTGAGTACTCATCCAACATCCCTACATCACTAATATTTGTCATATAATCCCATGCCTTGGGTTGTAAACTGGTATACTTTGTATACACCAGCTGATATGAAATGCATGGCCCCCATCCAAGATCATCCCTGCATCACCCATAGTGCGCAACGCCCTATGACATCCCCTGCATATAGCCATACTATCTCTACACTCAAAATGCCAAAAATTTGTCTATAATGAATGGGGTCTGACCTATCAGATACCGAAGCATACATACAAATGGCATCTCTAAATGATCAATATCCCATGCCTCACAAACTATGTATGGCCTCCATATCATTGAATCTATATCATCAAGAATCTGTCGCCACTACTCTAACTTGCCCAACTTGGGTTGGACAAGGGCACTAGAATATGCATATACATATGGCTTGCCTAGTGGCCTATCTCTAGGATGAAGTGGTCTTGTAATAGCAATAGGCTCCCATGCCCATATTTGCAGTAGGGTAACACCACATGATAGACTACCCCCTCTGTAGTATACTACCTAATGCAAGTAATGATATAAATGATCTAACATGCAACTCCCCTAGGCATATCTCTACTGCTGACTTATCATCAACTCAAGGATCCTCCCCTACCCAACTGATAATCCCTTTGACTGGTGGTCCAGAAAAAGGAAGCATCCAATGATTGCACCCAAAATGGCGAGTAAGGTCAGATATCCTCTCAAATATTCCCATGGCACCCAATACCCTGCTATATGAGCATCCCCAAATACCCTCCCAAGTGTATCTATACCACCTAGCTCCTTGTGGTCATAAACCACAAGAGCACCTACCATTGGAATCCCCAAAATATTATATACGTCCTTAGGGGTCATAGTCATCTCACCCGTTGGAAAATGAAAGGTGTTATGCTTCGAATGCCACCTCTCTGCTAGTGCGGTTAACAATCCCCTATTGACCTGAATTGGTGGCATAGACAATAAAGGTCCCAACCCACATGCCACTATCAACTATACATCGGCTTGTGTCAGATCTTGTATCTAATCCCAACCTACAAGGAAGCACTCTCTAATCTGGAGGTTTTTGAAACCCTCCTATTTTTGGTCATCACAAGGACAATCAATCAGACTCATATCAACATGATCTATCTACTTCACATCATACAAATCAATCAAACTCATATCTATCTATCGGTGAACTATATCATGTGACCCATATCAGTGAACCATATCAAGTGACCCATATCAGTGAACCATATCAAGTGACCAATATCAGTGAACCATATCAGTGAACCATTTCAAGTGACTCATATCAAGTGACCCATACCAATGACTCATATCAAGTGAACCATACCAAGTGTTCTATCTAAGTGACTCATATCATGAAATCAATGCTAAATCAATCTATCTTAATATCAAATCAATCTACTCTATCATCATTTACTATTTTTTTTCTTTTTCAAAAGAGAAAATTTATCAACAATCAAATCATTTTCCTATTTGTACTTCAAACTCTGCAAACTCTGATGATTTCTCACAGAATGAACCTTGCTTTGATACCAATCTACTGCAACCATGGTAGTAGGGTCCTCAAAGAGAACAATTCAGACCGTGCATCAAGAGTCACACAATAGAAGCAACACAAACTATTGAGGAAAATGCAAATTCAAACATTCTTATTATCATAAAATTCAATTACAATTGGTCAACAACTTCTAGGCTTACAAATTCGGCTCAGGCCTAATACAACATGTTCAAAATATTATCTTCCTATATGCTCATGAATGTGAGCAAAAATCCTACAGATCAAATCTTATCTTTCTCAATTCTAACTTCGCTTCTTTTTAATGGTTGATTACAATGTTTTATATCATATCCAACGACCTCGAATCATCCGCATTGGCCAAAGATTATTACAATCTCCAATGAAAGAAAATGTAACGCGAGCATGAGTATGTTGGCCTCAAATTTGAATTACTCCTCGGTGAATGCATAAGATGAAGTGTGGACCTAAATTAAGGTTGAGGAAACTCCATAGAATGATTCAGATCACATCATTGAGATCTGCAAGATACATAAAAAGTCCAAGAATGATCAAACTAGTTGTTAGGTTTGAAATTTATTCTGGTGCCAGTTCAAGAAACTGCCAAATAATTCGGAAGTGATAACTTGTTGGAAAATCAACCAATCAAACTGAAATCTTAGAAAAGAGAAAATGAGCATGTCCACGATGCAAACATAAATCCGCAAGGTCTGGTGAGCAACTACGATGAAACAATAGATCTGACAACTTGAACTAAACAAGATGAGAACAAATTGAAAGAAAATATTTTTGGCTAATGCAAGATTTCCAAGAACCAAGGATGCTCCTGCATCAACTAGATGTTGATGTCCCTAATCCAACAAAAAAAATTGAATTTTGATACATGCAAAAAAAGTTATGTTTTAGCTAGTAAATTATGTCTAAATTGTAATTGGTTTGACTTTGAAACTTAAGGAAGAAAAAAGTATTCATTGAAATGCTATGAAACCAATTCCATGCATTAGATATAGTTAAGAATATAAATTTGAAAAAAAAAAAAATTATCCTTCATAGAATTTTTTTTATGTGTTAGCCAATAATGTCACTCTTTAAAAATGATGTTTACTATTAAAAACTAGTTTTTGAAGGAGATGGAAAAATAAGTGCAATCTGATTCCAAAAAAATTTGAAAAAAAATATATAGAATCTACAGAAAAAATGTCACAAATCATTATCTTGCATGATCTTCAAATTCCTTGTGGTTTAGCCGCTATAGGTGTCCAAAAGTACATATTTAATTAAAAAAAATAGTTTAATGTCCAGTTTGGCCAAAAATTGTAAACCAATATTGTGGGATCACCCAACACATAACCTCAAACATTGAATTGTAATTTCCCATTTGTTAAATGTCTTGATTATCCTAAAAAATATGCATTTAATAAGGCTTGTGGATGCAAAATAGGACCAATTAATGTATCAATAAGCCAAAGTTTTACATGGAGGGCCCAACATAAGTGTGGAAATGTAAAGGGATGCATTTTTCTACACTGCAACAAGATATCTTGTGGACCCAAATGCTTGTGCATCACCTATTATTCAATGTCATTCTTTCCTCAATAGGACCTAAAGGACCACATGACATCCTTTCGCTTGACTACATATCCCCTTTACCATATAAGAATGATCTATTAGCAAATTTACTTTTGTGATTTGTTGAAACTCATATCAAGTTTGATACTTTTCAAAAATATAGGCTTGTACTGAGTAAACCTTCAAATAAACCTACTAAGATTATTCTTATTGGTTAGACAACTAAATTACATATATCAACATCCTTGCACTTATATAGTCGAGAAAAACATTATGAAGTAGCATACCTATAAACTAAAATGCATCATCAACCTAAACTATCACAAGTTGGGGCTTAATGCCTCCTAAGGTTGAACCTAGCCCAATTTCACACCTTTGAGGGATTTGAATCATGGTGGATGACATAATTAAAGAACATACTATTATTCTTACCCATTGAACTACAAGCCTTTCATTATTAAACGTTATTTGAAATGAGTATGCTCTTTAAAATGAATGTATGCCTTACATTGTCTAATTATTTGAGCATCTATAGTGAAATCCTTGATAGAGGATTGGTAATTGATGTGTGGGCACCTATAACATTATGTGTTGCTAGTGTAAATGGGATAAGACATATTTGTTTATTGTTTAGAACTTTGAGTTTGACTAGTTTTTTTGAGTGAAGTTTCTTTGAAGTAGCTCAACTTGATTTATAATATTACATTCTACTTAAACATCATTCAATTCAATGCTCAAATAATCAATTACAAATTTACACATCATCCACATGAAAAATATAAATATTCATCCTATTTCTATTGATTAAAACCTTTGATATTAAATTAGGTGATAATACTATTACAGACATTGATAATGATGCAATGGAAATCTATGTAGTTTTCCCTTTGAAATGAGTTGGAAACAGGCTTAAGCAAAATTTTCGCCCATCTCCGAATTGTTAGCGATGGCACAATAGTTGATGTTCATGAAGCTTGATTTATTTGCAGTCAAAAAAATATTATTATATTTATTTAGAACATCTCTAAGTCTCAGCCGATTAATTTTCTATTTATTAAGTAAAGATTAGCAATGTAGTAATGAATTAGATTAAGTTTAGAAGTATGATTTAATTCATTCATTTTCTCTAATTTTTAAATTAGTTGTGGTCATAGTATGATTTAATTCTAATTAAATAGTATTTATCAATTTCTATGTCAAAAATCTTTAGTTTAAGCACTTAGAATATGTATAAAAGAACATCATTATTGTTGGTGTAATTAAATATTTAATTACACTTTATTAAGTTTACTTAGATCTTAATCATGTTTTATCTTTAGAGTTTTACATATTGCTTTATAAGAGCAAGTCATCTCATGTAATTCATTAATTCTCAATAATATTATTTGCACATCTTTTGCAAAAAAATTCTATGTATGCCATTTTATTTGTTTCGTATTCTATCGTTTTTATATGTGAAATTTTTAATATTTTTTGTTAACACACTCAAACTATTACATTTCATCCCTTGCTACCATTGTAATTAGACATCTCAACATAATTATTCTTATCAATTGAACTACAATCTTTTCTTTATGAAAAGTTATTTGACATGAGTACATCCTTTGAAATGAATTTGTCATACATTGTCTAGTTATGCGAGCTCTTATAGTGAACATAATAATAGAGGATCGACAATTAATATGTAGGAACCCACAATGGTATGTGTCTTTGGTACAAATGATACAAGACAAGTTTACTTCTTGTTTCTACTTTACATTTGATTGATCTTTAGATAGTGTTTCTTATTTTTCTTAACAATTCATCTTAATCTTATTACTATTTAATATAATATTATACTTTACTTAAACATCATTTAGTTCAATAAATAAATAGTCAATAATAATTTTATAAATTATTCAAATTAAAGAAATAAACAATTAATCTATTTTTATTAACTAAATTTAAACATTGATATTAAATTAAATTATATTTAAAAATAACTATTGATATTATTGTGAACTTTGCCCATTTGTTTCTACAAAATGTAGAAGATACTAGAACACATTAAAGAGGTGAATGCGATGAAAATCTGTGAAATAGGTATTCCCTTTGAAATGAATTGGAAACAAGCTTAAGCACAATTTTACCCTTACCCATGATTTTATCTCCGAGAAATTCTAAGGCGAAAACTTCGAGGAGGGCATTAAATTCTAATTGCACGGAAGACACGTCAACTCAATTTTAAAGAAATTTGGAATTACGGCTGTTCTAAAGTCGTTACGTAGTAGGTAAGATATTTCCGTCGTGTACGTTGGAGAATATTGGCTCTTCAAAGTGACCGACATATTTTCTTTCTATCTTGTTTTACTTTTTAATTACAAGTGAAAAAACAGGAAGATAGCTTTTAGAGTACAAAGTTGATGTTGACTTAATCTTGGTGTTTATAATGGTGGAATTTGTAATGTTTTATTTTAGTATTATAAATGTAAGTATTTTAAATTAATTTGTTAAGTATTAGTTCATTATGTGTTCAATTATTTTCATCAATATAGTTTATAATGTTAAAGTCTAATATTTAGAAGAAAATTTTGACAATTGAAAATACATCAATATTTATGATAGTATTTGTCATAGTTTGATTCTTTAATAGAACATACTTGTATTATTGTTTAGTTTGATTCTTTAATAGAACATACTTGTATTATTGTTTGAATATTGTTTGAATGTAATATTAATAGATTTTTATTTTTGTATTAATAATACCATGCAATTAATTATTTTAAATTTATTATAGAAAAGTGATAGGTTGATGGTTTGCAAGAAGGTTGGTTTTTTGTTGTATTCTATTAGGGTTTGTTTCTTTTTTGCAATCCTTGGTCCCCCTTATGTCAATCCATGTCATTGTCGTAAAACTTGTTATTATCTCACATTTCTTGTAGTTTTTTAGTTTGTCCTTTATATGACCTCAAACTACTTCAATCCAATAGTTAATGCTAGTGCTGATAGTTTAGTAGCTCCATAGAATGGCTCCATCAAGTAGGTATCTCCAAAAAAATTAATCTAAGAGTGTTTCATGAGGTACACATTTTGAATCCCTGTTAGATATGTTTTCCCCAGTCCCTGAGTTTGATACTGCTTGTAAATGGTTAGCACATTTCACTTTAATAATATGTGTGGGAAATATTAGTATCAAAATAAGATAATAAAAACACACCAATGCAACATTAAACTAAAGAAAGCTAAATAAAATATGAAATCCAAGAATTGAAACAGAGCTTCTTCAGAGTCATTCCATTGTCCTCTATCTCCAGTGATTTGCTTGAAGCTACTTGCTCTCAGATTGTATAAGCAAAGCTTCTCAGAATGGCAACCTGCAGAACGAGTATGCAAAAGGAGAATACTTCTCTATCCTATATGCTGATGGAGTGAAATGCTGGTATACAAATATGCACAGGGGCTGTAGATTATGCACAGGGGCTGTGGATTTTGTATGCTATTGAAGCTATGAAATGAGGATGATATGCCATGATATGGATTGCTAATATGCTAAGCTATGCTATGTTATGATTCTAAAGGCTATGAATGCTAAAAAGTTGTTCTATTGCAAATTTACTATAGTTTTCCCATACAAAAGCTTTTATATTTTTCAGAGACCCGACAATCCCTTTTATAGATTTTTATAGGCAAGAGCCTGGCTGGCAAAGATCAATGGCTATGAGATTGTCTGGTAAATTTGAATGGTGAGAGATGGAGAGGTTGAGAGGAAGATGGAAGATGTTGGGAGGTTGGAGAGAAGAATGGAGGTTTGTCTTCAACCCATGGGAACAAGTTTGCTCAGAAAAAATAATTTTCTGTTTTGAAGTTGTTTCACGGTTGTTGCAGATAATCCAAATTAAATAAATAAATTTATTTAATTTTATGTGAGTTTGAGGATTTAAAATATTTTTGAAATATTTGATGTGAATGAACATTAGAAGATTTAATCAAATATTTGGAATATTTAATTGTGAATGGATTTAGAAGATTTTTAGAAGAGAAGAATATTTAATCTTTATTTGAATAAAATATTCAAGCCAAGATTATATATGATAATTAATATAAATAAATCGTAATGTTTATTTAATTAATTAAGAAATGGATAAGAAAAGTGATTAAATAAACTTATTTATTTAATCAAAATGAAAGAATGAACAATATAAATAAATTATTTAGATTTATTTATATGCAGATTGAATTTAGAGATTTAATTAAATATTAAAAATATTTAATTAATTACCAGACTATTGTGATGTGACCATTTTTAGGTGTATACAATATATTTTGTGGGGAGAACTCCCCTAAAAGCATGCTTTGGGAATGGGTCAACAAGCACCAAGTCATGCATGGGTTTTGGCTTAATGTTATCCAGAACTCACTAAGGGGTTCTTTATTTTTCAATTTGCTAAGGTTAGCCATGTTGAGACTATCCTCAAACACAATCTCTGGTATGTATTCATATCATTTGCTAGTTTTCAACCCTAGACAAGAGACTTCACAATCTCAAATGAAATTAAACTCTACATGCTAGTTTGGCTTTGATTTTTTGAGTCCGCCCTTTCCATGCTAGAAATTTTTGCATACCACCAACTCCTTGGGACAGGTTATGTGTTTGCAGCCTAAAATGTTTTATCATGGTCATCTATAAAAACAAATTTACTTTGAGATTGATTTATCCAAAGATTTGATAGAGTTTGTTAACATTCAAATCAATAACCTATGTCATAGCTAATGGGTACTTTACCTTAATCTACCCAACACATATTTTTAGTATCAATCCACCAAGCATAAAATTAAGGATTTCCCTTTGTCAATCCCCTATGTCAAAACACCTCCCTAGTTAGTTGAGGTTCCTTCATCTATAGAAGCTCCAACCTTGAAATTTGAGGAAAAATGGAGTACAATTTATTACCATTAAGGAAAAATGACATTGCTAGCAAGTTGCAAGTTAAAACATAGCCCACATCAAGCTCCTCCACTACTAAAATGTAACTAGAAGTTGCATCATACCTTTCTAAAAAGGGGAAAGAGGTTATGCAACACTTGGGTGAACCATGTCTAGATCAAGGTTTCCTTAGACATACAACTAGCATGAATTTTATCTTCACAATTGAAAATTCTTAGCCAATCTCCCCCATTGCCAAATCACTTTCTATGACGTCTTACATCCTTCTTTAGCATCTCTAGAGGAGGGAGAGTATACAATTGATAAATGGAGGATTTTATCTCCCAACATTCAATTGGGTTCTTTCTCCCTAGAGTTTTTGTAGAATCATTAAATTCTACTCTCCAAGAGTCAAAAACTGGTGACATGCCCCTCTATTCTCACCCATAATTTTTTTTCTTGGAATGCTTAAGGTCTCACTAATCTCTCAAAGAAGTATTATGTGCAAGATACTCGTCATTAGTATTCAACTCTATATTTTCTTTGTTTACATAAGTGAAGATTAATATTTTCATGCTTTTAGTTACACATTGTGTCATATGGCCTACTAATACTATATTATGTGGAGAGGTCATCAAATTTCTCTATCCTAGGTACCTTCCCCATATTGTTAACCACATTTTAGGACCCACTATATGTGTAATCTAGATTCTTTTAAATGTCAACAATCATTCTTTTGGAATAACAAAAATTTATGCTTTTAATAATACTATTGAGAGATCTCTTTTATGGCTTGATGGATTGTTTATTGAATGCATGTTTCCATTTAGGTAACGTGCATGGATTTTAATATGGTTGATATATCATATTATATAGTATGTTCCTCTTACATTGGGCAATTGACAATTAAGAGGCATAGTATTACATGCACAATAAATTGGGTCTTTTTCATCCCAACTTGGGTTGCCACCAAAACTAGATCCATTAGCATACATGGTGTAAATTCTAAGCTAGTTATGATATAGTCATTAAAAATCTTAGTCATGTAATGATATTTGCATGATCTATTTGTAGGAGTTAATGGTGACCTCCCAACACCCCATAAATAGTTGCAAGACCAAAATATATTTCATAAAAGAGAAAATGGCAAGAATAGGTTGCTTGATTATGGATGAAAGATTGATTAAATATGTACATGAGTGACCTTTCTTATAAATGAAAGGTGAGATATAGGATTAGACAAGATCTTACCATCCATCCATCCAATAATATCTTCCATCCCCATCCTTACCTCTCATACATACTAATACTCCCTTCCATCTCTAAATCATTCTCTCCCCATCCATTCATCCTACCATCTTCCATCTCCCCATTCTTATCTCTCTATCCCTTCATCCATATCATATTCAAGACCCTAATCCTTTGTCATTGGTATCCAACTATAGGCTACCCCCATTCAATACAATGCCATCTATCCCACTATCAGAACTCCTACCTCGATTTCACATCTTGCTAATTTCCCATCATGTTCATCTATCCATCGGGTATGTGCAGGATCATCATGGAAAAAATAGGCCCTTAAGTGGTGAAAATTTAAGAAAAATTAGAGTTAAGAAACTTGATATAAAATTTGAATAAATTATCTATATTATTTCAAAAATATATAAGAATAGAATATGTAGAAAATTGAATGTAGTTTATAAACTACTAGGTTTTTTTTTTTTTTTTAAATTATTTGGTCAAAAATTGAAATTTCAATGTAGTAGTACTTAAATTTCAAGGAAAAAATAAGTAGGTGTTTGTATGAGCACCCTAACAACAATAAAATGATAATATTTTTTTATAAGATTTTATATATAAGTAGACAGACTCATGTCCCAATGTGATGAATATTTTTTTAAATTTTTTTCCAAGTAAATAATTAATTATGATTTTTTTATTACAACTTTTAATTTAAATATAAAAACTTGTATGTCTAACCACCTTAACTTGGTCTTGAAACTTCATGAAATTCAATTTTCTTTTAATCCTATAGTATGTGAAAATGTGATGCATGTTTCAGATTCAAAAAATGTGATATCGTTTGAAAGCTATAAATGTTTTTCAATCAGCCTATCAATCAGGACTTTAGTCATAATTGAGATAGAAAATGAATAATAATTATTTATTAAATTAAAATTAAAGCATAATTTATATAGGTAGAAAGCTTAGAATCTCCTTTAAAAACCCTTTTTGTTTCATCAATTTTGGGTAGGAAAAAAGTCATCAACCACATACCCTACACATACTCACATATCGCCACTTTTTGGACTATCATCCTCCCAATTAACATTTTGATTATTTGGATAGTTATCACATTCCAAAGCATCACACAATCACCATCCTCTTTTAAATAGTGTACATCTTGTATATATTGATCATCTTACACATAATGTTAGTCATGTCCTAATCTAGGTTTCATCATTGTACATACTTATCGCTAGGTCTTATCCTTGTGTAAGTTGTGTCTCCAAGAATTTCCCCTATCAAGTTGGTACTTGAAAAAAATCCATTAGCCCCTTTGGATTTTAGGCATCTTACTTATCTCTCGCCATGATAATTCAAGGTCCTATCCTATCCATCTCTAGTCTTTATAGGATATATCGTTCCTCAAATTAGACTAAATCAACCCCATCCATCATCCTTATGGAAAAATGCACTTGATATTTTTTTTTATTTCATTGGTGCTTTTGGAATATTTTTTTATCTTTCTTTTGAGCTTTCTACTTTACCTACTCAAGGTCACCATAATCCATCATATCATGGTATGCTTTGACTAGTGAAAATAGGGGCAAGTCTTAGATTCTCATATGCTTTGCTTTCTTGGTTGTCCCACATAGTATCCACCAAGATCCTCTAGTGTCTTGTGTTATGTTGGGGAATCCTTTGTGTTTGTGGTTTTCCAACATCATATCCACCAAAACACTTTGTGAATTTTTGTGATGTTGGACTAACCTTTTTGTTTGTTGAGTCAGTCTGATGTATTAGATACGATGTCACCTTGGTGACAGGTTGTCATGAGGTCCTAACACTTTAGTTAAAAACATGTTACTTATGACAACCGGGTAGTGTCCAAAGGCTATACGCAATAGGGGATATTTTGGCCATCTCTCTTAGCAAGATTTTCTGAATTTGTGAAATGGTTGTAAACTAAAATTAAGGTAGAAAGAAACTAAACTAGAAAACATGAAATTGTTAAACTAAAAAGCAAGAAATTGTTAAGATAGAAAGCATGAAATTACCTAAGAATTAACACTTGCAATTAAACTATGAAATTTAAATGAAGGAAACTAACGGATAACAACTGCTAATAGAAAGTACACTTAACAACTTGTAACTAACAAAAGTGGGTGCTCCAGAATTTCCAAATGAATAGAACCTAAAGATTGCAAACCTAAAACTATGACCTATAGGAACACATGATAGAGCTCGACACAAAATAACATTCATCTAAATTTATCATGTACAAAATGAAAGTAACAGTATTAGCAATAACACTACATATCTACTCTATGAGATCCCTCGAGTGACTAGCTTTCGGGCATTCCTATTATTAGCTTAAATCACACATACTTTTGCATCTTCAAAAAAAATCCATTCATAATACCTCCATTACTCAGAACTATTGAATCAAAATAATCCTGACAATATTTATTTATTCAAATCATAAAAGTGTAACACAAAGAAAATAGATGAACAGTATTCAAAGCATATCATAGCAGTATAATAACACATCCTTGTTTTGGTAGTTACACATATTTATACTATGCCACTACAAAAATCCTAATTTCCAGATGGCACGAAAACACCATTGAAAATTTCTTAAAATAGAATTACAAAAAACCAACTAATTGATGTTTGGGTATGTGCAGGATCATGATGGGCCAAAAAGTGGTGATATGGTGGGTATGTGTAGGGTATGTGGCTGATGAGTTTTTTTTACCCAAAATTGATGAAACGAAAAGGGTTTTTAAAGGATATTCTCAACTTTCCACCAATATAAATTATGTTTTACTTCAAATTTAATAAATTATTATTATTCATTTTTTATTTGAATTATGACTAAAGTCCTGATTGATAGGCTGATTGAAAAACATCTATAGCTTTCACACGGTATCACATTTTTTGAATCCGAAACATGTGTCACATTCTATGCTTCACATACTATAGGATTAAATAAAAGAAAATTGAATTTCATGAAGTTTTGACCAAGTTAAGGTGGTCAGACATACAAGTTTTTATATTTTTTCAAAGTTGTAATAAAAAAATCATAATTATTTATTTACTTGGAAAAAATTACAAAAAAATATGCATCACATTGGGACATGAGTCCTCTACTTATATCTAAAATATTATCATTTTATTGTGGTTAGGGTGGTCAGAAAAATACCTACTTCTTATTTTTTCTAAAATTTAAGTGCTACTAGATTGAAATTTCAAATTTTCACCAAATAGTTTTCTTTTAAATAAATCTAGTAGTTTAGAAACTACATTCAATTTGCTACAAATTTTATTCTTACATATTTTTGAAATAATATAGATAACTTATTCAATTTTTTATGTCAAGTTGCCTAACTTTGATTTTTTTTAAGTTTTTCACCACTTAGGGCCTATTTTTTCCATGATGATCCTGCACATACTTGTTTATGACATAAAACATAATAAAGGCTCTGAGTGGAGCTGTAACGTCTTAACAAAAAGTTTAATAGAAAGCTTTAAAGGAAATTGTTGCACTATGCATGCCTAAATTCTTGGCACCCAAACCTCAACCACTTGAAGTCCTCTTAAAGTCCACTCCATTCTTCAGTCGTGCATAAGTCTTGTACTTAAAGTCTATACCATTATATCAACATTAGTTAGCTAATTTCAATCAATTTGAGAAATAAAGATTTATACATCATTTTATAAAAAGTAGACAATTATTACTCCTAAAAATGAACACAATGGAATGACTAAGGTGGTTGATGAGAGCAAAGAAGGGTATTTAGCTTATTATAATCATGAGGTTATTTATAACTCATCACCCTCCCCTTCCTAAGCCTAAGTAGGTCCTCCTACTCTCTGATGAGTTCTCTACCTTTTTGCATCCTTTCTCTTATTCAGTTCATCATTTTTAGAACTGAGATCATATGGATCCTCTACCTCTTTATCCAAATCATCAAGACTTTTAAGAAAACCCTTGTTGAACTTAACCCTCATTTCCCAAGTATATAAGTCTCTATGATTTTTCTCCGTGGTAACAGAAATTGCAAGGGGTGGTTGAAGGGGCAATAGGGGTCTATATTGCATCCCTATCCACTTGGTTTTGAGCTGCTATAGTATCTCTACTAATGCCTCAGCCCTTCTGTAGGACCACTTTAGATTGGTAGGTGAGATCACCTCCCTCTTTTTGAGATACATAGGCAGAGGAGTGTACCGCTCCTCATACGAACTTCATGCCCTCTCTATTAAATGTGGCCTAGTGGAACCCTAAATTTTTTATGGTCCCATCATTTTTCATGGTCAAATTTCTGATTGCTCATGTCTTGTTTCCATTAGGGTTTTGGGTTTAAGGTTTTATTTACATTTGCACCTTTCATAATCCTTTGGTTTTATATTTTTGTGTTGATAGGGTGTATTTGGTAACCAGTTATGTTATTAATGTTGTTGGTGTAATTAATTATTTAATTACACTTGCATAAGTTTACTTAGGCATTATTTATTTCCTAGGTTAATTAGTTGTCATCCTTATCTTATTGAGCTAACTTTTTGCTCAAGCTAAGATTAGGGTTTTGCATGCTTGCTTTTATAAGCAAGTCTCTTCTCTTGTATTACTGTCTTTTCGAATATATCAAATTGCATGTTTTTATGCAAATCTCTGCTTTTTCATTTTCCTCTTATGTGGAAGGATTATTCTTGTTTGCAATCAGATCTTGGTTTTCTAACATGGTATCAGAGCCTCGATTCGTAGCCCCTTCTCAGCTTTTTTGGAGGATTTCATTACAAAGTTCATTCAGAGTCCCTCGAGGGTTTCATTCCTTGAGTATCATTATGCAGTGTCTTGGATCAGATCGGGGTTTTCCGTTGGATTCAGAGCACTGGAAAAAGTCAGAAATGGCTTTCATTTTATTCATATTCGTCACCATTTTCCAGATGTGCGAGGGTTGTAAGATCGGTGATTTTTCTGATAGATCTAGGGGTCGCCTAATTTTCAGAGCACTTTGGGCCCAAACGGACCTCGCCGTTGGATTCGCAACGCCCAAAAACCCCCATTTTCATATAAAGCATGTCCGATTTAGACATAGTTGTTCAAAGAAGCAAAAAAAATTTGCCCAAGGGTCGTACAGCCCCTAGGCACAGTTTCCGAGGCACCAGAATGGAATTTTTTTTTTTTTGAAAAAAACACCTTAAATTCGTCCCATGTAGTGCAAAATTTTTGGGCCACTCACCCGCCGCCTGGCGGCCATCGGAGGGCCTCTCAGGCCGGCGGCGCCACCCCTGTGCACCGCTTACCACCCGCCAGCTTCCTCCTAGCCCCCGCAGCTTTCAACACGGCCATATGGAGATCCGCGGCCCACGTTTTAGCCCCTGTTGGGTTCTTCAGCCCTGGGCCAGGTCCTATTGGCAACCGGGGGCCAAGCTCAGCGCCCTGCCGGCGATCTCCAGCCCCAGCCCCAGTCATGTGGGTGACCAGGGGGCTCCACCGCCTTCTCCCTGCGCACCAGCCCCTAGTCTTGCATGCGACTAGGGGCCAAATTTTTTTTAGCCCCTGAGGGCTTACTGGAGACCTTATTGGGTAGTTTTGAGCAGTTTTACGGAAATGCGCATAACTTTTGCAAACAGAAGTGTTTTTTTTTAAACAAGATATCATCGGAAACCTGTTTCGACGCTCTACGCATTGGTGTTGGTGAGATTTTCTAGTTTTGCATTTTTGATGGATTTTTCTGCCTCGGAAGTCAGATGTTTCTTTTTTCACTCCGAGACACATATCTTTTGACTCGCTTATCCGATTTTCGCGATTTTTGCGGCGTTGGAAAGTTGGTTTCGGCCTCTATACAGATATGAGGTCATTTCCAGAAAATGTGTAACTTTTTTTAGGCATGCATTCATTTTTTGTTTCATGTGCTAGGTTTACATTTTCTCTCATGTTTCTATATTTTTTTGCATTATCTCCTTATGCAATCATTGGGTATTGTAATAAAGAACTGATATAAAGTTCCATTACGGGGGGTTTCTTGCATCCATCTTTCATTTTGGTGACAACTTGCATGAGTTTGTCTGGTTTCTATTGTCTCCTAGCTTCTTTCTTGCTTAGCTAGATACATTGTTGGTTTGCTTCGGTTCACACTTCACATTGGGATTTTATGGTTCTTGATCCTCATTGGTTCAGATATTTCCCATTTGAAGGCCATGTTTTATGGTTAATGTTCCAAAATCTTGATGGTACTCATCCTATGGGCAGTTTTAGTTTTAGTTTAGCATTGGCTTCGAGACACAGCTTCCAGATTTGTCACCATTATGGGTCCATTCATCCTTTCATCTACTGTTGTTCACAGATTCTAGAGTTGATCCAGTATGTGAATTTCTAGTGTTCCTTGGCATCGGGTCTGCTGTTGCATTTGTGATTCCAATTGGTATTTTTCAAATAGAACTATCTTTCCTCCCTTGCCAAATTTGGGGTTCCAGTGTTGCTTCATTAGAGTTCTTCCAGTGATTCTTTGTAGCAGTTCATCTCGCTAAGGGGGGTTTCTCTCTCTTTGCATTTGTACATGAGTACCTGATCAGGCCTTGTTGTTGGGACTCATATTTGCATAATAATCTACTTCTCCCTAAGTTGCACTTATGGGGGGGTGTTGGTGTAATTAATTATTTAATTACACTTGCATAAGTTTACTTAGGCATTATTTATTCCTAGGTTAATTAGTTGTCATCCTTATCTTATTGAGCTAACTTTTTGCTCAAGCTAAGATTAGGGTTTTGCATGCTTGCTTTTATAAGCAAGTCTCTTCTCTTGTATTATTGTCTTTTCGAATATATCAAATTGCATGTTTTTATGCAAATCTCTGCTTTTTCGTTTTCCTCTTCTGTGGAAGGATTATTCTAGTTTGCAATCAGATCTTTGTAATTAATTATTTAATTACACTTGCATAGGTTTACTTAGGCATTATTTATTTCCTAGGTTAATTAGTTGTCATCCTTATCTTATTGAGCTAACTTTTTGCTCAAGCTAAGATTAGGGTTTTGCATGCTTGCTTTTATAAGCAAGTCTCTTCTCTTGTATTATTGTCTTTTCGAATATATCAAATTGCATGTTTTTATGCAAATCTCTGCTTTTTTGTTTTCCTCTTCTGTGGAAGGATTATTCTGGTTTGCAATCAGATCTTGGTTTTCTAACAAATGTTTCATGGTCTTAAGTTTCATCATTTAATCGACCCAAATGTTGGGCATCCCATTGAGCCTAGGAGATTCTCTTTTAAAATGAATTTAAGCCCATGTGCTTTTAAAATAACATAATTTCGTCTCCTAGCAGTTTATCACCCATCGCATGTCTTCCTGAGGTGACTTGTGTCTAACCTATGAGGAGCAATATCATCTCTTTATAAATGTTTGCAGTCCATCATCCATCACTTGTTCCTTTATCACCACCCATTTCCATTGAGCAATGAGGGAAGCATTGTCTTTCTCACCGTGTTAGGATCATCACCTATTGCATGTTATATTGTCACCGTTAGAAGGCAACACCTAATGAGCGATGCAGTTAAGCATTTAACCCATCACTGTCCTTATGACTATTGCTGGTTGTTTTATGCAAGCTAAGTATGAACCCACGATTGTCGATGGATGAGTCTCTCCCTATAGTGTAGGATTGAAGCATCACCTATTGAAGATGCTTAAAGGAGAATGGATGAGTGATGAGCAAGGTAAATGAAGTTTGTGGCTAGGATCCTTTTGTGTTTGAGATCAACAAACGATATCTCATCGCTGGATTCTTAGCCATTGCTTGATGAGGTCCTAAGGCAAAACTGGAAGACGTAATGAGGGATGCTCATAAAATATGAAGAGGTACACGTGGAGGCTTCCTGATTCATGTCGCCTAGTACATATCAAATCACTAAAAAAACATCATGGGGATAGTGGACATATGTGAACTGTAGGATCAACTTTTAAAGCATGTGAATCGATGGTTCAAATGAGAATGAGAATGGGTAACTGAAAGTGTTAGCGTTTTCACTCGTGAAAGCTTTCTTGTGCCATTAATGGTGAATGCACTTGGTCAAATACATGTAAAAGGGCATGTGGTTGCATTTTCTTCTCATTTTGGTATACGCAGAGGTAAAAAAGATATTGGAGCAACATAGAACCATGACGGAGTATTGTTGGAGTTTTCTTGGGTAAGTAATTATTGAACCTAGTAGAGCGTTATTCTTCTACAAAATATTCCTAGTATGTCAACATGTTTTGAATATGTTTCCAAGAGTAAAAGTAGGGTTCTAAACATGTCTTCACTAGTTTAAATTCCTTGTTGGGTGAGTGTAAGAGGGTAGAATTGTTCTCGAGTTTAAATTTCTTAGGCATAGGTTGTCAATACAAAAACCAACTTGAATTCAGACTTGAAAACCCTAGTTTAGTTAGGATGAGTCAACAGGGTGAGTCATCATCCTCTAAATCTTCCCCTAGGAGAAAAAAGAAAAAAGTTTCTCAAGAAACACCACAGGAATCTGAAGAGACTGACAAGAAGAAAAAGGGTCAACCAAAAAAATATGTATGTTTTATGGACAAGTTTCAACCTGTAAATGCTAAGGCGAGTAGCAAAAAGGCCACGAGGGAAGGAATATTGACCACCAATTTTAAGGATCTTGCAACAAGAATTGGTGGTATTGCAGTGCCAAAGCCTAGATGGTAATTATTCTTGTACACTTTCAAAAGAAGAGATGCTCCACACCTAGGTCAAAACTTCTAGGGTTATGACTTGGGGAAATTGGTTGTCCCTAATATTTTTGTGGAGTTGGATTTAATGTTGCAGCTCACATATAGATATGATGATGTCAATAGGGTAATCACAAACACCGATGGTAAGATCATTTTGGAAATAAAGAGGATTAAAGTCATAGAGGTCTTCAAAATGAACCCAGATGCTAATGAAAAGATCAACATGAAAAAGTTGCAAAAGGAATACACTACTCACAGGGTAGGGTTTAGAAGAAGCAAACTTCCAATGCATAGATGAGAGAAGGATCTATGTTTTCAATCAATGAAGTTGAACCATTGGATTGTGAAGAATTTTTAGATTATTTCAAATTCACTTACTATATGTTGTGTCAAGTTCTTGGCGTGAAGTGCAATGGAAGGATAACATCACCCTTATTATTTATGATCATGAATATTCAACGCATAAACCAACAAGAGTGGTTTGACTATGCTCATTGAGTTGTTGAGCAACTGCACTATGACTTGATGAGGTTGAAAGAAAGAAAAACCACATTCCATTTTAGACAATATTCATTGTTGATGCATATTCTTTTATACCAGGGAAGGGAGGCTTTTGGTCAAGCCATGAAGCTGAGACAAGTGGATGAAAAGAATCATAGATTGCCTGTTCAGATGTGGACATACATTTGGGATTTGAATTTCCAAAATTCAAACTATGTTGGATTCTGCAATACCATAAAGCATAATATTCTAGTGCAAATGGGATTAGGACCAATTGAGAGAATTCCTAAAACAATCCAAGGATCGTTGAGACCAAGAGAATGTGGAGATGATCCCAATTATGAGTGCAATTGGGGAGACTAGTATTTGTATGACAATTGCATAGTCACCAGGTGTTATGGGACTCCAATGGCACCACATTTATTGCCTAGATTTGTTTCTGATAGGTTGGATTTTACTAAAATAATGTGGCAAATGGATGGTAGTGATGGAGAAAATTTCAGGCTATCAAAAAATGCCTTTATTATTGCATCGACTTTCTCTTTTGATTATTTTTTTGTCACTACAAAGGAAGCATATGAGATGTTTGGCATAATGATCAAAAAAATTGAGAATGGCTATAACCCCTACTAGAGTGTTTGATCCTGAAGGGATCATTGATAGAGAAAAGATTAAAAGTGGAATCTCAGGATATGGACCTCAATTTTTCTACTTCAAGAAGGATGTGGTAAGAAACTTGCCAACACTAGCTATTGTTCAAGATAGAGAGAGGATTTGGATGAAAATTGTTGAAGTTGAGCATAGGGATTTTACCAAAAATTCCCACTATGTAAGCCCTTACAAGCACATCACTGACAAATTTAAGAGGATGGAATTGATCCTTAGTTATTTTAGTGATGACACTTTTCTAGAGAAGGTGCAACAAGTAGAGTAGCTAACTCAAATTTCTTTGCAAGAGAATTTACTAAAATTGGTAGTCAACTAGAGGAGCCCATAGCACCAAAAATGTAGCAGTATCCAATGGATGTTGAAGATATTCCTGTTATGGAGTTTCCTTCTATAAATGTTGATGAAACACAAGGTGGTGAGGGGGATGTACAACAACTTTATGTTAGATCAGAGCCTATTGACTAAAAAATAGAGCATGAGTTCTCATACCCTAGTTTTGGAGAAGTAATGGAAATGTTTTTCCTAGACGATAGGCTAGTACCTTGGGAATATGATGAAAGCCAAGACAATGATGCAAGGGTTCTAGCCTATGCCAAATTTCTAGAGGATGATTCTTGTGTGACAACTAGAGAATTCAAAGAATTCATAGTTGAGCTTAAAGCTTAGGAAATAAATGATAGGATATAAAAGGCACTAGAGGGAGTTGATCCCTCACAATAGGAAGAGGTCAAAAAGAAGACTAAGGAAGAGATTGTTAGAGAAATTGAGAAAATGAATCCTATGGAGGCTAGAATATTGGTTAAAGACAGTGGGATGATTGTGATGCTAGGATGGAACCTATCCTCCATAATTTCTCTAGATGCAATTAGGAATTATCCAAATGCTATGGTGTCTAAAGAGAATTTTGATGAGAAGACCTTTGAATTAGGGTTTAGCCCCAGTTTACATGCACTAGCCATTTTGTCATTAACACTAGATTCAGGGAGGTGCAAACTCAATAGAGAAATGACTAGCCTTTCAAGAGATTTAATCATAGGAAGAGTTTCAAAGATGACAAAAATGTAGGCTGTGAGGTTAACTATGTACTTGGCTATGTTGAGTGTGGACATTGCAGAAATTACTCAGGCTGGATATATGAAATTGTTGGATAAGCACAACAAACCAGATGAGGAGTCTAATAAATTGAAAGCCATTGTTGTCAAGGAAAGTTAGAAGACTTTTCCCACTTCTCCATCCAATACTTCAAAACAAGATAAAGATAACATGAAGCTGAGGATAGTTACATTGAAAAAGGAGCTTCAAGTAACTAAGTTTGAGACCTAGACAAGCTTCAAGAGGGGATGAGCAATATTACTAAGGAAATGGCTAAAGGTCTCCTAAGTTACAGATGGTCCAAAGTTTCTCTTAAGGAAGAAATCACATGGTTGACCTTCAAGTGCATCCATGTAGTGTATGAAAAGTATCAACATGCCCAAGAAGTTTTCATGAGTGCTTGGAACAAGTGAACATCAGATTGAATAGTCTAAAGGAGATTCAAAAAAATGCAAAGGAAGATTTTGAAGCTCCAGCACACCTGCCTGACATAATCAAAGGAATTGAAACCATTGGTGAAGTCATGGGATTCCATGAAATAATTGGTGGGAAACTTCAAATTAAAATAAAATCTTTCAGGGATATGGAAGAACAAGGTATGCCCAAAATTCTTGATGAAAATGGAGAAATAAAAGAGTATGTCTCATGGAGAGCCCTGTTCAAGAATTAGACCGCTATGTGTCCCTAGATGGTGTATATTGATGATAAGTTATAATTTTCAGTACTCAATTCCTTAATTGACAACTTCATCAAGATTGAAACAGGCATGGACACCTTTGTGAAAGAGGTACGGGTGACAATTGATGCAAGATATAATGCATATAACACAAAGGTGCATAAACTATTGGATATCAACTAGCTCATAGAGGACGAGTATAGGAATTGGTTGGAAAAATATGTTGAGTAAGCCACATGGATGGTGGGATGGATATAGAACATGGTCAAGTATAGTACAGGTTTGGCCTTTGAAATAAATTATTTAAAAATCTATATCCTCTCAATTAGAAAATGCACCTAGTATTCCAACCAAGTATTTCTCCTTGCTTTATGTTTTCTTATGCTTTCATATTTTGTGCTTTTAACTAAATGATGTGATGACATGGAATCCTTGAGCAATGAGGATGCAATTTTAGTAAGCTTTTGTTGGTTTTGTCTTTTTATATTTCCCCTCATTTCTTGTAATGTAAATATAACTACCTAGGGTTGAAATGAAATGAAATACTTTGAAATACAAATTGAAATGTAATGTGATCAACCAATAGCCCAAAGCTTTTTTTCTCCCTTAATCTTATAAAAGGGAATTCAAGGCTATTGTGTAGGGGTCTTTAAAAATTTTGGTTGATCTCAAGTAGTCTTAGTAGTATTTTCATGGAGTGTAATAAGCATACAAGGACATAGAATTTCTTGTTGAGTCTTAGGTTATGAGTTTATATTCATAGTCAACTTAAATGTTTTGCAATGATTATGGCATTTGGAATTGATAATGGGAAGTTTCAAGCAGATTTGTCTCCTGTGTATTTGTTCATGAATTAGTAGTAAAATGATTAAGGATTGTTTTATTGGTCTCTAATTAGCAAGGTTGGATGTGTGTTTTCATTTAGGATTCAATTCAAGTAATGGATTAAAACACTTTGATGTAGTCACTGGTTCATGTTAAGCAATAGGATCTTTAAGTATTTTTTGTTTGGAACATTTGAGTTATGAATTTTTACTACAAATCCATAATAGTCTATAGATACCAAATGGTATTATTATTGTATTACATTATGTTGTGAATTTGACCCCATCACCCTAGGATAATCCACTGATTCTATGTATCAAGTAAATTCAAATATATTTAATGAGTTGGATCATGTTAAAGAACAATTCATTTAATTGAAGTCACACTTACAATGATGATGGTTGTTATAGTTTTCATTTGAATTGTCCATTCTTTGCTCCAAGTTATAGTGGTGTAAAGGATTTGCCAAATTCTTGTAAATTGTTACTTGTCGAGTCATGAATATGTGAATGTTTCTACTTAATATGCAATGTATATGGAAATATTTTGAAGGAATGTTATATACATGCATTGTGGGATTACCCTCCTAGGTCTTGCAAAACCCAAGGTGCAGGAGCAATTCTACATTACTTTCTCTCATTCATTGGCCAACTCCTTTTAGGTTGCTAATTCTTGGTATTGGCCAATCCATAGACTTCCTTGAACATCTGGTTGGAATTTAAAAGAGCCAATAGATTGGCGACTTTGTTTGGGACCTAACTAATTTTAAAGTATCTAGTGTAGATTTGGTACAGTCAGAGTCAAGTGTTTTTTCATTCTTCATTGGAAGAATTACTAGTTCAAATCTTAAAGCTATATATGTCATATTCACTTTATGCATCAAATTCTAGTCAACTATGTCAAATTGTATCAGGTTATGTTTAGAATTTTCTCTGAGGTCACAAATAACAAGTCAAAGTATAATTAAATTTTATTTCCCAATATTGTGGGTGTCAAATCTGAAGTTTCTCATACTAGTAAAAAGAAAAGACCTCAAAGGGAACCTGAGAAGAAGAATTTTGACATAGGAATTGACACCATGATGAAAACTAGAAGTTGCACAAAGAGAATTCTAAGCAGAAGTTGGAACTCAAGGCTACAAAGGATAAACAAGCACTATGGAAGAAGAAAGCTACCGAATCAAGTAAGTCTATCCAATCTCTTGTTGGAGCATCTCCTACTTTCAATAATGAAGTAAATAGGGTGAATGCCAGTGAGAATCCAAATAAGGATGAAGTACCTAAGGAAGATCAAGGAAGTTTTCCTGTTGAACAAGTGTTTGATAATGTGCATGAAATTTCTAGAGAAGAAGGTAGGTGGGCATTTTGGGGTAGGAATAAGGAATTCCCAGAACCACCAACACCTAGAATTGGGTCTATTTTTCATGGAGGAAACTTTCACCCAAGGGGAGAACTTCGTAATACAAAAACACATTTTCTCCCTGAGGAAGATCTAGTGGAGCAAACTTTTCATATTCCTACACCAAGTGAGTATGGAGATTTCCTAGAGAATGAGGAAGACATAGATAAGGATATGTTAGCCTTGGATGAGGAAGAAAATTGTCTTGTTGAGCAAGAAGAAAAGAATAAACTAAAGGAATTAAAGGAAAAGGAGGATAGGGTCAGAGCCAAGAAGCTTGAGAGGGATGCTAGGAAAGAGAAAGTTGAGAAAATGAGAGAGAATGTTGCTAGGCGTAAAGCCTCTAAAGAGAGTGTTGCTAAAAGAGCAGCCCAAGTTGACTGGGTTACACTTCTCTGCTTAAACTACTAACTTTTCCTGATGAATAGCACTAAGGGGAAGATTGAATCCCTCATCCTTGAGCACCTTAGAGAG
This sequence comes from Sequoia sempervirens, assembly GCA_007258455.2. NCBI lineage: Eukaryota > Viridiplantae > Streptophyta > Pinopsida > Cupressales > Cupressaceae > Sequoia > Sequoia sempervirens. Next base: position 5,952,601 of record VDFB02379711.1, on the reverse strand, counting down.
GTTTTTACCCTTGGATACATCCTTCTTCTTTTTTTACTATTTTCGGGTCAGAAAGTGCCATAGTGTGGTTTTCACTTAAAGACCTAGAGATTACTGTTTGATTTATTATTTTGTGACTGAGAGATTCAATCATTTCCCCATAGTATGCATGGGTGTCCAACTCAATGAAAAATCCTACCTTCTGGTTTCCATATGGTAGATTATCCCTAAGTCCCATGAATTTTGAGAGAGCCTCATCATTTTCGAATGTGTCTAAAACCAATGGTCCTTGTTGGTTATAGTCGATTAACTGGGGATAAACAAGTTCTATTTCATTGGTTTGGTTGCTTGATTCCAAAGACACAATGGATATAATGAATAGGGAGAAGTCCTCAAATAGGATAGGTAAATCTGTAAGGGGATATTCATCACACACATCGGTTATATCGAAAGTATAGTTATCTAAGGGTTGACCTATGGATAATGGTAACTGAGGAGGAGATTTGACTTTTTTAATAGGGGTACCTCTTCCATGTATGGTTATCTTTGGAGGGGTACAACCAAGGCCAAGATTCTTTATGCAATTCTCAACAACGAGGGGTTCTAACAGGTCATTGTCATTTTTCCCGAGTTTCTTGTTTTTGTTATAGCCCATGCCAGTCATTAACTATAGCCCTTTGTTATCATCATCCGTTGGAAGAGTGGGCACAGGTCTCTCATCTTGATAAAGAAGAATTGATATATCCTTTCCGTCTACCACTTCACGGCTTAGGTCCCCCCATCTTTTGAATCTGGAAGGGTCTTTTTTGAATGTTTGTGATACTATGTCAACAGGTTGTGGTTTCCCATGAGACCTAGGAGATTGAGGTAACTCTCCTATTAAAAAGGTATTTTTCTTCATTTTTTAGTCTCCACGCCCATTATCTTGGATGATGATGTTAATATTAGAAATATTGGTAATGGCGGGTGTCTTTGTCTCAGATGTGGGGGCTAAGGTGGATGGGTCTATATATGGAGTTGTAGGGCCTTCATCACTCTTAGGGACTTGTGGAATTTTTTAATATTTGGCCTCTACATTTTTGCAATAGTAAAAAGGCTCAGGATCACCATGGATGGTGACTTCTTGATTCTGATATGGGAACTTGACACATTGATGGAAGGTGGAGGCAATGGCTTACATCTCATGAATCCATGGATGACCTAGGAGAATGTTATAAGGGAGTTCAAGATCAAGCACTTGACAAGTGGTTTCCATGATTGCAGGTCCTACTTGAATAGGAAGGTGGATGGTGACTTGAGACACCCTCTCAAGATCATCATATGTTTGGATAGTGATACATTTCCCCTTTTCAATACTATCTTCAAAGAATCCTAGATTCTTTACCACTTTCAAAGTACAAATATTGAGACCTACACCTCCATCCACCAAGACTCTTTTGACTTTATTTTTATGTACTAGGACTTCAAGATGGAGTGCACAATTATGAGATGGTTGGGTGGGAAGATCTTGTTTAGAGAATGTGAGGAGATGTGGTGTGGCGATGTGTCTGACCATAGCTTGGAACTAGACTGCATCAAGATCTATGGGTACAAATGATGTAGCTAATGCTTTCTCTAGGATCTCCCTATGTGTAGGTGAGATTTTCAACAACTCTATCATGGAGATTTGGGTGAGGGTCTTCTTTAGCTATTCTAGTACATTGTAACCATTGGGAATTGATTTTGAACTTGTAGTAGGTGCTTTAGCTTGCGTTGATGGTCTTGGGATAGTGATTCTACCACCTCGTGTGGTGACTCCACAATTAGGTTTAGACCCTTTGATGTTCACAACCATGACCCATTCATCCAAATATGTGACAACATGGTCATAGATGTGGTTCACACTTTTATACTTCCCTTTTCCATTGTCATTGTTTCCCTTATTATAATTGGGCATTGGATTCGTGTATATTTTAAGATACTGGTTTCCAGTTGGGTGTTCGATCGTGATGGTCTTGTCATCAATTAGATCTTGGATCAGATTTTTAAGGTGTACATTCAGCTAGTTGTTGTGTGTCCCTTAATTTTATGAAAATCACAAAGGTGCTTCTCATTTTACCATGGTGGATTAACTTGAGGCTCTTGGTAATTGTCATAAATAGGTATTTTGATGAGATTGGCTTGCACCAACTTATGCATGACTGATTCAATGGGTTCCCCAAGTGGCGTGTATTTTTCATTTAGGGGGATACTTGTTCCTTGTGGATGGTTCACTTTGATCATTGATGTTGTTGAATGTTTTTGGATTGGTTTGTGGTTGTGATGTGTTGGATCGTGGGGTGTTTTGTTTGTTTTTCTACACTTGTTGGTATGTTTGTTGTTGTGTGTTTTGTCTTGGACCACTGCTTACAAATTTGGCATCCACAACACCATCATTGGTAACATTTTTATTTTTCACCCATGTGTGAGGCTTGTCGATGTAGCTTGTTGATGGATGATTATCTTGATACATGGGTGTCCCTCCTTGTGCAATGAGGGATCTTTCAATGTTAAGAGCTTTGGGGATGAGTTGATTGTATGTGGTCATGCACTGCATTTTGAGATGGAAGGATAGGGTTCCTTCAATATTTGAGATAATGGTTCTAATTTGTTGTTCTTCTAGAATGACCCACTTGCTCCTATTGGCCTTGGATCACCATCATTGCAAGGATGCAAATTTTTCCCCCTTGGCTTTTTTTAAGGTGGACAACTCTTCTAAGCTTACTTCCATGCCTATGTTGAATGAGTAATTTTATATGAATGCGTCCACAATTTATTGGAACTTTTTGATTCTAGGGGGAAGGACGAGAGAACCTCTCCATTGTTGGTCCATCCATGCTTCAAGGGAAGAGTCGTATTAGATAAGATTCATCATAGGAAACTTCCATACAATGCACATGGAACTATCTGATGTGATCTTCAAGGTTTTTGGTTCCACAGTATTAGTCAAATTTTGGTATCTCAAAACTTTAGGGGAACAGTTTCATCACAATGCTCCTATCAAAAGGGTAAGGGCACAAATTCCCTTATGTTTTTGTTGTTTTTCTAGATCATATGTCTAATACCTATTGTGAGAGCAGCTTGATTTGTGCAGATAAATCATTTTGAGGATCAAGTGGTGAAATGAATATGTTTTGAGTTGGTTTGGTGGTTTGAGTGATGGGTGGGATGATTTGTAGACTTGGTGATGCATTCATAGGAGTTTGTTGTAGGCTTTGTTGTATAAGAAATTCTTTATGGTATGCCTAGAATTGTTGTTGTGCCAACAATGCTTATTTTTGGTCTTGTTGCTGATGTTGTGCCAACAATGCTTGTTGTTGTGCTTGGTATTCCTACAAAGCTTGTTGGTAAGCTTGTTGTTGTAACAAGGCTTGCACTTGAGCCTGTTGTGCTTGGCATTGAGCTTGATTCTATGCTTGATCTTGTGCCTATGTACATGTAGCCTGAGTGGCTTGGGTAGCTTGTGTAGCTTGTGTGACTTGTTGGGATTGTTGTTGTAGCAATGCCTATGCTTGTGCTTGGGTAGCTTGTTGCGCTTGTTGTGCCTATCGTACAACTTGTTTAGCTCTAATTTTTGGAATGCCTTTTGGTATGCTCGTTGGGCTGCTTGCAAGGTGATGTTGTATTGGTTTGGATTTGGCAATGGAGGTGGTGGATTTGGAATGTTGTGAGATGGTGTGATAAGATTTTGTTGAGGTAGTGGTTGTTGAGGGGGTGTTTGCATGATGACAAGGGGTTGAGTGGTAGATGGTATAGATGATGTGCTTTTTCCTTGGGAGACCATGTTTTGAGGAATTTGGGGTGTTGTAGATTAAGTGATGATTGGTTGTGACACTTGGATTGATTCCACCCATTGTTGCAATGTTGAAGGCATAATTGGAGGATTTGGTATGCTTGATTGGTTGATTTGACTTTTGGTTTGATTGATTTGATTTGTCTAATTTGGGGTTGACATGTTGGATGAAAATATTTTCCATCCACCTTGATTAGACGTGGATGATGAGGGAAAGATGTATGATGTGTTCCCTTGTGATAGCAAGGATGATGATTCAAAAACTCCCTCTTGTCCTTGTGATGTTGTGAGAAGGGTATTTAATTGATATGCTAGTGTTGTAGGGAAAGCAGTAGGATCATTCGTGTTATGAAAGATGAGTGGGACATACTAATGTTTTGGATCATGTGGAATAGTGTTTGGCATACCCAAGATGGTGTTTTCCTCCAAGTTTTGGTTGTTGACAACGGGATGAGTTTGGAATGCGTGGAGCAATGAACTTCCCTTGGTGGTTATGGGTTGGCTTGGTGTGTGAGATGAAGTGGGTTGTATGATGGGTTGAGTGATGCTTGGAAATGAAAGCATGATAGTTGTTTGGGGTATGTTTCCAAGAGGTTGTTCCATAATAGTGCTCACATCATAATTACAAGGGATTTTAGCCCCTTCCTTTTCTAATGCTAACATGTATTGTGAAGGATTAAGCCTCATCATTGTGTTCACAATCTTGTGATTTTCAATATTTTGGACCATTTCCATGATTTCGTCTTGAATCATTCCTTGGATATTGTTGGTGATGTCCTCCATTTGGCATTCTCCCTCTTGAATATCTTGTGGTGCTTGAGATAGATTCAGTGGGTGATTGGTGGATCTTATGGGATTGATTTCTGATGTAGTTTGACTTAGATCACTAGAGGTTGATTTTATTTTTTTTTCTCCATGTTCTTCTTATGTTGTGATCTTATTTTGATCCTAAAATAAGGATCAACTTTTAGGAATATAGGAGGTAAATCTATAACTCTTTAGGTTTGTCTAAATTCTAGGTACAAAAATCCAATCTATGATTATTAAGGATCAAATGATGATATGATAAATGATGGATGAATGATGTAGATGTTTTGAACTTTCAAGAACCTTGGATGGATGCTAGACTTTAGGAGTTTGATTTTGGTTTGATTTTGATTTGGATAATGGACTCATAAACTCCAAGATGTTAGATGTTACCTAGGAGTAGATTTGTCTACAAAGGTGATAATTTGACTAAATTTACATGGAAGGATTCATCCATACACACTTAGTCAAACAAGATGATTTTGATTTTGATTCTAAGGATTACCTATTGTCTAGCATGAATGATTTTTTGAAAGTTTCAAAAGTTCATGGTGAGATGGAATTTTATTTGACGTTTGAAATGGATGAATTTTTTGATTCAATCCTAGGTGAACCTAGAGAGACTTCATTTACAAGACCAAGGTGTTGAAGAAAATGATATACCTTCTATGCGAGAAAATCAAAATGTTGAAAAAGACTTGGATTTTGACAATAATAGAACAAATACAAATCGGTATTGTCCTTTAAAGCACATTTGTAAAAGTTATAGACCAATCTCTCTCTAACTTCGTAAAGTCTTGCAAGAAATTTCTTGAGAGCTTTTGGACTAAGGTGCTTATGAAAATTTGCTTTGGGAACTTTGACTTTATGGGAAATCATGAGATAAAGCACATGTAAGGTTCAAATTGATTCTTTTTACCACATTCATACTTCTTGATTAGTTTCAAACTGAATGTTTATGTCTCAATTCCTTTTCATCCCACAAGGTCCATTATGTGAAAATCAAGGTTTCAAGAGCACAGTCTCCTATGTTGACTTTGGAAAGAACAAATTGAGATTTGAGCTCAAATGTTTAGAATCCTATAAGGATAAGAATCCCTAGGGACAAGCAATAAAACATGGAATTTTCAAGGGTATTTGTTCTTTTCAAAGGGTTTGAAATTCTAATGATTCGTTGAATGTTTGTTATCCAATATTTTAGATCCAAGCAAAGTGTTAAACTGACTCACAAGTATTACAACCCTAGGATAGAGAGTGATATATTTGTTGAATTCCCACTTGGATTTCTCTAGCTGTGCTTATTCAAAGTGGATGATTAGAAGCTTGACCACAGTGGCTCCCCCTTTCTCGGCACACTCTTCTTGGGTCAGCCAAGCTTCAATTTATCATGAATTTCCCATGACAAACTTTTCATCTCTACTAAGAACCACAAATATGTGGGATGGATTCAGAGGTCCAACCTCATGACACCAACAAATATTAAGGTTTTTTTGGCTTCTACACAAAGGTTCGTAGTAAGGGCATCTAGTTTAGGAGATGGAATGATAAAATCCTTGTGAGAGGCCTCCCAACCCTTAGAAAAAAGGCTTTACACATCATAAAGATACTGGGGGAGAGCTATCATTAACCATTTCCTATTGATTACGATTTTAATTGCAACCACAAATTTATATAGCAGTTTGGAAGAGCTTGGCTTATGCCCGTTATCGATTGGGTTGCTCTCTTGGGGTGAGTACTTTTCCCCACCAAGGAAATCCCTCTAAAGTTACAAAACAACGAAGGAGTACATTTGTAGTTTGACCACCTAATGCTTTTTAGGAGGGAACACACACAATGCCTCTTCTTCACACTTGCATGTTTTGCTCAATTTTAAGCCCAAATTTGAAGTGTGGAGGCAATTTTTTAGACAACATAATATCACTAAAATGCTTTTGATTCTCAAGATTGTCGTGAAGTGCAAGAGAAGTGCATATGCATTTGAATGGTATTAGTTTGTAAAGAAGATTATAAAACAAGATAAACACAAGTTCGTTTTAAATCCTTGAAGACAATAAATGAGTTCTTTTTAAAGCACCAACTTGAGTGTGAAGTTGATTGTTCAATTTTAGACCAAACTGAAATACTAGTAAGTATCTAAGGTTCAATTTTACCAACTTGAAAGAAAATCTTGAATTTGTTTGTTAACTTTAAACGCAGATGATTCTAGTTGGTTCTACGAATAAAAATGTTAGAATTAAAGCTTAGGATTATCCAAGTAGCATGAAAAAAATGATTTTAAACCTTAAAAATTTGTCCCTCCCCTACTTCCTGCAAATGCGGCATTGAACACCAAAAGCGGTGCTTTGAAATTTGCAAAGGCAATGTTGAAATGTAGAAGCGGTGCTCTGGTGAATGTGAAAGCAGTGCTCTACAGAAATTGGGAGCGCGAATGCGGCATCGAAAAAAATTTGGAAAGAAGGTTAGACAAAAAATAGGGAAGACAAAGTGATGAATCAATAGCAACGCGACAACAACACGCATATGCAGCGTGACATAGCAAAGGTGGCATTATAGTTCAAAAGTGACGTGTTGTGGTGTCACTTTTGCAAGAAGGCAGCATCATGCCCCTATTCCTACAAAAAATGAAAAATTCAAGTGGAATTTTGAGATGTTAGATTGATCACCCCTCCCTCTAGCGCCAAAATGTGAACACCAAACTTGCACAAACTAAGAAGAGATCAACAAAACATTGTTAAACATGTTAGAAAAGCAAATCTAATGTTCCCTATGAGATTCTTTAGCAAATTCAAGAGAAAGCATGAAAATAACAAGAACTTAATGAAAAACAACATGAACTCAAATTGAACTAACTAAATCTCCATCCCACATGGGGATTGGTGCTCATTTGATGTGGGAAGAAGCCCTTTCCTGATCCCTTTGATAAGCTTGATGAAATGTAGATGATCCAAGTCTAAAATGGATGATAACTATACCAACCAAAACTAGACCCTTGCCATTTTCATGGTTATTTAGGCCTTGTTCCAGTGATGCTTGACCTATTTAGTCTTGATTCAATGTTGAAATGTACCTTGAACATCCATATTTTGTTCTAAACATTTATATTTTGATGTCTTGTGAAGGTGTTGTGAAGTGTTGTAAAACAAATTTCTACACTTTTCTAGACTCTTTTCATTATAATTCATCTAAATATTCCCTTTTTATTCATTACTGAGTCCTATGTTGAAGTTTTGTAAAGTCTTGTAACAAGATTTTGCACTTTTCTAGGCGTGTTCTCACTAATTACACCTTTCTTATGTCTTATTTGACCCCTTTATGCACTTATAGGGCTTATTTAAGTGTATTTTTTAATATGAACCAACCAAACATCATTAAATACAACTTAATTCCTGATACCCATTCACAAGCCTTAAGTGGCACCCATTCACCATGGATGGCGAATGAGTCCCTCTTGGCTCAAAATTCAAAATAATTCAAATTTATTTTTGGTTTTTTATTCTTAAATGCCTTAGATCGGCCTGTAATGTTGTATTATTGGGAAATTAGGGCACAAGAGTATATAAATACATCATTTTACCCTCATTTCTCCAATTCTCCAATTCTCCCATTCACTTATTCATTCTATAATTCACTCAAGCAATTTTCTCAAGCAAGCATTAAGTCAAGCATCGTAGACATTCATCACAAGAAGCATTTAGCCCCTTTGGAACAACAATCTCTTCAAATTTCTTCAACAAGGGTTTGGTGAGCATTTACATTTTCATATTGTGTATTCATAATTCTCTTTCAAATTCATTTCTATTTCCACTTCAAGGGTTTGATTACCAAATTGGGGTTTGACCAAGGCAAACCCCCATGCCCTAACAATCAACATTTTCTCTCTTTTCCTTTATGTGTTTGCAGATTTAGGTGCTTGGATGGCTTGGACATGACTGAAGATTAGGTTGCAAACTTGTTGAAGTCATCTCCACTTTTTCAAGTCCAAAATCTACACAAAAAATTATTTACAACTTCAGAAATCAAGGTTTCAGATTAGGACACCTAGAGGTGCAAATTGAGCAAACCAAAAGCTACAAATTCCACTTTTGAGTTTTCAAAAAATCCAGAGTGGTGAATGAGTCCCACTATACTTTTTTCCTAAACATTTTTGTAGATTTGGACACCCATTTGGCTAAAACAGGCCCCGATACAGTTTTCTAGAACTGGGACTGATTCACCTAGAATGGAAAATGAGTCCCACCAGGCCTAAATATCAACATCTTAAAAATTTCAAAAGTCATTTCTAGTCTCCAGTCATTTCTCAAGTGCACACATTTGGTTTTATCGAGTTTTGTTATAGTTTACTTTCATTTTTAGGTGTTTTAGCATATCACATTGTGTTTTCTATCACTTCATATTTATTAAGTTTTGCATTAATAGCTAATCATTTTTATCAGTTTGCTACACTTAGGACATTGCATTTAGGCATAATTCCTTCATACATCCCTTAATTTGAGTGAACCACCTTGATTCTTGAGGTCTATCTCTCTCCTTTTAGGTGAAAAACCCTAAGAGTGCAAGAGAAGTATATAGACCCAAAAATTTATGGCTCATTTTGGTGAACCTATTTTTTGTATCCCTTCTCTTCTAATTTGGAGTCCATTATCATCCTAGAAATAACTTGCATGCATTAGATCTTGCATTGTTTTGCATTCTAGAGTTTCAAAAACTTGCATTAGTGAAAAGCTCATTTAGCTTACATTTTTAAATATAATTTCCTTAAAATTTTCTAAAATTCTACATGTACTTCTTAGGTTTGCATCTTACAACATCAAAAGCATCAAAATCCACTTGAAATTTCTAAAAAAATTGCAAAACACACCTACTAGGACTCATTTGCCATCTGTGGCGAATCAGTCCCTATCTAGATTTTTAATTGACTGAAACAACATCAAAAACCTCATTTTTGTGCTTCCTAAGGCTCCTAGTATCATATACTATAAGTCTGGAAAGCTTCTAGAACATTAGTTTTATGCATTTAGCTCAAAAACGTCAATCTAGTGTAGTCATTTTTTACATCATTTCAATAACAAGCATCCTTAGATCTGAAAATGTTTGCATTTCTGAAATTTTACATAACATTGCTAAAAGTACTTTTCACTTTTTCATATACAATGTTTCTATTCATAAAAATTTGCATAAGTCCATTAAAAGTACTTTTTATTCTTGCATATTCATTATGTGCATTCTTCAAATCTTGCATATATTGGATAAGAATGTCTTGCATCTTTGCACATACATTGTTTGTATTGTTGCAACATTGCATGAAATGGTTCAAGGTTCTTTTCATTTTTGTTCAAACAATGTTAGTTCCTTACATACTCTGACATGTTAAGAAACATTTCCTATCCCCCCCTATGAGAGTGTTTTTGTGATAGAGAATACAACTTTGGACATTCCTAATGCTCATATTTGTTCTTATACTAATATCTCTCCTATTGGTGAAGAAGATATTTTGGTGATAGAAGAACCAATCAATGAGAGTTTTGAGAATCCAAGTTATTTTTCATCTCTTACCTCTCTTAATGAACAAGACAACACACCCATTTCTAATCATGACAATAACATTGGCCCTTCTCCTTGTGTCTCATATTTGTGAAGAAGATGCTTTGATTGATGATGGTCATGACTATCTTAGTTGCCCCCATTCTCCTAGAGACGCCCTTATAGAACAAGAAAATTCAACCATTGATCATTCCCCTACTAGCAGTGAAGTTCTTTTAGAAGAACCAACCTTTCAATGTCATGAACATTTGGCTTGTAGTTCTCCTAAAAACTCTCCTCCTGGGAAGAATTTCATGGTGCAAACAAATATGAATATTGACACGCATCCTTCCAACACTAAACCTTTCTTAGGTGATGATAATCAAGTGACATTAGCATCCCCTTCACCAACACATCCTACACATAAAGACAAAATTCTTGAGGTTCTGACGACACATGTGGGATCTCCTTTAATTAGTGAATCACACAAGATAAGAGATATCTTGAAATCCATGATGCAATCTAATCACTACACTTTTTTGAAGCAGCTAAGTTGTAACTTAGTAACTCAAACATCTAGGGGATCACACAACACTCCTACTCCATTACCTTTTCTTCCACATAGAGTCCCTATTGTTGAGGACCTTAAAAAGACTCCTGCTAATATATATGTATGGAAACTCATTCAACTATCACCTACCATCAAATTTCTATTTAACGAAATTGTGGACATACAAAAGGAGGAGATCCAAACTTACATAAAATCAAATAATGTAATATCCTCCTCTCATCCCATGCAAGTCACCCAATCTAAAATTACATTCCCTACACATGAAATTCCCTCACTTGTGATCCAAAACCAAAATGATCCCTTGATGATAAAGGTGATCATTAATGACCCTTTAATTAGGCACACTATCATAGACAATGGATCTGAAACCAATGTTTGTAGCATTGACCTCCTACACAAACTTGGCATGGAAAAAAATCTTATTCAACCTCATAATGTTCATATTTGTGGCTTTGACAATATTACTAGTCAACCACTAGGGATGATCACATTACCTATTGAGGTTGGACCTACAATGTTGCCTACCTCTATCCATATCATGTAAGGACCCCTTCCATACAATCTTATCCTAGCGAGACCATGGATTCATGATATGAAAGGAGTCCCATCTACCCTTCACCATACAATGAAATTTGAGTACAATAACAAGATATACATGGTTGACGCAGATGAACAAAGTTATGAATCAACTAATCTCAACATTTCCAATTCCCCTAATTTTTCTACTCATACATCAAAAATTGAACCTATACATGTTGATCCTAACTCTTCACCTACAACAAAACTCTTTCGTGATAATTGGGGGTTGTTAGATTCTACACCTCCTTTCAATACACTTTACAATATCTATCCCTCATGGTCCAAAGAGTTATATACAAACAATTCATTTTCGCACACAAGTTCTAGTAGCACTTGTGGTTCCTCACCTTTCTTTAGGGGTGAGTTTGCAATATCACAACCTAAACAACCTTGTGTTTTATACCCTCAACTTGGTTCAACTTCAACAACATTGACCTATGATAGTGATGGGGGAAATCTAACTCCCGCCCCTCATAAGGAGATGATTCATCACATTAAAAAGGATTTTTGTTCTTGCCAAGAAACCAATCCTTCTCAGAAGCATACACCATCTTCATCTAACTTGAAAGATTGTTATGATATTTGATACAATCTCTCATCAACACATGGATGTAATGAACATAGGAGCAAAACTGACATATCACACTCTTTCAAGAAATATCTAAGGATATCTCCCCTCTCTCCACTTTCATCTAAGACTTTTCACAACTAAATTCAACATCCCAAGTGTGACACTCTTCCTTATATTGGAGCACCTAATTCCTCTACCTGATACTTCCTTTCATTTTATTCGGCTCACCTTTGTTCTGCACTAAGTGGGGGAAAGGAGTTTGTTAGCCTTGTCCTCGTATGTCACTTGTCGTTGTCTCTTTTGACTTGTCATTGACCTTTCATGAACATATAAGAGAAAGCTTGAGATGTGGATGACATGTCTTAAGATTGACTCATGTGTTACATACTACATTTCTTCATGACGCAACTTATCGAAAACATATGACTTGGCATAGGGCTTTTCTAGATGGCTCTCATGTCTTTCCTTTTTGTTTGCATTTTGCATTCTCTACTTTAAAGAAATTTCTCAGAGTACAACGTGTAGCAATTCCTTTAAAGTGGGGGCATACATTGTACATTATTCATTTGCATGAATTGTTTGCATTTTCATTTTTCTTGGTTCTTAGTGTAGCCTTGTCATTTTATTCGATGTGTTTGTTACTTTGTGGATGACATTGGGTATGATGTCCTTCATAAGTGTGATCTGTCTTAGCATATTACATTCCTCTTAGTGGCAAGATGTGACACATTGCATCCCCTAAGTTGTGAATATTTTATTCTATGATTGGTCCTCTCTTGGAGACATTAGATGCAATGTTCCATAAGTGATAGACCTCACATGAGCTTAACAAGACTCCTTTGAACATTTCTTTTGCATTTATATGGCCACCTTACATAACACAGCTTGCATGCCTGTGGTGCCATCACACTTGTTCATGATTTCTAAGCATACAAAGATTTGCTTGTCTCATGAACCACGAACCAAACAAACAAAAAAATTTCTTTGTGGCACCTTATTAAAGTTATCAGGAGGCATAACTTGAGTATGGTTGAGCGGGAAGCCCATCCTGAGGCACAACTTTCCCCATAGCCACCTATGTGTGCTTGAGTACATACCAACTAGCATATGTTTCTCTCCTTTTGGGCCTTCTCACTTGGCAGACTGCCCTAATTTTTGTCACCCCAGAGTGAGTATGCATTCTCTTTTTTGGACAAACAACCTAGATTTGATCTACAACTAGCTAGACAAACGATCAAAGCTTGATCCAACTTTTTCCCTTTTCACTTCCTTCTTTCTCATTCTCATGTGTGTTTCTTTGTTCTTATGTTTAGTTTGCCATTGGATCTTCATCCTGGAGGCTTGATCATCCCTCTTGATCGTTGTCATTCCATCTTGCTAACATAAGTGCATTAGGATACCTCTCGATATGCATGGATACTTTAGTGTGAATTTGAAGCAAGTTCATCCTCTCACTAAAGTGGGGGCTTAATGTACCAACCAAAAATGGACCCTTGTCATTTTCAAGGTTGTTAAGGCTTTTTTCTAGTGATGCTTGACCTATTTTGTCTTGATTCAATGTTGCAATGTACCTTGAACATGCATATTTTGTTCTAAACATTTATATTTTGATGTCTTGTGAAGGTGTTGTGAAGTGTTGTAAAACATTTCTACACTTTTCTAGACTCTTTTCATTATAATTCATCTAAATATTCCATTTTTATTCATTACTAAGTCCTATGTTGAAGTGTTGTAAAGTCTTGTAACAAGATTTCACACTTTTCTAGGCTTGTTCTCACTAATTACACCTTTCTTATGTCTTATTTGGCCCCTTTATGCACTTATAGGGCTTATTTAAGTGTATTTTTTAATATGAACTTGACAAACATCATTAAATACAACTTAATTCCTGACACCCATTCACAGGCCTTGAGTGGGACCCATTCGCCATGGATGGAAAATGAGTCCCTCTTGGATCAAAATTCAAAATAATTCAAATTTCCTTTTGGGTTTTTATTCTTAAATGCCTTGGGTCAGCCTGTGATGTTATATTATTGGGAAATTAGGGCACAAGATTGCATAAATATGTCATTTTACCCTCATTTCTCCAATTCTCCAATTCTCCCATTCACTTATTCATTCTTTAATTCACTCAAGCAATCTTCTCAAGCAAGCAAGCATTAAGTCAAGCATCTTAGTCATTCATCACAAGAAGCATTCAACCCCTTTGGAATAGCAATCTCTTCAAATTTCTTCAACAAGGGTTTGGCGAGCATTTACATTTGCATGTTGTGTATTCATAATTCTCTTTCCATTTCATTTCTATTTCTATTTCAAGGGTTTGATTACCAAACTGGGGTTTGACCAAGGCAAACCCCCATGTCCTAACAATCAACATTTTCTCTCTTTTCCTTTATGTGTTTACATATTTAGGTGCTTGGATGGATGGCCATGACTGAAGATTAGGTTGCAAATTTTTTTAAGTCATCTCCACTTTTGCAAGGCCAAAATCTACACAAAAAGTCATTTACAACTTCAAATATCAAGGTTTCAGATCAAGACACCTGAAGGTGCAAATTGAGCAGACCGAAAGCTACAAATTCCATTTTTGAGTTTTCAAAAAAGCCATAATGGACTAATTCACCCAGAGTGGTGAATGAGTCCCATTGTACCTGTTTCTTGAAGATTTTTGTAGATTCATAAACCCATTTGGCTAAAATGGGCCTCGGTATAGATTTCTGGAACTAGGACTGATTCGTCCAGAATGGTGAATGAGCCCCACCAGGCCTAAAAATTGGCATCTTTAGAATTTTAGAAGTCATTTCTAGTATCCAGTCATTTCTCAGGTGCTCACATTCAGTTTCATCAAATTATGTTATAGTTTGATTTCATTTCTAGGCATTTTTGCAATCTACACTATGTTTTTAAACCACTTGCATTAGACTAGTTTTCATTCATTTACCAGCATTTTAACTAGGTTTTTTGTCTTTGGTAAGCATTTAAATACACCTACACACACTTCATATCCCTTTCCCCCAGCTCTTCTAATGTTAACAAAGCCATTTGCACCCATTTTCTTCTCCTTTTAGGTGAAACCCTAGGAGGAGCTAGAGATTTTCGGTTGCCAAAAATATTTGTTACAATAACCTTGCTAAATTTCATGAAAGTGATGGAGAGCTATGAACTCAAATGGCTATAGTGAAGATGCATGAAGTTGTGGATCCATATTATAAAAATGATGCTTTTTATTTATGGAATTCAAGAATTGAAGAATGAGAGGATTTGATGAATGTGGGATAAATTGATAGCCAATGAGAATGTGCCAAGTGTCACAATTCTATTGGATGAGGGTGGAGCACTTTTTGGGAAATGTGTGAGTGGAGGAGGATGGAAGAGACGTAAATGTTGTTGATTAGAAATTTGAAAATTGTTTAAGAAGAATTGAATGAGATTTCAGAGGATGTAAGAGGATTTGAAAGGTTGTAAGAGAATTTATTGCAAGTGTAAGAGGATGTGATAGATTTTTGAAAACCTTTGGAGGGAAATTGAATGAAAGGTGGTTGAGAGGAATATTCCTCAAAATATGCCTTTGTGAGGATAATTGAGGTAATTAGATAATTAAAAGATGAATTTCATGTGCAACCTGGTTAGTTGACCATGGTTGATTTAACTCATGAGGAGTTAAAAGCTGGAGGATTTGATAATGATGATTAGAAGGTGATTTATGATGAATTAATTTAGGATTAATTAATTGGCGATTGTGATATTTTATTTAATTGATTTTAATCAAATAGGAAAACTTAGGGAGATTTAATTAAATGATCTGATTTAATTAAATATGATGAAAATTAGTTAGAAGAAGGGTGAATTAATCAATAAATTTAATTATTTGATTAATAGCTGAATTTGCTTATTTTATTTAAATAATATTGATTATTCAATTAATTGATCAATTTGAGATGATTTTAGAAGAAACAGTGTTAATTGATTAGAATCAAATACATAGTATCAATCAGGATATTTTCAGTGTCTACAGTTACAAATAGGCGTATTGGCCATACAGTTATTGAATCCATATTAGAACAACCTAAAACCATGAATTGGGATGATAGCATCTCTGTAAGATTCATTTTTATCAATAATGTAGTTTGTGAATATACCAGAACCTCAAGCGCATTTAGCCTTTTTAGATGACCCAGGCAAATGAGCAATTACATCTTCAAGACTATTTTTAACTCTCCTTGATGGATCATCCATGGTTAGGCCTTTCTGATTTACATAGATAGGGCTAAGCTTTCCTAAATTTCTTTGAAATTCTTATATGTTTACACCATTCAAAACATTGCAAAGCTTCTAACATTTCAATTTCTAATTATTTATCCTTAGGAAACCAAAATTAAATCTTTGTGAAGGAAAAAATATTTGCATAGTCAAGAGGACCACTTACTCTTTTATTGTGCATGAAAACCCTAGAAAACCATTGAGAAAATTTTAACAACTCAAATTCCACAAATTTCAAGAACACGAGTCTTCTCGATGCTTAAGAGAGTGTGAATGAACGCAAGTGTGTTGCACCACCAAATGAAATCAGGTACATAAGAGCCAAACCCACCATTAACACTCATACACACCAAGTAGATGATGGTTGCATGCAATTTTTTCCCAATTCTAAATATTGACCATTGATGTTGATGCATTTGATGGCTATCACAATTTATTTATATTTTTAGGTTTTACATTAATTGCAATAAGACATGCCTTCAAATAACCCTTGGATGAATCAACCTAACACATGACATGTGTCACAATTTTCCTTATTTGCAGATGACAGGACAATTTTTTCATAAAATTGTGATACACTGGAGCTTTGCATTGTGTCAACATGTAAAAATCAAAGCTAACATGCACCTTGACCACCAAACTAGAAAAGAAAGTGTGGGCCCACACTGACTAGGCACCACCTCAAACCTTATCGCGTTATTGCAAGCTTAGGATAAACCTTAATCCTCAAATTGTGATAGAAGAAACTCATGCGATGCAATGAAACCCCACCACATGTTCTTGACATGCCCTTTACAAACCTTGAAGAAAGATAGACACCCTTTACACATGGTATAATATTCGGGATTTGCAACTTTAAGTTTCAATAATGGAATGAAACTGTGATAAAGGAAAACAATGCGATAAAAATGTTTTTGCATGCTTGGAGGATAGATGTCACTATTTCACAACATCATGACTTCAATTTAATAACACCTAAAGATCTTGCGATAAGAAAAGTCAATTCCATATAAAGGTGGAAGCTTCTCCCAAATTGACATGGCAAATGACTCAGTAGATGACGCAAAGGACCATACATCGTGAGATCACAAACCAAGGTTTTAGATTGAAAAGGATTACACAATAAAAGGACTAAATAGGATGCATACAAATTGCAACATGTGGCTAACAAACCAATGAAATGACTCAATGAATGAGTGAATGTAAGATTTTAATCACGTCCATGACACCGAGCAATCTAAGGGATCAAAAACAACAATCTTAAACTATCTTCAAACTCTTTTTAATGTTTTCATACTGAATACAAATATCTTAATATGTTGTGCACTCCATGATAAACTATCATTCCATCTCCAGCTCCCCCTTACTACAAAAAATGCAAGTCTTCTTCTCCCAAACTTCTTTAGGTATCCCTAACAAACATAAAATGCAATAATGACATAATTGTGTGGGCATTCAACAAATATCAACAAAAGTCGTTCTCCATGGCTTTAAATCATGCACGCTGGCAGCTGTCACATCTTGTTGTTTTTAAAAAGAGCTTAAGTTATCAATGCGGTGATTAAACGATGCATAAGGCAGCCCAACAATCCCATAAAGACATGTGGTAGGTTCTCGCTTAATCACATTTTGATAGTAGACCTGACTTGCAAAACATGTCAAAACATGTTACGTACATGCTACTTGAGAGACCCAAATGCTTTGCATGTTGCAATAGAAAGTCAACAACTAGGGGAGAGGGGCTAGTGGTCGTGCAGCCTAACTTCATCACCATGTAGTGATTGACTAGAATATGGTAGGACCTTTGTTTTTTTTTGAAATGTGGACTAGCCTCTTATCTATCTATAACTAAGGTTTGGAGGTCTAACTCATCACACAACTTGCCACATCAGCACATCTACTAAGAAGTGTCCATAATTTGACTTTTTAAAGACTCGACCAAATCTTAACCATGGTACCCCTAGTAGTCAAACAAAAAAATATCATTTGTTGCTTGTAGAATATCATATTTTTATTTAAAATAAAACTTATATGAACTTAAATGGACCAAATACCTATTGGCAACCATAAATCTTTGTTATCTCTAGGTTTTATATTCAACACAAATGGACCAATAGTTGAACACATAAAAACTATTTGTTGAAAATCCTTCACATTTATTGAAAAAATACATGGTATTTATTGTGCTCACCTTTTATATTTGTGATATGACAAACTATTAATATTAAATACTCAAATGCTTGTACATTGCTACCCCAATAGTTGTACACATAAGAACAATATTTGTTCACTATAGTAACAACACTTGTTAAATGAGTGTCTTGTTTTATCAAATGAGCATTTAATTTTATAAATGACACACTTATAGCGGATAGTATAGGTATTTTATTTGAAACAAAAAAATATTTATTTCACTTGTTCATGAATGCATTATGTTTTTTTTACTTGAACAAATATTGGTCCCATAATGTCACATATTTGGTAATATTTTGATTAATATGTGAAATGAATATATACAAGATATAATATTAATTCATTTTAGTATTGGTATGAATAATCACAATTGACTGCACGACTATTAGACTCCACACAACTATTAGACCTAGCAAAAGTTTAGACACAATGCAAGCAATCGAACCTAAAATAAAAACCATCGATTATTGATCTTCTACAGTATAATATATAATAATATAGCTACGTAATGTTATTGCTATTATTACTTAATAGCTATCGAAACAGGTAATAGTTATCAAATAGGTACTTGCCACTAGCCGTGTTCTTCGCCCATTTGAGTCTACACGGCAGACAAAACAATGGAACAAGTTAGGAAGGTGACGAAATGAAAATCTGTGCGGTATTCCCTTTTAAATTAGCTTTAAGCAGAAGATCTGTGTGGTATTTCCATCGGTAAATTTATAGCGATAGAACGAACCTCCTCTACTGTTAAAATACAAGATAAATTCTAAGGTGGAAACTCCCCCGAAAGAGAAACGTTAGTTCAAGGAGGCCATTCAATTCTAATATCACACAATTGCACAGCACAAAGAGAGAAAAATATGGAATCAAGACTCTTCTAAGTCAAGTCATCACAAAACGCGTAGAACTTTTGGCGCACTAGCATATTCAAGTCTTGCACGGTGGAGAAAATATTTAAGTCCTGCAGCTTCAGAGTACTAACTTTTCTATAGCCATTCATTTCTTATCGTCCTTACGCTCTTGTTTTCTTCTTTTAATCATTCATTATCGTCCTTTGGCTCTTGTTTTCTTCTTCTACTGATTTTTGACCTGGACAACCCTGTGATTTTGGTGTTATTTTTACCGCTCTTCTCTTGCTTGCATGCATAATATTGTCAGGAAAATAAATTGTGACAGCAGACTTGCGTGATATGAACGCTGTCGTATCTCTCACTTCTCCCTCTCTTTCCTCTCTCTATATCTCTGTCTCAATATTTTCTTGACATGACTTTGACGGTACACCATTCCCTCAACCCAAAATAATGAAAGGACAAGCTAGGCTTTAACATAAACATAAAATTAAGTGCATACATCAACCTATTTTGTTGACCACTTCCTAGAAAAATATTATATAGATTAATTATATATTTAATAGTTTATATTGTAAAAATAGAATATATAATAAATATAATTATAATAAAAAAAATTATTTATAAAAATTATATAATTAAATATTAATTAGAATTAAAATTGGATTTGGATCAGTGAAAATAATTAGATATTCAATGTGTTACTTTACAGCCTTTTTCTGCTCACTTTCACATTGTCCTATTGTTGTTCTATAACAGTTTATAACTGTTCCTTCTTGTAATTTTTTATGCTTATTCCAATAAAAAAAATAAAATGGTGAGAATATATTTGAATAAAAATATTGTTAAAACCCTATAATATTCTTAAATGTTTGAAGAAAGAAAACTACGAGGAAAGCCCTACAGTGTAAGTATGTAAGAGTCATTTACTAATGGATCAATTGATGACAAGGTGCTTACTATTTAAACTGTATTTTGATTACATCAAAAATAAAATTAAAATTAATAAATTAAATGAAATATAACTATTAAAAATGAATATTTATATATTACAAGTTTAGAGAAAACATTAAAAAACTCAAGTAAAAATGAATAAATAAAAAACCATTGTATGTTAAATAAATAAAAAAAATTCAAGTGGTTGTGCTCAAATCATAAGATAATAGGTTTTCAAGTTGAAGATTTAAGTTAGAATCCCTCAAAATTATCATCTAAAATTTAACTCTAAAATAAATGTAATAAGGTTTCCTTTTGTTTATTCTTAGTCAACCTAATAGAATTTAAGCACATAAGAATAATTAATAAGGGCTTTAGAGAGATAAGAATTGGAAATGTTGAACTATAGACATGTATGAAAATGTAAACAGAAAAAAAATTGCAAGATATAATTTAATGTCAAATGGATATGATTTTATAATTTGTGTTGTTACAAAACCCTAAAAAATGATATCTTTCTATCAATATAACCATTTAAAATTATACACTAGATCTATGCCTAGTCATGTGAATGTAGAAAATAACTAAAAATAATACATCATTTAAAAATGAATAGTCTAGAGATGGAATTAGTAAATAAGAATCTTTCCCACTAGATAACGTGGGTGTTAATACTCTTCCATTTATATAATGGAATACATCAATGGGGGAGCATACCTCTAAAGCAAAAGTTGTCATTTGTCTAAACTATAATAAATATGGGCTCAAAATCTCCTAGGGTCAAACTTGGCTCAATCAAACTTTTGAGGGATTTGAATTTCGAAAGATGGTATAATCAAGGAGCATAGTATTATTCTTACCAATTGAACTACAAACTCTTTCAATATTTATAAGTTACTTGAAATAAGTAAGCTCCTTGAAATGAACATATGCCTTACATTGTCTAGTCATTTGAGCTCTTATAATGAATACCACAATAGAGGTCGACAATTGATGTGTGGGCACCCACAACATTGCTATGTGTTGCTAGTGCAAATGGGATTAAATGAGTTTATTTGTTGTTTGCTACTTTGGGTTTGATTAGACTTTAGACAGCATTTTTTTGAAGTGACTCAACTTAATCCTTTTACTATTGTGTATAATGTTACATTCTACTTAAACATCATTCAGTTCAATAATCAAACAATTAATAATAATTTTAAACATTATCCAAATCAAAAAAATAGTAAATATTTCTATTAATATTTGATATTAAACTATATTTTTAAGAATAGCCATGGAAGGTGATGAAATGAAAATCTGTGCAGTATTACCCTTCAAATGAGCCTAAGCAGAATTTCGCCCTGATTTTGTCCATCGTTAAATTGTTAGCAATGGAACGAACCTCCCTCTACTATTAAAATACAAGAGAAATTCTAAGTTGGAAACTCCTTCAAAAGAGAAACGTCACTTCGAGGAGGGCACTAAATTCTAATATCACACAATTGCATGGCATGCACGTCCACTCAATTTTAATGTTAGTCATCGTAGCCTGCAAAATAATAATAACCGTTCAGAACAAACAGAGAAAAATATGGAAAGCCATGAATTTTGGTCTGACTTTGTCCATCGTTGAATTGTTAGCAAGGGGACGAACCTCCCTCTACTCTTGAAATACAAGATAAATTCAAAGATGGAAACTCCCCGAAAGAGAAACGTTAGCTCGAGGAGGCCATTCATTTCTAATATCACACAATTGCACGACAGATGCATCCACTCAATTTTAATGTCAGTTAGCGTAGCCTGCAAGCTAATATGGAATCACGACTCTTCTAAAGTCGTCGCAAAACCCGAGAACTTTTGGCGCGCTAACGTATTCAAGTCTTGCACTGTGGAGAAAATATTTGAAGTCCGAAATTTTCTACAGCCATTTTTTTCTTATCGTCCTTGGGCTCTTTTTTCTTCTTTTACTCATTTCTTATTGGCCTTTGGTTCTTTACAGCTCTTCTTAGTCTCGCGTGATGTGAACGCTGTCGTATCTCTCACTTCTTCCTCTCTTTCCTCTCTCTATATCTCTGACACAATATTTCATATCACTAAGAAAGTAAGTAATACAACTCTTCTTGGTCTTGCGTGATATGAATGTTGTCATATCTCTCACTTCTTGCTCTCTTTTCTCTCTTTATATCTCTGTCTCAATATTTTCGGATCCTTGCGAAAGTAGGCAGTTGACAATACACCATTTTTGTGATTCACATGACTTCATGGTACACCATTCCACCAACCCAAAATAATGAAAGGACAAGCTAAGCTTTAACATAGCCATAAATTAAGGACATGCATCTATTTTGTTGACCACTTTTCAAGTAAAAATATTATATATTTAATAATTTATATTACATAAAATAGAATATATAATAATAGATATAATTATAATAAAAATTTATAGTCTGAACAGGTGGTATACTTGGTTAAGGGTTTTCAATTTGTTTCATGTAGGTCTCGAGATCGATATTGATTTGGTTTTTGGCTTGTTTGAACCTCGTCAACAACCTCAATGGAATAGTCTCGACTCACTCGACTCCAACTTGATACAAATCTAATCCCAAGGCAAGGTTGGATGGGCCGCAAGGATCCAAACGTAATTAAAAAAATGTATCTAATAAGTATATAATTAGCTGACAGGGTTCCCTTATGGACCTACAAGTCCATGTTTTACCAGAAAACCTATCTCACTGATATACAACTTCTCTTGTCAATAAACAGGTTTAAATGCCCTGTAAACATTTTTGGATTTTCAATAGATTTGCAGGGTATCACAAGAAGCTATTTTCTACCTAACATTTTGTCTCTTCACTTCCACATAATTTTTCAAGGTGACAATGACTAATGTGGTGAGGAATTAACTGTGATGTGTTAAACTAAGTTGCGTCCACCACATATCCTATCACTCTACCTATCGTTAGTGATAGAAGTAATGAATGTTAAGATTTGATATGATCTATGATAAACCTTTATGGATTCCATTTGAAACTCCCTGTTGTGATCAAATCCAGCATAGGATTTCAGTGCAACAAGTCTGCAATCAAAACATATCAGAATTTCTTGTAGGCTCTACCCTTTTTTTCAATCAACATAGTTAATAGTGCAATAAAATTTGTGTAGAATCTAGAGGTAAGTTGCTTGCCTTTGTCTCGTAAATTAGATTTCATTTATTGTGAATAGATTGAAACAACAGCTGTAGAGAGATTGGTTTTAATTGTTCTCATTTTAAAAAAATATGTTGTGGTAGGGTTTCATAATTTTTTCTTACAAACTTTGTCCATTTTTCTTACTTGAAATAGTGTGATACAATTTGTGCATAATCTTGAGGTGAGTCACTTGCCATGGTTTCAATGAATTTTATTTTTTGGAAATTTTAAGTGATGGGATGATTTTTTTGTTGTGTTTTATTTCATTCTAAAACAATTTTGTTGTTATTTGTTAAATGAAAGGATTGTTTTTATTCTAAATGGTAATATAGGGTGATTGACAAACAAGGCCATTGTCACATGAAAAAGGTGGTATCACTATAGAATAATTTGGAATGGATACCAAGAACCCACCAAAGCTTAAACTTTGTGGAGTTAAATTTGTGCTTAGATTTACATTTGACACTCTATAAAATGATGCTTTTGTTGTACTACCTCCTTGATGATGCTCTTCCCATCTAGGTTTCAACATTGTCACACAAGATTGTAGCTCTACCATTGAAATTCTGCATGGGTGTGGCATGTGAAGGAAACAAAGGTGAATACTGATGACCATGCTCAATCTTTAAGCGATCAAATCATTTTTTTGTTGTGTTTTACTTCATTCTAAACAATTTTGTTATCCTTTAAATGAAGGGATTGTTTCTTCGAAAAGTTGTCTCACACTAGGAAAACAACTTTCAAGAAGTTGAAACATTCCTCGCTCCATGCTTGGAAACAAACTTTAACTTCAACCAATATTTTCATTTTTAAGGCTACAAAAATCTTGTCTCGAACTCAAAATTTGAGTAGCCTTGAAACTCAATATTTTCAGATGTTTAATTAAATGTGTGTATAAAATTGGAGTTCCTGTGTTTTTTGGGTTTGATTTTGTTAGGGTTTGAAATTATAGGTTTTGAAATCCTATGGTTTGAAATTTTACGATCTAAAATTCTATGATTTTTTTTTTTATTATGGGGTTTGAAATTTTTAGGATTTTCTTATTTGACACTTTTCTCCTATTTTGTTTTGAATGTAGGATCCGCACAATGTGTTTATATTTTAGTGATTGTCCTTTTTATTTTGTGGTGAGTAGTGTCATTAGCTTACAGATGTTTCAAAGATTCAAATGATACATCAACCACAAGTAGTTTCAACATAGGAAATTAAATGCTTCATTAATGAAATCATAGAAATTTAGAATTTTAAATCTATAGTGCTTTGAATTGGAAATTTGTGACTTATTTGGGGTTTCTCCGGTGCTTTAATCTTGTGTATTGCATATAACCTAATTTATTTGTGTTTTCTGTGAATTATATTTGTAATTTAAAGTTTTCTCAAATTCATTTGAGGCAAGGTTTGCAACAACTAGCACAGATGCAATGTTGGAGGCTCTATGACAACAAAAGAAAAGGTGTATGTCTTTTATGTATAATGTTTTAGTTATTATATGTTGAAATTTATTATAGACTTAGAAGTGGCCAATTTTGCCAATCTGTTGATACTACGGTGATGTAAAATTCAATACATTAATCTTAAGGGATGTTTGGGCTACTGGTGAAGATCTAATTTCAACCCCCAATATTTGGCTAAATCTAACAGTAATTCAAATCCACCATAAATAGTTTGTTCAAAACATATGTTTCTTCAATTTGTCAAATTCTTAAAACATTCCTTAGCATAAAGATTGCTAAACCTTTTTCCATATTTTGGAGCCTAAAGACATTTAACAATCAACACAACAAGGTGTGAACAAAATTGACATTTTAATTTCTTGTATACATAATTTCAAATAATTGAATGTATTATCCTATATCTTTAGTATATTTTATAAGATGTAAGATGAAAATTCATTGAACCGAGTTTAAGCCAATCTAATATGGGTAGGGTCTACGCTTTCTGAAGTGAAATAGGCATTTGACATATCATTAAATACATGTACTATTTGTTGCATGATTTATAATACAATGATTATTTCTACAAATCAAAATCACATTTTTAGTCAAAATGTGTATAGATTTATATTGTTATATAACTAATTATTTAATGTTAAAATATATGTAAATTTTACCTTTCATTTCCTATCGACATGTCCCTTGAACCTCCTATTAGTGCAAGTGCTAGTTAAATATTAACTAGAAATAAATTTAGTTTTGGTTTAGTGAAAATAAATAGATATTCAAAGTATTAGACTTTGTTTGTTCATGTTTAGTTATTTGGTTAATCTAGTTATTGAAGTGAAAAGGGATTTGGTGGAGCATATTCATGAGTGGTAATTAGTGCGTATTATCTATCCAACAATCAAACTACACATTTGATTATATTTATTAATTAATTAAAAAATAAAATATAATGGATTTTTTATTTTTTATTAATTAATAAATACGATCAAATGTACAACCTAATGGTTGGATAGATACCATTGTAATTAGTGATGCATTATGGTCTCTAAGAGATTACATGGTCTCAAAGAGAGACAAACTACCAAAGGCCAAATATGTTTCTTGCTTTCCTTTCCACTTACAACAAGGTTGCATGCAAGAAACAAAATAAAAACAAAATGCTATTTCCAGTTTTCTCTAATTGATCAAATGTTTGTTCATCCTTATGAAAAAACTAATGGACGAAAATAAAAATCGATGAATGAAAAAAAAAATCCATGTGTAAGATGACAATGCATTACATCATCTTGCATGATTTTTTTAAACATTATGCCAACAATCACTCTAGTCAAGTTGTTATCTCTCTCATACAAGAAATTCCTTCAATGTAAATAAATAACAACAATATATTATTATTTCAGGGAGGGAAATTCTCTGTTGGTTTATGGTTTATTTTATTTGCAGCTTACTTTTCTTTGTATTGGGTTTCAAGCCCCATCAAAACCCACTTTTACCCCTAATCAAAAACAACAATATATTATTATTACCTCTCAAATATAAACCTTTACATATTTTTTAAAATGTAATAAAAGTTATAATAATTGTTACCCATTGTAAACTATTATAGTTGCTATCTATTGTAGTTTAAATGAATCCATTATAGTTTAAATGACTAGATTTTACTTTTCAATCTATCTACCTCTAATTTTTAAAATTTCTTATCAAGATAATACATGGTAATAACTTTTAACAACTAAAAATAAATTATCAAGCCACATGACTCATTACTAATCTAATTATCATTACCTCATATATCATCTAATTTTCTCAAAAAATCGTTGATCTATTGATGGGAACACAAGTTTTGAACAACTCATCCAAAGATCAACTACAAGCATGGGAATAATAAAAAAGTGGATACGATAAATGTATAAGGGTGTATAAATATCTAAAAGGGGATACATAGATAAGTGTATTATATGATAGATGGATAACATAGAGCAAGGGCTAAAATATTTTCTTATATTTATAGATGAGAATTCTTAGAAATTGAAGGATGATTTTGATAGGGGTTGTCTTTCTCATGCTCTTTTATTATGCATTTGATCAATTTGGTGAGTGTTTAGAGGTGGGGGATTTGGATTAGCTGAAAATTTAAAAAATCAACACTAATGTAACTAAAAATGGTTATTTTAACTATAATAATTAAAAATACAATAAAATTACCTATTATACATCATCAAGACATGATTCATCTAAGAAACTACTTCAAATATCTTAAAAATATGCTCATAAAATAACTTAGTGGTGTTCACAAAATAGGAAGAAAATGACTAAATTGTGGCTACCTTGGCTTTGTTTCTCTTTAATCTACGTTATAAAGCAATGCATTTAGGCTCAATGTTAATCAAGGCTAAAGTTTGTCACTACCAAACTATAACATACCCATGCTATAAACACACTTCAATTTTGGTTTTTTATAACATGAGCATATTATTATTTTTTCTCTAAAATGTTATTTGGTGACTTTTTAGCCCCTATCTTTCTACACATACCCATCATTGATATCTAAGAATGATTTGCCTCAATTTTTCATTTCATCTATTATACTATCAACTATATGTTTTTATACATTATGAAGAAAAATAGGTATATATACTAAACTATAATAGTGAGACTAAACATCCTCCTATGGTGCAAGAGTACAGTTTTCTACAAAGTCAAAAACCAAAATTATAGTTCCCAATAGATATATATCTTTGTATAGGTAAAATTGTTTATCAATCCATTAAGCATATTGATAGTGTTTCACACATTTGTAGACAATCTTATTTCTTGAGTCCTATAATGAATGGATGCACACTACACTTCTCTATCCCTAACTCACAACACTTTACAAAGCTTTCATCTTTTAGTTGATAATGGAAATACTTGAACCTCTTTACATCCACTAATTAATGTCAAAACTCATTCAAACTATTTTTATATATGCATTCTCCTAATAATGAAAGATTGTCACATTCCATTTTAAATCTTGAGTAAAATATTTATCTATCAAATTTATCAAATTATAAACTTCTTACAAAATCTTTGACTATTGTAGGTGACATATTCGTACCACATTCTTATGTAATATGATTACCATACAAAGTACAACATATATCTATATGTGTGTATGTATTTATATACAAATAAGTATGTATATATATACATATATACATGCATGTATATACATATACATACATATAAAGATATACATATATATACACATACATATATATACATATACACATATTTACATACACGCACAAATTTATGTACACATGCACACTCATATGTGTATATGTATATGTATTTGTATATGTATATGTATATGTATATGTATATGTATATGTATATGTTGGATGTTGTGGTTATATTGCTAGTATGTGGTTGTCATATGTCAACACTATTAACATTATTGTATTGGAAGTTGTATATGTCGAGGATATTGAGAAAATTGTTAAAGAAAGAGTTGTAGGTTGATAGTGGAACAGTGAAGGTCATGAAGGTGTCTTACTCAGTACGTTGATGATAAAATGTTGTGGACTAAAGGGTTTAATGTTGAGTGTATCTAGTTTATCCACCAAAAGTTTTAGAGGTCCGTATGAAGAATTGATCATGTTATGAACAGTTGTATTCTAATAGTTTTTCTATGGCTTCAATTAGTGTTCCTGATTGAAGTTGATGTGATTCTAGTAATTTTAGTTGATGTGGATGCTTCTCTAATGATTTGTGATGCTTGTGGATGTTTCTAGATCATTCTATATAGATTTTTTGTACATTTTTGTTGATTGATGTACATCTGTGTTGATTGATGTACTCATGGTCAGTGATTTTTCCTTTGCATATTCGGGTTTTCATGTTCCTGGCCAACATGGTGGTTGTAACATGTTGTGGATCCTTGGAGATTAAAATTTGAATGCTTGGCATGCTCGAGGATATTGTTTTGAGTCTTCATTATGTTGTGGTTGATGGTGTTTGATTTGCATTGTAAATTTGGGCCGACATCATGTATATGTTTTATATTTTTATATTTCTCCTTGGCTGATGAAGTTTTTGAAATAATTCCATGTAGCGGATATATAAGAGCGATTGTTTTGAGAAAAGTGAAGAGTGTGAAAGAGTGAATAAGTGTTAGAGAAAGTGCAAGTGTGTGAATAGTGATCTAATCATTTGATAGTAGAGTAGAGTGTGAAGAAGTTTGAGCGAAGTGTGAAGGAGTGTTTATGTGCTTAACCGAAACTGTAATCAGGCTTTTGTAGAAGCTACTTTCTTAGTTCATACCTAGCAGATCTAATCCAAATTGTTGTAAGATAGTGTGTCTTCTTTGGGTAGTGAGCCCTCTTGTATTTGAGTAGTGAGCTCTAAGTAGTGTTCATGAATGCATGTGCATTCCCATTATTCATCTTTATACTTTTAACAGGGTATAATATTGTGGACTAACATCCACCATGGTTTTTCCCCTAATAGAGTTTCCATGTATAAAATCTTGGTGTTCTCTATGTTTTTGATGTGTTGATTGTATGTGGTTTATTGGTCATTCATCAGATCTAAGATTAAGTTTTAAGTTAAGTTTGAAAAGTTTAAATATTCTATGACAATTGATTCATCCCCACTCTCAGTTGTTTTTCCTTGTTTTGCCAACAATTGGTATCAGAGCAGGTTCCTCTAAAGAAGTTTAAAAGCTTGAGGTGATTTGAGATGACATCATATAAGAAGGACAGTCCTAGATTCAATGGAACTAACTACTCTCTATGGAAGACCAAAATGGAATGTCATTTGAGATGTATTGGAGAAACTTTCTAGAAGATTACAAAGAATAGATATGTTATTCCTCAAAATGGTCCCTCTACTACTGATGAGATCAAAGAGGTAGAATATAACATTAGGGCTATTAAAGCTTTGTTGAGTGCTTTGAAAAATTTGGAGATGACTAATGTGATGGAATTGAAGACATCTCATGAGATCTAGAAGAAGCTGAAGAATTTTTATGAAGGAGATGCACTTGTGAAGGTCGCTAACCTACAAATTTTGAAAGGCAAGTATGAAACTTCGAAGATGGGTGAAGATGGAAATATTTCTTCTTTTATGCAAAGAGAAAATGAACTTGTGATGGGTATTATATGTGTTGGTGGTACCTTGGATGAACAAGAAATTGTAGCTAAAGTGCTCAAATCATTTCCTCCCTCTTACAAATCAAAGGCTCATGCTATTGAAGAGCTCAAAACAGTAACAAATGTGACAAGAGATATGTTGATTGGTAAACTTGTTGCCTTTGAGTTGAGTGAATTTGGTGATTCTATCCCTAATATTGAATATGCATTTAAGTCCTCTATATCCATAAGAAACAAGCAAAGATATGATCCAGGAGAGAGTTCTATAAAGACATTCAAGTATGAGGAAGATATGAGACAACTTGAAGATGAATAAAGAGAGGTAGAAGAGCTGGAAGCACTGATTGTGAAGAAAGAAGGTAAAGGACAAGGTTAGTATAAAGGAAAATTTCCTATTAAATATTTCTCTTGCAGTAAAATAGGTCATTTTGCTTCTAGGTGTCCTAAAAGAGTTCCTAGGCCTAAGCCTAACAAACCTAGATTTCAAAAGAAATGCTATTATGTTGAATAAGGTGTGACTGATGAAGAATCTGATAAAGAAAATGGAAATGAAGATGAATGGGTTTTCATTGCTATCAAGGAAAATGGTCTGGTGGTTACTGAATCTGCTAATAATCAAAATGTTGAGAAGGCTCTTGCATCCAAAATTAAAGAAAAGGATGAGTGGGTTATTGGCAGCGGATGCTCACATCATATGATTGGAGACAAAAGAAAATTTGTAAGTCTGGAGAAATATGACAGTGGGGTTGTAAGATTTGGAGATAGCAATGCTAGTGTGATTCAGGGTAGATGATCTATTTTTCTTGGTGGTAAAGATAACACTAATGATGTGCTTTATGTTGAAGGATTGAAGCACAATTTGTTAAGTGTTGGACAAATGGTGGACAAGGGTTACAATCTTCAGTTCAAAGATGGAAAGTGTAGGATACTTGGAAGTTCCAAAAATGTAATTGCATTAGGTACAAAGACAAGAGGTAACATTTTTCACCTAAGTGCTACTAATGAAAGTTGTTTAATTTCTCAAGTAGATGAAAGCTGGTTATGGCATAGGAGGTTGTGTCATGTGAATTTTGATAATATTGTCAAGGTAAGCTCCACTCAAGCGGTAAGAGATATTCCTAAGCTAGTTAAGCCTACAAACATAATATGCAAGGAAATTCAGATGGGAAAACATACTAGAGTTTCTTTTTAGAGAAAACAACATAATTCTAATGGAGTACTAGAACTAGTGCAAATTGATCTGTGCGGTCCCTCCAAAATCAAAAGTCTACAAGGAGAAAGGTACTTTATGCTGCTTATTGATGATTACTATAGGATGATATGGGTTGTTTTCTTAAGAGAAAAATGTGAAGCATTAGATAAGTTCAAAATTTTCAAAGCTATGGTAGAGAATGAGACAGGTTTGAAGATCAAATTCCCAAGGTTAGACAGAGGTGGTGATTTCACTCCTGGGAGTTCAATTCTTACTATGAAGAGCATGGAATCAAAAGACAATTATTTTCTCCCCGAACACCTCAATAGAATGGAGTTGTTGAGGGAAAGAAAAAAACAATTATGGATGCTTCCAAAACAATGATGTTGGAAGGAAATATGCCTCACATCTATTGGAGAGAAGTTGTAAGCACTATTGTGTACACTCTAAACCAAGTAAATGTCAATAGTATTTCTGGTAAAACTCCTTTTGAACTTTGGTTTGGTTATAATCCTATTGTTAAATATTTCAAGATCTTTGGAAGTAAGTGTTATATTAAGAGAGATGAGGACATAGGCAAGTTTGATGCAAGGAGCGATGAAGGAATCTTTCTAGGTTACTCTACTAAAAGCAAGGCTTACCAGTGCTATAATAGAAGACTGAGAAAAATGGTTGAAAGTGAAAATGTTAGGGTTGATGAGGACTCTGCTAGATCATCTAGATACTGCGGATATGACTCAGATGACTAGCAAGATAGTACAAACAAAGGAAAGAGTGTTCAAACACAGAACCAAGTTCAAATTGTTCCAGTAAATCAAGAAAGTCAAGAAGGAGAGACAAGTGCAAGTGTAAAAGAAAGAACAAAAAAACGAGAAGTGCAAGAGAATCCTAAAAATCTGAGGTATGTAAAGCTAAATCATTCTGAAGATAAAATCATAGGAGATAAGAATAAAGGTGCATATACTAGAAGGATTGTAAAAGAGTATTGTTTGATTTCCAAGAATAACCCCAACAATTTTAATGAAGCTTGTAATGATGAACACTGGATGCAAGCTATGAAGGAAGAATTGATGCAAATAGAGAAAAATTATACATGGATTCTTATTCCCAGACCTAAAGATAAAAAATGTGATTGGTACTAAATGGGTCTTTCAGAATAAGTTGAATGAACAAGGTGAAGTAGTCTAGAATAAAGCAAGACTAGTATGTAAAGGATATTCACAAATGGAAGGTATTGATTTTGATGAAACCTTTGCCCTTATTGCCAGAATTGAAGCTATAAGATTATTTTTTGCTTATGTCACATATAAGAACTACAAAGTCTATCAAATGGATGTGAAGTCAGCCTTTCTAAATGGTGAATTAGAAGAAGAGGTGTATGTTGAACAACAATACCTTTTTGGATGAGTTTTGAGTAAAGGGGTGACTAGGCAATAGAGCTAGCAAGTTAGGAGTGATCTATGGTAATTAGCAGCAGTCTGAGTGAGGACTTAGAGTTGATTTTTTGGTTAAAAGGGAATTTGGTACACGTGTTCAACTTCAACAATTACAATAGAGACAAATACTAGAGTCCCTACAATTGTGGATATGAAGCTCCAAATTGTGGATCTTTATTTTCAATGAGATGAATTAGTGTTGAAATTGTCTATATGTGGAATTTATCTCCATTTTGTAAAGGTCAGCTAATTGAAGTCAAGATTGGCTACCTAAGAGAGATTTAGGATAGTATTCACAAATTTTAGGAGTTTTTACAACTTTTATGCAAAGATACTTAGAAGCATCTTTTACAGTTTTAATGCAATTTATGTTATTTTTAGAAGTTTGTCAGTTTAATGATAATGTTGATGAACAATAGTTATTCGCATGCCAGTCAGTTTTGTTGTGCATAAATGTTTCTTATTTGATAAAAATCAATAAAATATTCTAAATCTAAAAATATTCCATTAAGTTATATGTGAATGAGATCTCTTTATATTTATTGATCTATGAATTCTAGTGATGTGTTCTTATTTGAAAACGAAGTTTAAAAAAAGTGACGATGAATGGTTGTACATCTTGAATTTGCACTATGCATGAATGCAATGGTATAGATTGTTTTTGGGTTGTATCATTTTATGGTTTTATTTGGTTAGAGGAAATGCTCATTATGAAGTTTATATGTCTGGATTAAAAGAAATATGTGTTCATGCTTTGTTGTTCTAAGCCTTGTTCTATCTTTTGTTGTTTATTTACACCTCACAAACATTAGATTAGTTCATATTATGCAGTTTGTACTCTTTACCAACAATCCCCTTGAACATTATAGTTCCATAGGCCACTGAACGACATCAGCACAGTTGAGAACCAACTACAAAGACCTTGGAAGATGGGTAGTTTATATTATTTTTCTTTTTTAGAAGAAGTAGAGTAGCAATATTGCATTTTAACATTGTTGTGTTATTTTTGACCATCAACACTTATATTGTGAGCTAATCCTCACCATGGTTTTTCCCTCATTCCATTTTCCACTTAAATCTAGTGTTCTTATGTGTGGTGTTGTGATTTCAATTTTTTTTATTGGTATTTCATGTTTAATTATTTTAATAGAGAAAGGGTCTATTGAATGCTTGTGTATTTGTTTACTGTTGAGGTTGAAGGTGTAATTTACTAAAAATGATTCACCCCCTCTCAATTGTCTTGTTCATTTCAACAATTGGTATCAAAGCAAGGTTCCTTGGAGAAGAAGCTTAACCACATGAGGTGGATCTAGGATGGTGAACATGATTCCCTTGGAATACCCTAATTTCAATGGCACAGATTATGCATTCTAGAAAACACAAATGGAAGGATATTTGTACACTCAAGGATATGATATTGAGAAAGATTATCAGACTCCAAACACTCTACCTTTGAATGTTTTGAATACAAATGTAGAGATCAAGGCACATGAGATCAATGCTAAGGCAAGGTACATTATTACGAATAGTATTTCAAAATATGAATTAGTTAAAGTTCTGAGTTTGAAGATTGCTAAAGAAGTTTGGGATAAGTTAGAAAGAATTTCTAAAGGATATCTGAAGGTCAAGAAAGAAAAGTTTCAAAACTTGAAGGCATAATTTGAAATGATGCATATGTCTAAGGATGAAATAGTTGAAGGCTACATTCAGAGAATTGATGAAATAGTAAGTGATATGAGAGGTCATGGTGCAACAATTAAAGAATCTAAAGTGGTGAAGAAAATTATCAGATCTCTTCCAGATTGTTATAGTGAAAAGGTGTCTACTATTGAGGAAACAAATGATTTTGATAAATAATCTAGATATCAGTTGATTAGTACTCTGATTGTATTTGAAATGAAAAAATGGAGAAAGGAACAAAGGTGGAGACTTATTTAAAGGATGAGAAATAAGAGAAGGTTGAAGAATTAGGTGAAGAAGATCTTGATGATTTGGAAGCTAACTTCATGAGAAAGATGAAAAAGGGCATCAACAAGTATCAAGGTAAATTACCTCTGAAATGTTTTAGTTGTGGTGAGATAGGTCATTATGCTTCTAGATGTCCAAAAAGAGCTATAAACGATAAAAAAAAAGGAAATAAAGGGAAGATGATTAGGAAAGCTTACTGTGTGAGAGAAGATGTTGGTATTTCTAATGACGAATCTGATTATAGATACTTTGATGATAATCAATGTCTATTTTTGGTTATAAAAGATAAATCTATTTTTGCTAACCCTGAAAGTTGTGTAAATTAAGATATACTAGAGATGAAGGACAAGGTTGAAGGTACTTTGGTATCTTCCTGTCATGTCAAAGAAGATAAGAATTACTAGGCTTTTGACAATGGATTCTCTAATAATATGACCAAAGATGGTAATTTTGTTAAACTTGAAAAATATGATGGTGGATTAGTTAAATTTGGAAATGATTCAGGAGCTAAGATTTGTGGAATAGGTTCAATTAGTTTTGATGGAAAGCATAATATTGAAAATGTATACTATGTTAAGGTTTTAATAAATAATCTCTTGAGTATTGGTAAAATATGTAGCAAAGGATACTATCTTGTATTTAAGGATGAAGCATGTGAAATCCAAAAAGGGTTCAAAACTGTGATTTTTGCAAATAAGAGAATAGATGGAAACATATACCAGTTTAAGGGTGTTGATGGTCATTCATTTATGTCATAGGTTAATTGTAGTTGGTTATGGCACCAAAGGATGTGTCACATGAATTTTGATAATTTGGTAAGAATTAGTTCCGCTCATGCTATGAGAGATTTACCTGCAAAGATCAAGGAGTAGCTTTAAGGGAAAGGAACAATCTACTATCAGAATACTAGAATTATTGCATATAGATCTTTGTGGTCCTACAAGGATAAGAAGTATACAGGGTGACATGTACTTTATTCTTTTGATTGATGAATACTCTACAATGACATGAGTTACTTTTCTTAGAGAGAAATCTAGTGCATTGGACAAATTTAAGACATTTAAAGTTTTGGTTGAGAATGAAATGGATTTGAAAATAAAACATTTAAGGTATGACAGAGGTGGTGAATTCAGCTCTAATGAATTTAACATGTTTTTGAAGTTCATAGAATAAAGAGGTATTTGTCTGCCCCTAGAACTCCTTAGTAGAGTGGAGTCGTTGAAATGAAAAACAGAACTATTCAGGAAACTATAAGGACTATGATGAAAGAGGAAAATCTACCAGATGTATACTCGATAGAATTTATTCATACTTTTGTTTACATACATAATAGAGTTCACGCTAGAGCTAATAGTAGAAAGACTCCTTAAGAGCTATGGTATGGAAAGATTCCTACTAGAAGTACTTTCAAGTGTTTGGAAGCAAATGTTATATCAAAAGAGATGAAAACTTAGGAAAGTTTGATGCAGGGTTTGATGAAGGTATCTTCTTTGGATATTCTATTAAGAGAAAATCTTATATATGTTACAACAAAAGGTTGAGAAAGATAGTTGAAAGTGAAAATATTAAAGTTGATAGAAATTTATAGGGTTCTATTGCAATAGATGGATATGTGTCAGATGAGCTTGATTACAGACAAGTAGAAGGAATAATTGATGAACATGTGGTACAAAAATGAAGAGGAAGAAGCTCTAGAGAAGACCCCTAAAACCCCTAAGTATGTGCAAAAGAATCTTTTTGAAGATCAGGTTACTGGAGAGAAGAGGAAAGGTGTACTAACAAGAAGCAAAGTTGTTGAAGTTGAGGTAAATTTATGTTTACATTCCAAAATTGAAATTAAATTAGTAAGTGAAGCATGCAAGGATGAACATTGGATAAAGGCAATGGTAGAATAACTTATGCAGATAAAGAAGAATCAAACTTGCGAATTGGTCCCTAGACTAGCAAACAAGAACATAATTGGAACTAAATGGGTATTCAAGAACAAGTTGAATGAGAATGGAGAAGTTGATAGGAACAAAGAAAGACTTGTGTGTAAAGGTTACTCACAAGTAGAAGGAATAGATTTTGAGGAGAATTTTGCTCATGTGGCTAGGATGGAAGCTATTAGAATGTTTTTGGCATTTTTAGCACACAAAGAATTCAAGGTCTATGAGATGGATGTGAAGTATGCTTTTTTGAATTGAGAATTAGAAGAAGAGGTTTGCATGGAACAACCAAAATGTTTCCAATTTCTAGATCAATCGAACATGGTATGCAAGTTGGAGAAGGCACTATATGGTTTGAACCAATCCCCTAGAGCTTGGTATGCAAGATTGGACAAGTACTTGATACAACAAGGATTCAAAAAGGGCTCCACAAATAGTAATATTTACTTTAAAATTGAGGAGGACAAGATCTTGATAGTAGTTGTGTATGTGGATGATATTATCTTTGGTCGAAATGAGGCTATGTGCAAGAATTTTTTTTAATATATGCAGAAATAATTTCAATGTTTGGGGAGATGAATTTCTTTCTTGGGCTACAGATTAATCAAAGAGATAAAGGGATTTTCATTTCATAGTATAAGTATGCAAAAGAAATATTGAAGAAGTTTGGATTGGATGAATCCAAACCAGGATGTACTCCTATGGTAATTGGTTGTAAATTAAGAAAATGTGATGATTCACCTAAGGATGATCAGGGCAAGTATAGGTCTATGATTGGTGGACTGATATATTTGACTGCTACTAGACCAGATACCATGCATGTAATTTGTCTTGTTGCTAGATTTCAAGAATAACCTAAAGAAACACATGTTGCAACAGTGAAGAGAATATGCAAATATTTAAGAGGCACATTGTATTATGGTTTGTGGTATCAGGTAAGGATATTAATTTCACATTAAGTACTTATACATATACAAATTGGGTTGGTTGTGTTGATAACATGAAAAGTATAAGTGGTTGTGCCTCTTTCTTGGATGTATATTGGTATCATGGCTAAGTAAGAAATGGGATTCAATTTCTTTATCCACTACAAAGGTTGGGTATATTACAACACCATCATGTTGTACATAGGCATTATGGATGAGGCAAACCTTGAAGGATATCATAGTTCTATTTGATGAAGCTATATCTATCTTCTACGATAATACAAGTGTAATAAAAATTTCAAAGAATCTAACTTGATGCATTCAAGGACAAAGCATATATATTAGATACCACTTTTTGAGAGAAAAGGTTATGGAGAATGAAGTGAAGCTTGAGTATGTTCCTACAAAGGATCAGATTGCTGACATATTTACTAAGGCTCCTCCTAAGGATACTTTTGAGTATCTTTGAGAGAATTTTGGGGTTATTGCCCCTCATTTCTTGAACTAGATGCATATAGAGGTGCATCAGTCTACTGGATATGTGGATCTATTTCTTTTCTAGACTCATATTGGTGGCTACCTCTCAAGGGGAGTAGGTAGTATCTTGTGTTATCTTTGTGTGGCTAATTTAAGTGAGTGTACTTGTATGGGGGATTATTCAGAGCATGTAATTTTGGTGAGGTGTCAAAGAGGGAGAATAATGCTAAACATTTTTGCCTTTTCCATTGATGTCAAAGGGGGAGAAAGAATCTTGTGAAAAAAGAGAGAACTTATCTTCTCAGGGGGAGAAGATCGTATGAAGGAAAAGAGAGAGAGAATTCATAACTATTGTGTGGTCTTTGGTGGCTTGTCACATCTTGTGTTGCCATAAATGAAAAAGGGGGAGATTGTTGCAAGAATGATGGTGTTTTCATTGATGTCAACAAGAATTCTACTAACTACTCTTGTCATTGATGTCAACTATGGGATGAAGATGTTAAGGATATTGAGAAAATAGTGAAAAGAGGAAAATAGTTTGTGCATGTGTATTTGAGACTTTGAGGAAGTGTTGTGAGTACACAGAGCTATTCTTTTGTTGCAAAAGTCTATAAATGAGTTGGATTGGAGAAATGAGTTGAGATGTTGGTTCTAGTACGTGGTTTCCAAGGGATTTTGATAAAATTTAATAAACAAAGTAAAATGTGTTGTGCAAACAATCATAATGAGCTCCTGTATTGTTCTTTGTGTTCTTTCTGTGCTGATACTATGCAAGTGTAGATCTTACAGGTTATTCAAGGTTGCTATATTTAGAATTTGGGTTTCTAGATCATTGTACAGTGTGAGATATTTTCACCAATGTATGATTCAGTTGTTTATGTTGCAAGGTGTGACCCTTGGTCTCTTCTTCTTGTGGTAGGCATAGTCCAATGCGACGCTTGGGCTTTGTGACATGGTTTAACCTCCTATGGATCTTGATCTTGTATAGATCCAATGGTAGTATTGGGCATTAATAGGTTGATCTTTTGGTGCAATGACAACCGTCTTTGCAACAATTGGTATTAGAGCCAAGGTCACAAGTTCGAACCCCGCGCTTGCACTGCGGGGAGGATTGTTGCAAGGTGTGACCCTTGGTCTCCTCTTCTTGTGGTAGGAATAGTCCAGCATGGTGCTTGGTCTTTGTGACATGGTTTAACCACCTCCTGTGGATCTTGATCATGTATACATCCAATAGTTGTATCAGGCATTAACAGGTCAATCTTTTGGTGCAAGGAGAACCGTCTTTGCAATAGTTCAATGGTGTTTTATGCTATCTTGGAGAAATGTATTTTCTTCGTGTTTCTCTATTGTTTGGATTTAGGTTGTGTGGATTTGGGAAGCTTCTTATAATTTCTTTATCTTTCTATGGTCAAATTTTTACTTGATATAGTGCAATATAGTATGAGTTTTAGTTATTAGTATGCAAACAAGGGTTATCAGTTGTCCTGAATTAAACTAGGTATTGATGCGAAGCTTGATTGAAGTATTCAATGAATCTTAAGTAGTTCATGGATTTTTTTGGATTGAATTCAAGTAAATTATGATTTCTAGAACTTTCAACTTGATCTAAGGAAGTGCATACTTAATGTTTATGGTGTTTTTCATGGGTGTTGGTCAACCTTGTGTTCAACACTACATGTGAGGCTTGTGGAAGTGTGTTGAAGTGTGTTGGGATCTATTTGGGTCCTCATTAAGGATTTATGTAGGTCAACTTTCATTCCTAACCATCATGGGAATGTTTGGGTGCCAACCTAGTTTGAATTTGAATGTATAATGGCTAGTGGTCGACATTGGAAAAGGTTTTGAGGTAGAGGTTGGTATAAATTTGAATAGTGTTGATGCAAGAGAAGGGAGAAAGATAAAGAATCAAGATAGATGTGAAGAATGATATGAGTAAAGTGTATTTAATGTGAATTTGAGTAGTGTATTGTGAACTTCATGTTAGGGTTCCTGAAGGAAGTGAGCTAAAGGCATCTGAAATCTTTCATGTAAGACTACAAAAGTGTTTGAGAAATTGTGGTGGACTCTTTGTTGCATTGAGAAGTGCTTCTCTTTGTAACATTCTTCTTCTATATTCTTGTATTCTTTTCATGGTAGTGAGCCTTGGTTATGAACCTTTTTGGATAGTGCATCATATTCTGGTAGTGAGCCTCTTTGTACTAATTTTGTTATTAATTATATTGTGAGCTAATCCTCATTGTGGTTTTCACTCGTTAGGGTTTCCACGTAAATCTAGTGTTCTTATGTGTGTGGTGTTGTGATTTTAGTTTCTGTTATTGGTATTTCATGTAAATAATCATTTTAACAGAGAAAAGGGTATATTAAATTCTTGTGTATTTGTTTACTACTGAGGTTTTTTGAAGGTTTAATTTTCTACAACTAATTCACCCCCCCTCTCAGTTGTCTTGCCCATTTCTTCAAAATAATTTGTTGAAATATAGAAGTGCCAAAACAGGTTGCTCTATAACTTTCTTCTTCAATATATCAAAAAAAAATTCTACTCCTATAGTCCACTTAAACTCTTTTCTATTCTCTCTCATTGTTTAAGTTAGAGGTTCACAAATAAAACTAAACAATTTGATATACTTTCTATAAAAACTAGCCAAACCATGAAAATATCCCACCTTAACTTAGAACTCCTTGGAGTAGGCCATTCAATGATAGATTTTATGTTCTCTGGGTCCATCTTAAGACCTTCTTTTGAGACAAAAAATCCCAAATATACCAACTCTTTTTTCACAAAACTACACTTCTTAAAATTGATCAACAACCTCTTCTCCATAAGCTTCTCAAAAAACTTGATGATAAGCATCAAATGCTCCTCCAATGTCTTTCTAAAAATTAAAATGTCATCCAAATAAACAATGAAAAATTTACCCAAAAACTCTTTAAGTACCTCGTTCATGAGTCGCATGAAGGTGCTCAGTGCATTGGTTAGTACAAAGGGCATGACTAACCACTCGTACAAGCCCTTTGTAGTCTTGAATGTTGTTTTCCATTCATCTTCTTCTCTAATTTTACTTTGGTGATAACCACTCTTTAGATCTATCTTCATGAAGTACTTATCTCCACTCAAACAATCTATGATGTCATCTATCCTTGGCAAGGGAGATTTGTACTTGATGGTGATCTTGTTGATGGCTATAGAATCTATATACATTGACCATTCCCCATCCTTCTTTGGTGCTAGTACTACAGGTATTGCACACAAACTCAAACTCTTTTATAGATCAATCCCTTTCATAATAATTCTTACAGTTGTCTATTCAACTCTTTGCTCTCTGTTGGAGTCATATGATGAGTTTCATTATTCAGAAAACTAGCTCTAGGAATCAAGTCCATTTGGTGGATAATCTTCATTACTGGAGTCAAACCTTCAAGCACATTATCAGAAACAATATCTTGAAACTCATTCAATAAATTATGATATTGTTGTCAAGATTCAACTGTGTAGTTTTAAGATTCAAACTCATTGACCCGTTTTTCATGAGTAGTGGTTCACAAGAACCCATCTCTCATGATAATGAATGGTCCACTTAGCACTCATTGCATCTAGGTGATGCTCACAAGGGTGAAGCACTGGGAATTCTCGAGAGGTCATCCATCCCAATACTACTCTAGCTCAAGTGTACTTAACCACAAAGTTACCTCCAAGGTTAAGCCCACTTAGCTTGCAACCCCATTTGCAAAACCTTTAGAAAGTGTTGTGCCTCATGAAAAATTCATTATAGAGCCTCTTTAGCTCATCAATTGTTAAGTAGGAGGTATTTTCCACAGCATGTAAAATTATGATATTACTATCAAGATTCAACTATGTAGTTTTAAGAGTCAAACTCATTGACCCATATTTCATGAGTAGTGGTTCACAAGAACCCATCTCTCATGATAATAAATGGGGTTGCAAGCTAAGTGGCCTTAACCTTGGCGGTAACTCTGTGGTTAAGTAAACTTGAGTTGGAGTAGTAATAGGATGGGTGACCTCCCAAGAATGCCCAGTGCTTCACCCCTGTGAGCATCACCTAGATGCAATGAGTTCTAAGTGGACCATTCATTATCATGAGAGATGAGTTCTTGTGACCAATACTCATGAAATATAGGTCAATGATTTTGACTCTTAAAAATACACAGTTGAATCTTGATCGCAATATCATAATTTGACACACTATGCAAAATACCTCCTACTTATCAATTAATGAGCTAAAGGGGCTCTATAATGAATGGTTCATGAGGCACAACACTTGTTGAAGGTTTTGCAAATGGTTTTGAAAGCTAAGTGGGCTTAACCTTGGAGGTAACTCTGTGGTTAATTGCGCTTGAGATGGAGTAGTATTGGGATGGGTGAGCTCTTGGGAAGGCCCGGTGCTCCACCCCTATGAGCATCACCTAGATGCAATGAGTGCTAAGTGGACCATTCATTATCATGAGAGATGGGTTCTTGTGAACCACTACTCATGAAATATGATTCAATTAGTTTGAATCTTAAAACTACATGGTTGAATCTTGATAGAAATATCATAATTTGACATGTTGTGGAAAATACCTCCTACTCATTCAATAAATCTAAAGCTTCTACAAGTACCTCATTAGTATCATCCTTATCAACTCTAGGGATCAATGTG
Organism: Sequoia sempervirens; assembly: GCA_007258455.2. Lineage (NCBI taxonomy): Eukaryota > Viridiplantae > Streptophyta > Pinopsida > Cupressales > Cupressaceae > Sequoia > Sequoia sempervirens. The sequence continues at coordinate 5,910,191 of VDFB02379711.1, read as the reverse complement.
AATCACGTATGCTTGTGTCTCATACCTTCTAGGAACTTTCTTCCCTCAACCAAACAAATTTGTTCATTACTGCATACCTTCTGTTCAACCTCCTTCAAGGGTTTCAACTTATGAGGAACACCATCCTTTGTCAAGGAATAGGTGTTAGCATGTCCATCATGCACTGCTCGTCGATCAAACTACCATGGTTTTCCTAACATGTGACATTTACATCCATATGTATAATATCAAATAAAACCTCATCCTGATAGTTACCAATCTTAAACTTTACCAAACATTGCTCATTGACCAATGCCCTATGGTCCTTCTACAACCATGTGATCCAGGATTGCTTTGGATGCCTTCTCCTCTCCAACTGCAACTTAGTACCATTTCCTTTGAAACAAAATTGTGATTGCTACCTCCATGAATGATAATATTACAAATTTTACATTCACACTTGCATCGATTGTGAAATAGGTTCTTTCTTTGATTTGGTTTCTTCTCCTCATTTAGCAAGGCTCTTCTAACAACAAGGACCTCTCCTCTCTCAACATCTTCAAAATGTGAAGACTCGACATCTTTATCTACATGCACAACTTGTGCATTTCCTTTAGGTCTTCTATTTGTCCTCCCTTGATGTTGAGGACACTCATAGGCTCTATGTCCTTCTTCTCTACATTGAAAATAGGTTCCACATAAGCCTCCTCTTCCTTGTCCTTGTCCTGATCTTCCTCTTTCTATTTGGTCTCCATTATTTTTATCTCAAGGACGGTAGGTATTATATCCCTTCTAGTTTTGATTGCTACTAAATCCTTCAGTCTTCTTTTGATCTTCACTTCAGCCTTCATAGGACCGTCAATTAGTCTCAAACCTTCTATTAAGTTTCTCTTCCACCTTTAGGTCAAACTGATATGCATCTTCAATCGTGGTCATCCTCACCAAACTCAACTCTTCTTGAATACTTGGCTTCAACCCATGTATGTAATGGAAAACTTTCTCCTCGTTGACCTTAGAATGGCCTATTCTAATCAGGGATCGGTAGAATTATTTTTTATACTCCTCAACAGATTTTCCTGCTTGTTTTAACCCTTGCATCTTATTCAACAAATCTAGCTCATAGTCCACAGGAGTGAATTGTCCCTTCAATTTTTCCACCATTTGATCCCATCCCGTTATTTTATCTTTTCCTCTTCTATTTCTATCCAACTGAACTTCTTTCCACCATATGCTAGCTAGGCCTTTCAGCTTGGCTTTTGAAAATTTGACCCTCTCCAGATCTTCTATTTCCTCATACTCAAAATACTCTTCCAACTCATTGACCCAATAGATTAACTCCTCTAGATTAAGGTTTCCAAAAAAATTAGAAACTTCTATCTTTGTCCTCTTTCCAATCTTAGAAATAGACCTAAGCAATCTGACTTCTCCAAGATCTATTACATCATGTACTTGTTCAAATGGCTCCTCATTTTCAGCCTCATCTATGCTTTCATCTCTTCTAACATTAGGTCCTGTATGCAACTCCTCTTGTAGTGCTTGAACATTTCTCTAGAGGGCTCTAAATCCCTCTTCTATTACCCCAACATTTCTTCCACCAAAGTTTCTTCATGGAGGCATCTTTTCTCATGGTCCCACAACCACAAGTCTTGGTGTAAATTGCCTCACGTTCAATGATCTGTCTGCACACTCAGGAAAAAATGCTTTAATACCACTTGATGAGGGTACTCCCCTTACAAAACCACACACACAACTAAACAAGAGAGATCAACAAAAATTACAGAAAGAAACAATTGCTTTCTATTATCTTGATGGAGTGAAATTGCAATACTCAGAAAATAACATACTATAGCTACATGGGCCTTCTCATTACAAAAATCTATAAGCCAAAAACCACAATCTGCACTACCAGAGCTCACTTCTACAACCCTTATTCTCCCTCTTTATCCAAGAAGTGTAATTTCCTTAGAATATTCTACAAGGTGTAACCCCATTTTGGCTCTAGAAATTCCACCATCTATTTCCCACTCTAGAATATTTTTATTTTTTTAAAATTTTATATTTATATATTTACAACTTCTCGGGGTCATAACTTTCGATCCGATCATCAGATTTTCAATTGTAATATATCGTTGGAAAACTTGTGAAGAGACCTACAACAATTTTTCACTAAGTCTAGAAGATCAAAGATTTTGTATCCTATTACAAGCCTCCAAAGGACCTTAATATTCAGTTTTAAACTTCATTGGAGAAATTCCTCACGAAGAAATTTTAATATCTTCCAAACGATACATGATTTTGAGATGATTCTTTCACCAAAAATCTTATTTTCCAATTTCACTTCATGGATTTAATTTTCATGTCCATAAGAACTTGAATAGACCAACTTACTAAAAATAGCAGGTGACCATTTTTTGCTATTTCAAACTTCTAACTATCTGAAAGATTGCAAGAGTCGCTATAGGCCCCAAAACAACCAAGGAAACTACAAAAAAATGAAAATACAATATTTTTGGGTGATGCAAGCTTGCCCTTACACTATTGGATGCTCCTACATCAAACTAGAAATTTTGTAGACCTATGCAATGCTTGTGCACAAACTTTGGAAAATCTCAAAAATTTATTAGGTTCTTTATAGAGTCACCACTTCTCAATAGAGGAAAAAAAATCAAACAACTAAAATATTCTCAAATATAAAATACTTTTTTGAGTTCAATCTGTTAGCAGAGTAATTTCATAAATTATTTAAATGAGCTACATTACTTTCTCTGTGAAAGTATTCAAACTATTTGACTCTCCCAAATAGATATATGAATTTAAATTTTTTCCTAATAAAGTCACCAATCTATTGGTTCCTCCAACTGATTCTTTAGTTTCCTCTAAAGACTAGCCAATTATTATATTAAATGACAATACAAGGTTAGGAAATGAGCCACTCATCCTAAAGATAAATTTCCCCTCCACTTTAGGCTCTATTAACCTAGGTGGGTTCCTCTTTAACAATATAAAATAAAGATGTCTGAATTACAACTAGTTGATTCTTTAGCAAAATAATTCAAATATATTATAGCAAATATTTACATAGTATATCATACAAGTAGCCATAATCTTTGTAACACATCAAATCCTTGTATAAGAAGGTAAAATACTTATAAGTAAATTATGATTTGGCTTTTGATTTGTAAACTTAAAAGTTATTTCTAATAATGGGAGAAAACAAAAATAAGACAAGTATGTGTTAGAGACAATAGAATGACAATGCCATGTGAATAATTTTATCACAATATTTAATATATCTTAATGGACATCCCAAATAAATGTTACTACCTTACAATATAACCTAGTCCTCTAATGGTAGTGTCATACAACTCTACTTATTAATCCCTCTACAATACAAACATTCTAACTATTTCCTATAAAATATATTACATTGATCATTGAGTAAATACTAACATAGAAGATAACTTAACACTGCAAATGAATGCTAGAGAATATCACAACCCTTGATTGTATCAAATGAGAACATTACTATGTTCGCTATAAAATATTTATATTACAGAGACATATAACTATGTAGCAAACCTAGATTGACCGACCTATTAAGAGCTCTTCCAATTCCATCTCTCAAAATAATTTCATCTTGCAGTTGATTGGCATATGATAATATAATCACTTGATCTTTCAATTGATTCGTATAAGATAATATTCCATCACACTTTTCTAACTTTTCACTTTGCCTCCATCTTTCTGCCAATTAAAAACTAATTTTAAACAATACTGAGATTTTCTTTTATGTGCAGTAGTGCTTCATACTTTCTAGATGTTTTGGAAATGGTGGAAAGTTGTTTCCTATACATTGGAGCAGCAACTTGTCATGGTTTTAAAAATATTAATATGCAGGTGAGAGAAGAAAGAAACTTGGCCACTAAGCACCCTCCATACCAACAGAAAAAACAACCAAAGGCTAAGACATTACATGAGTTAAATGCATCACGAGTTTTCTTTGCATTTTTCATTCGACCTTGCAATGAAGCGCCTACTCTCCATGTGTTTTTGAAAGACATTTTTTTTGGGCACTGCTAATGTTTTTAAATTTAACTTTTTTTAAAAAATTAAACTTCATTTAATTTAATTAAAACAAATTTCCCATTTAATGTTCTTGTTGCATGAGGGAGATATTTAATGTTTGAAATTGTTATTTATTTGAAATTGGAGATTTTTAGAACTTTATTGGCAAATCAAGGAAATTGGAACCACACACAAATAACATTTGGGAGTTGTAGAAACTTGCATAGAGAAATTATAATTTATTTTGATCCTCATTCCACCCCAAAAATTTGCTCAACCTGATTTTTGGAGGCTCCTTTGTAACCTAGGCCATCAAACAGGCTATTTAAAAAATATTTCGTTTTGACCCACTTGAAAATACAAAAACACTCATAAATCACCAAAACAAAGATATTTTCATGTTTTTACAAAGCTCTATGAACCCACTTGAAAATACAAAAACACTAAAATTGACCTCCAATTTTTTTCAAAAACTACGAAATTGAGTTTTGTGTACTCCTTATTAATTAGCCAAATGGATTATAAATACAAGCCACGGATTGTGATAATTTAATCCTAGTAGCTCTAGGCTAGCATGCTGCCACAAAGCCTAAAAATAGGTTTTTGTCACCAACTTGAGGGTCATCCTGCATTGAAAATGAGGAAAATTTATAGGTTCCAACCCATACCATATGTTCAAAACAAGGGAACACAAACCTAGTGACCTAATATCCCCTCACAATAGGACTAGTTACATAATATGAAAAATAATCATGATTGATGAATTTTTTTGATACATTTTATTTTATAGTAGCTAAATAAACTTGACTTGGAACACTATATCTTATTTGAAAAATAATATCCACTAAATTCTCACTAGAATGGACTAAGACCCCCTAAATCATTTCTAATACTAATCAAACTATGTAATATAATTTCACAGTTTGAGCTATAAATCCCTACTATTTAAGGGTCTTGCCAAAATTGACTATAGTATCACAATTTTCTTATCTATATAAGTAAATAATTTATCCAAGTTTACTACAAAATAAAGGAAAATATACTTGTATATAATTGATTTAAAATAGTTATAATAAAATTAATTTTAGTTATGTATATCAAAAAAATTCCATGTAGATATGCACACATTAGAATGAAGTGAATTGTTTATTTCTATATTGACAAAATTAGAACCTATATGAATTTATATATATATTTTCACAAGACTACATTGGGCCTTTTAAATCAATAGTCACTCATGATTTTTTTAATGATAGAATATTTTCTAAAAGTGTGGGGATTCATGTTACAAAAGATGTGCAATTCCCAACAATTGATAGAAATCAATATGCATTACCTACTTATGTATATTTTTCTATACCTATATCCACATGGACACACTCACACATACATATATGTACATGTTTGCATGCACATATATACGTTTGTGTGTGTATGCATGCATACATACATACATACATATAGATATGCATTACATCTTTTTTAATAGAAAAGTGTTTACAAAATTTAGTATACTGTGAACAAATCTTAAACATATGGGAGTAAAGAAACCCTCCACATATATACACATATGTATATATTTATCCATGCATGCATCCATGTCTATATATACATGTACCTATACCTTTATATACATATACATATACGTATGTTGTGTATACTTAAAAAATATGAACAAACATCATATATAAGCTTATTCCCTATTATATTCTAGAACTTCTAGAATATACATTGAGATGACATTTCTTTAAAACACAAATATTGGCTTAGAAGACAATGTTAGGTTTTAAACATGAGATAAGAACCCATGAAATTAATAAAAAATAAATTTTAGATGCTGGACTATTTTCTAGAAGTGCCCTTAATGATGCACAAAGTTGTATAATTCCTAATAATAAATAGAAATGGAAAGACATTCTTTGCTTTTGTGGGTGTATACATACACACATGTACATGTATTCAATATAAACATATGAACATATAGAGATACATAATATGTATCTAGATGTATTTTTTTGTAGGTATATACATATATAAAATTGAACTACAAACACTAAATTTAGAAATCTGCTCTCTATTGTAACAAACATTGAAATATATAGATTTGAGAAAGTGTTACAATCAAGTATATTTTTTATTGAATATAGATCATTAGTCACATTTATAGAAATGTATATGTATGTGTATGTCTATGTATACACACATAAGTATTACATTTATATCCAATATATATATACTTTTTATTGTTTCAAATATCAAATATATAGATTAGAAAGAGAGCTACAATAAAGTAAATATATCATATATTCAATACAAATTCTCTACTACAAAATGGTTACATTCACATCTAATATAGGCCTAGTCTCTTTTCTTACAAAAATTAAATATCTATATTAGAATGAAAGTAAATATACTTTGTACTAAATATAGATTCACTAATCACATATATAAACATACACATAATTATTTTATATTTACATCAAATGTTAAGCTACTCTGTAATACCCCCATGTTGCTCATACTTTTGCTACTATTTGTTACTCTTATGTGTTAGCGTGATACTGATTTGTGAAGGTGATTAGCTCACTGTCTTGGTGTGTGGATTTATAGTTAGATTGATTAAGGATTATGTTACTTCAGTTGATGACATTATGATTACATTCGATTGTGATGTTTAATTTGATTCAGTAATACTGTTTGATGTAGTGATTTCGTAATTTATTTTACGATGTGATCAATTAGTTAGAAATGTTATTTCATCATTTGATATTTTAATTGTTAGTATAGTTTTGGTGAGAGGATCGTGTAGCACCACTCCTTTACGAGTGCCCTGCTATGATGCAATTCCTTCTCACAATGTAATGCTTTAATTATATATATATGGACATGTACATGACCTTGTTGTATGCAGGGATTGTAGGTACAAAGTCTTGATTCCACCTGCTTCGGCAGGACAGTGAGAGCATCAAAATAAACTCAACAGGATTGATGTTGAAAAAGGAGTGGTTAATAAAGAGTTCACGTCCCAAGTCCATCATCTGTGAGTCATATGTTGTTTTTTGTTTCTATTTGTCCTTGTGTGTAATTGTGCAGCCTTGTTGATTAATATTTTGGTTGGTGATTTAATTGATTTTGGGTATGTGTGATCAATTAATATATTTAATTGATGGAGTTATTAAGTTAATTGTAACTAAGCTAATTGAGTTATATTCCCTATTAAATGAATAGTTTAAATAAAATAAATTTGCTTTGTTATTATTTTGAATGTTAAATTTGCTATTGCATTTTTGAGTTAATTAAATAGCTTATAAAACTATATTATTATTATTAGAAAATAAATAAAATAAAATATTATAAATAAATAAAATTGTTGTAAAAAAATTATTAAATTTCTTTTATTGGAGTTTTACGGGAAGTAGTGGGGAATTAATGAAATTCTGGTGGGGAAATTATTCTCGGAAAGAATATGGGCATGGGGTAACAGAAATTGGTTTTTAGGAATTTTTGGCTGAGAACAGAGGTGGTTCTCTCTGTGTGGATATTTTTGGTGAAATTTTGTGAAAGAATTTGGAAAAGGCTACAAGAGTTTCTGAAATTGAATTTTGGCTGGAGGTGAAGCTTCTGGGAAGAGCTTAATAGATGGAGGCTTTCGTGGCAAACCTTGGCACAACTTTTACTTCTATAGCCTACAGTAAACAGGTTCCTCTCAGTTTTTAGTTTATATACTTTTATGTTTTAAATAGTTTATTTGTTTGAGCAAGAGAAATTGTCTCTATCCTTTGAGGAAATTAGAAGTTTTTCTATAGAAAACAAAGTTCCCGACTATAGAAATTTTTTCCGTTAAAATTTTGTGTTACTCCTGTAGGAAAACTTTGTGTTGCCCTTATAAGAAATTACACAGCAAGATTAGAGAACCTTGTTAAATGAAATTCTTTCTTGAAACAACAGCTTTGAAAGATACAATAGAAATCTTTGTTTAAACTGAGGAAATTAGAAAAGCTTCTGTGCAAGGGAAATTGGGAAAAACTCAGGAAACTTGAAAAGCTTCTGTGCAATTTTCTAAATGTTACGGTAGTTAAAATTTAGTGTTTTGTTTCCCAATTTATTATACTTTCTTTTTTCAAAAGAAAATAAATTACTCAGAAGAAATTTATAGAGATGAATTTTACTGTTCCTCTGCACTCAATTTTGTCTGTTAATATATATATATATATATATTTAAATATATGTATGTTTTAAAGAAAATTTTTGTTGCATTTTGTACTTCAGAATTTCATTGAAGAGTGATATTTTAAAATCAAGATTTTTTTTATTTTTTTTAAATCATATTGAAAGGTGGGGGGGGGGGACAATACCACCGTACCCCCCTGAGGTACGCAGCCCAAGCTACTTTATGTATTATTTTTTATGAAAATTAAAAGAAATTTATTATTATTTTGAATTTACATTTATTATTTTTGATCTTTAAAATATATTAATTTTATTATATCTATAAATATATATATATTTCTTTATATATTTATTTATTTATTTATTTTATTATAAATATGTGAAATTATTCTTATGAAATTAGAATAAGAAAATTGTGATTTAAAATATATATATATAGAGTGATATACACACATATATACCTACATTAGTTTAATTAAGGGAGAACATTATGTAAATCATTTATATTGAGTTTATGTTCTTATTGGACAAACTTGATGTAGGTAATTCATTAAATTTGTTTGAGTGTTTTCTATTAGTGTAATAAATCGAGAAAATTAGTAGTTTGACATTTGAAATGAATTTCTTGTAGTGTGATAATTTAATCTTATATGTGAATTTGGGTTATTAATCAATATCTTGATATTGAATAATTAGTTAATTTATTTTCTTGAGTTCTTTATTGGGTTTCTGGAGTTTGGTTATCAACATGTGGGTCCTTTAATTTAGTCAACCTATTATAGGAGGCAGGGTTAATGTTAGAACTTCCAAAGGTTTGGAAAATTGGTGTGTTAAGTTGTGAGGCTTTTGTTTATGTTATTTGATTCCATTTTGTTTATGGTCGTGAACTTGATTCTACCATCAGTTTGTAATTGTCTTGTTAGAGTAATTGAGTCATATGATTATAGTGAGATGGTTTTTCCTTGTGATTGTTTACTTTGTGTTTAGAGTACTTGAGAGTGAAATCTCTTTGATTGTGTTGTTTGTTAGGAGTCCTAGGGAGAGTGGCTCTATGTGGGGGTTGGCACACAAAGGGGCTGTGAGGATAACCCACATTAGAGTTAGTGTAAAAAGTGAAAACCTAACTAATCAATTAGGGGATGGGTAGTTAAATACTAAAAGATAATTATAGATTCCTCATTCACCTGATAGGGCTTCCATAGACTATAGGTGTCTGAGAGGGTCATGGTTGGCATAGTCGTGATCTCGTCTTCATGAGAAATACATGATTATGCATGAGTCACCCTATGGGGCGACACCTTGAGATAGGCAGTCAGGGTAACCATAGATGGAGGTGACACCTTGTGATAGGATGTTAGGATAATCCATGAAGGCCATGCGATGACACTCTTCTCTAGCATTCCCCTTAGTTGTTTTAATTGGAATCCTTTGGAAGTGGTTTATTATTATGACTTGGTGATTATTGTTGTCATGTTTTGTTGTGAGCTTTGGTTGTTATGGTTTCTTTATATATTTGATTTCACTTTCCATGTTTGGATTTGAGTCGTTTGTGATACCATAGACGTCCTTGGTCAGGAATCCTTTCTTAACTACTCCTATCATGGGGGTGGTCGAGTGGAACGTGCTTCACACCCCGTTGGGTTTTCCCCATTAGTAGTTGTTCCTTTAGTGCAGAGATTGTTGTGACAGATTGTTCCAAAGTTATGTTCCTTCAGATGTATATATATTGTACTTTTGTTATATCTTGTAAATTGTAATGTAACTCTCCCAGGTGTTGGGAAGATGTATGTTGTAACCTGGATAATTATATATTGAGATTTAATTTGTAGAATGATGTATTGTATAATCACACTATGCAATTCAAACATTATTCATGGATGTAGTTATATTTGATGTTGCCATATGTTGAGTAAATAAGTTCTCATTGTTCCAAGTTTTATTGGCTATATAATCTTGTATAGTTCTACATGGTTCATTCTTGTTTTAATGCTTTCTTATATAAATGTTTAAATGGAGAAGTTATGTTCATGGAAATGAGAGTAAGTTAATTAGATTTGATAATGGGTAGATTACGTAATGTCTCTTCGTGCACCCCAAGGGACTTAGGCATTTAGTTTGTATTTCTAATTATGTTGGTTGCAAGAGTTAACATAGTAGTTTTACTTTGTGTTTCAAAAAAAAAAAAAAATTGTTGTGTACTTAGTTGTCCTTTGGGGTTTGCGCGACAAAGCATTACATACTCTCTAGGTCTAAAAGCATCAAGTATATAGATTGAAAGACAGTTACAATCAATTAAATATATTTTATTTTGAATATATGTTCATTACACACACATGTAAATATGTGTATGTGTATATGTATATGTATATGTATACGTATATGTATATGTATGCACATATGTATATGTATGTATGTATGTATGTATGTATGTATGTATGTATGTATTGACAAACACACATAAAAATGTTATGTATTTATATATAATATTAACATGTTTTCTATTGTTCCAAACATCAAACATATAGATTGGAGAGAGGGTTAAATAATTTTAATATCTTATATATTGAATTCATGTTTTAGTTTTAATATAGGTTCACTACTCACTATGTTTAAATTGACTAATTATATTACATGCATTGCCTCAAAGGCAATAGAGACTCAATATGAGAACTATGTTTAAATTATTTTGCTACTCAATATTATCAAATTTACAATAAATCAAGAAGATACTTTAGTCAACAAATATCATTTTATATGAATTATTATAATGTTGTTATAATCACAACATGATGGCATATAGATGAGATAGGAATTGATTTTTAAATATAGAATTATGTACAATAAGAGGGAGATAGATAAAGTACATGTATTCTTTGTGCATCTCTCTATGTTTGCATATGTGTATTGTGCCATAGTATACTCATCCTTGTAATACCCCTCATGTTACTGCTTGATTTTTGACATTCCATGTGGTTTTTGTTTGGCACATTGTGGTTTGGATGATACTTTTGATATTATGTTGTGGTAGCTTAGATTGTTACTGATTATATTGCTCTTATGATGCCATGGATATTATGATGATATTTTATTACGATTGTTTTGATGAAATTATTTGGAATTCAGTAGACTAGAAAATAGTAATTGATGATATTGATGTAAATTAATGTAAACTTATAATGCTTTAGATGATGATATGAATTATATGAGTATGTATTTGTTCATTTTATATTTGGTATGTTGATTATTTATCTTTCTTTAAAAAAAAAATATTTGCGTTCTTTATTTGTTTTGTCCTTTGGGCCTTGCAAGGTGGGCGTTACAACTTGGTATCAGAGCCAAGGTTGCACACGCTGGGGTCTCGGGGTAGTTATGTCCACTAGGCAACCTTTGCGTGTTTTCTCTTGAGCTCATGTGTACCTTGGTCTTGTTGTGCAAAAGCATGCCTAGAGGAAGAGGTAGAGGTAGAGGTAGAGGCTGAGGAAGAGGCCGAGGTGGTGGCCGTGGCGCCAACCAACCGAATCCTTCACCGCCAAGTTCTCACGGTCCTGAGTCTGAGGAGCAACAGAATTCTCAGAACAATCTATCAGGTGGTGGACAAAATCCGGAACAGCCGGGGTTGGATGGTTAGTTGTAGCATCTGCTGGGTGAGCTTCTTGATAGATTGGGCCCTAGACCTAATGGGGATCAGCCGATTGAGAGAGAAAGAGAAAGGTCTCCAAGGCGTAGGGGAACTTCAGTTGATTAGGATGCTTTATTAGCTGGTCATATGAGGGATTTAATGAGAGCTCATCTACCTACCTTCGATGGCTCTGGAGGAGGGTTGGAAGCTGAGACCTGGTTAATTGATTTGGGTCGATGTTTCGTAATGCACCCCTACAGTAGTAATACCAAGGCTCGATGTGCTGTTATGCATTTGCGGGGTTTTGCATCCACTTGGTGGCAGCTTGAGGAACAGAAGTTGCATATGGATATCAGTATGGTCACTTGGGAGTTTTTCTTGGAAAGGTTCAGGGCTTGCTTCCTCTCAGATCATTGGAGGCAGTGCAGGGCAGATGAATTCCATGATCTTAAGCAAATGGAATGTCAGTGGAACAGTATGAGCGATGTTTTTATGAACTGAAGCAGTATGCAGGGATTAGTCATGATGAAGGAATGTTGGTTCAGCACTTTGTTCAAGGTTTGAACGCACGCATCAGTGGTGGTGTAAGGGTCTTCGAACCTAAGACCATGGAAGTTGCTATCGAGAAGGCTCGTTTGGTAGAGGAAAACTTGGCTATGGCTTTGGGTGGTCAAGTAGGAGTACAAATTGGTAGTGTGCCCACTCCTAGAGCTGGTTCTCAAGGGGGTCAGACACAGTCAGCAGGACCTTCTAAGAGTCACTTTGGGCCTTCAAGAGGGGGTCAGCAGCAGCAATCTCAACTGAAGCATAAGAATGCTACTTCTCAGCTGGGTGGTCACTTTCAGTTTCGCAAGGATCGGAACCGGAACCGTACACGTTCAAAATAGCCTGCATTGAGTTTTCAGTCTCCACCTAGTCATGGGAGTTTTCAGAATCAAATGCTCCATCCGGGGGAAGAGGTTTTGGTTGAGGTTCTGGATGTTTCTCATGTGGGCAGCAGGGGCATATTGCTAGGATGTGTCCTCAAAAGAGTGCTTCAGAGTTTAGTCAGAAACCAACTATATCTGAGCCGACAGTGGGAGAGGCAAGGAGATCTCACCGAGTCTTCGCAACAGTGGATAATCGGCAGGCAGATCATCAGAGCACCGTCATTAAGACTACAGGTTTATTGCATAAGTCTAACATTTTAGTACTTTTTGATTCTGGTGCATCTAATTCTTTTATCTCTCCTTTAGTTGTTGAGCGATGTAAATTGGGGGCTATAAAGCAAGGCAAAAAGTGGCAAGTTGAATTAGCTTCAGGATCCAAGGTTGTGGTCGAGAAGTTGGTACAGGGTTGTAGGTTAGAGTTAGGGGCAATGTCAACTAAGGTGGACCTCAAAATTCTTCCACTTGGTTCATATGATGTGGTCTTGGGCATGGATTGGCTAAGCTCACATCGTGCTTTGATAGATTGTTGCCATAAAGCAGTGCAGTGTGTGGATGATTTTGGTAAAGAGGTGGAAATTGTGGGTGTTCAAAGGCCTATTTCTTTGAGAATGATTTCAGCTATGCAGTTAAAAAGGTTTTTTCGTCAGGGTTGTCAGCTCTTTGCAGTATCGATTAGTGACCTTGAGTTGGAGGATAGTCGTGAGGTGTCATTGAATGATTACCCGCTCCTTGCTGAGTTTTCTGATGTTTTTCCTAGTGAGATACCAGGTATGCCTCCTAAGCGAGAAGTGGATTTCAGGATAGATCTGGTACTTGGAGCTGAGCCTATCTCTCAGGCTCCTTACAGGATGACCACACAGGAGCTCCAAGAGCTTCGTCTGTAGTTAGAAGAATTGTTAGCTAAGGGATTTATCCATCCTAGTGTCTCTTTGTGGGGAGCACCAGTGATCTTTGTCAAAAAGAAGGATGGGTCTCTCCGCCTTTGTATCGATTACCGGCAATTGAATAAGGTAACAGTAAAGAATCGTTATCCCCTTCCCAGGATCGATGACCTCTTTGATCAAATAAAAGGGGAAAAAGTATTTTCCAAGATCGACCTTAAATTAGGGTATCGTCAGTTGCGGATAGCAGAGGCCAATATTCATAAAACTGCATTTCGTACTCGGTATGGACATTACGAGTTCACAGTGATGCCATTCGGGTTAATGAATGCACCTTCAGTCGTTATGAGTCTAATGAATGGGGTGTTTCGAACTTACTTGGATAGGTTCATCCTCGTGTTTCTTGATGATATTTTGATTTATTCTAAGTCTATGGAGGAACATGAGGTGCACTTAAAGCAGGTTTTGCAGTGCTTAAGGGACAACCAGTTGTATGCCAATCTGACAAAGTGTGACTTTTATAAGACTGAAGTTCGGTATTTAGGCCATGTGATTTCTGAAGAGGGAATTTTTGTTGATCCTGCTAAAATCCAAGCTATCATGGATTGGCCCATGCCCACTAATGTCTTAGAAATTTGTAGTTTCATGGGACTAGCTGGGTATTATCGGCGGTTCGTTCAGGGCTTTTCGAGGATTGCGCATCCTATCACATCACTTCAAAGGAAATGAAAGAAATTTCTTTGGACTGAGCAGTGTCAGTTAGCTTTCCAAACCCTTAAGGAGAAACTGACTAGTGCTCCAATTTTGGCAGTGTCGGATCCTTCAGGTGTTTTCGTGGTCTGTACTAATGCTTCGTTCGAGGGTCTTGGAGCAGTGTTGATGCAGGATGGGAGAGTGATTGCCTATGAATCTTGGAAACTAAAAGATCACGAACTCAATTATCCTACTCATGACCTTGAATTGGCCACAGTTGTTCATGCTCTTGTGAGATGGAGGCACTTTTTGTTAGGGCACCGGTTTGAGTTTCATACAGATCATCAGAGTTTGCAATACATCTTCACATAGCCGAATTTGAATGCAAGGCAGAGAAGGTGGATGGAATTTTTGTGCGAATATGATTTTGAGGTTAAGTATATTCAGGGTAAGGAAAATGTGGTGGCTGACGCTCTAAGTCGTCATAGGCATGAGGTTTCTGCAATGTCTCTTGAGGTGGATTTGAAGGGTTAGATTCTTGCAGCCCTTCCTTCAGACAGTTGGTATTCAGAGGTGAAAGCTAAGGTAGAATCAGGTAGAGCTTTGGAGGGGAAATTTTCTGGTTATTCATTGGATTCGGATGGTGCTTTGCGTTTCTCTGAACGGTTGTATGTACCTCCTTCTGAGGGTCTTCGTACCCTGATTTTGACAGAAGGTCATCAAGCACTTTACGCAGCACATCTTGGAGTTAAGAAAATGTATGCGGATCTTCGGTCGCTTTACTTTTGGTTAGGAATGAAGCGGGATATCGCCTACTTTGTGGCTCGATGTCTTGAGTGTCAGAGAGTGAAGGCTGAACATCATCATCTAGCAAGATTGCTACAACCTCACCTTGTTCCAGAATGGAAATGGGATGTTATTTCCATGGATTTCATTGTTGGGTTGCCTATGTCATCTAGACGACATGATGCTATTATGGTCACAGTTGACAGATTGACTAAGGTAGCTCATTTTTCTCCTGTTCGATCTTCGTATATGGCATCTTATGTTGCTAAGGTGTTCATGAATGATATAGTTAGATTGCATGGGACACCACAGAGGATCATTTCTGACAGAGATTCGGTATTCACGTCTGCATTGTGGACATCTTTACAACAGTCTTTGGGAACTAAGTTGAATTTTAGTTCTGCCTATCATCTTGAGATTGATGGTCAAACTGAGAGAGTTAACCAGGTGTTAGAGGATATGCTTCGTATGTATGTCATGGATCAGAAATCACGTTAGGAGGAATATCTATACTTGGTTGAGTTTGCATATAACAATGGGTACCATAGTTCTATTGGTATGGCTCCTTTTCAGGCTTTGTACAGTCGTCCTTGTCGTACTCCTCTGAGTTGGGATCGATTAGAGGACAGGGTGCTTCTTGGACCCGAAATGCTTAGAGATATGGAGTAGCAGGTGTCTTGCATTCGGGAGCATCTTGTAGCTGCCCAGGATAGACAAAAGAAGTATGCTGACGCTCATAGAGTTGATCGGTAGTTTGCAGTTGGTGATCAGGTGTTCCTTCGAGTGCGCCCTCGTAAGAGCCCAATTCGTTATGGAAAGGGTTTGAAGCTTGCGCCTCACTTCGTTGGACCCTTTGAGGTGTTGGAGCAGATTGGACCTGTTGCTTACCGTTTAGCTTTGCCACCCAGTTTGTCATGGATCCATGATGTATTTCATGTTTCTGTTCTTAGACCATATTTTCCTAATGTTACTCATGTTCTAGATTGGAATGCTCTTCAGGTCGAGGACGGGCAGCTGGCACTCGAGCCCGTGGCCGTGCTTCAGCGTCGACGACTTACCCTCAGAGGCAGAGAGATTGATCAGGTGCGGGTTCAGTGGGACCCGAATGATGAGGCTTCGGCTACTTGGGAGGATGCCTCTCGTATCAGGGATTCTTATCCTTATCTTTTTACTGGCTTCCAAGAGTAAGCCAAATTTTGGGGGGGAGGATGTAATACCCCTCATGTTACTGCTTGATTTTTGACATTCCATGTGGTTTTTGTTTGGCACATTGTGGTTTGGATGATACTGTTGATATTATGTTGTGGTAGCTTAGATTGTTACTGATTATATTTCTCTTATGATGCCATGGATATTATGATGATATTTTATTATGATTGTTTTGATGAAATTATTTGGAATTCAGTAGACTAGAAAATAGTAATTGATGATATTGATGTAAATTAATGTAAACTTATAATGCTCTAGATGATGATATGAATTGGTGAGGGGACAGGTAGCATCACTCGTTTGTGAGTGCCCTGCTACACTGCAAATCCTTCTTACAATGCTTTGTAATTGATTTTATGTATGTATATTGTATATCACCTTGTTGGATGCAGGCTTTGCAGGAATAAGACTCGATTCCACCTATTTCGATAGGTCTAGGTGAGCATTGAACCAACCCAACAACAGGAAGTTGAATAAAGGTGACATGAAAGTAACTTCGTTCCAAGGTGTCAACAGTCTTGTACCTTCTTGGTTTGTGCGTCTAGGTCACATTCATTTGTGTGGTTGCATTGGTCTTTGTATGTTATTGTGATTTTATGATTTGTCTAAAGTGGTGAATGGTTTTATGTTGTGATTTAAATAATTAAGCAATTAATAAAATAAAACCATAGAATAATAAATAAATTAAAGCAATGGATAAATATTAGTAGTAATAAAAATATTACATTTATTTTGTATTCTACAATGGTTGATTTTAGTTATCTAATAAAGTATTGTGGAGATGATGATTAAATAAAAGTTCATTTTTGTGGAGTTAAATTTATTTAGTTTTAATCAAAATGAATGATAAATGAAAATGAAATATAAATACATGAAAAGGAAACAAAAGGAATTAAGGATTAAATATTATTTTGATTTATTTCTTGAAATGTGACCTCTGGTATTCACGGGAAGAGGAAATTGAAAGGATTCCTGGGCATGGATTTTAATAAGGGGTTTTCTTGGTTTGAGGGGATTGTTCGAATGCTGGAGAAATTTTACTTTCAATCATTTTTTGTCCTTGGTTTCTTTTTCTATTTTCTGGAGAAATTGGTGAAGAGGAAGAAAGATTTGGATCTATTGCCGGAAGATCACCAGCAAGGAATTAGTTTAGCAAGAGGGACAAAGCTTCTATAGTTTTCTGCAAGCGAAGGACGCCAGGTTTTTTTCTTTAATTATTTATTCTCTGTTAAAATAGGAATTGTTCTCTGTGTATGAAAATTTTTATCTAGGGTTGGAAATCAAATAATTATGGGTAGAAAATCTATTGGGGTTATGGTTTAATCAAGAATATTTAATCAGGAATTGGGATTGTTGTTTATCAAAATGGAATTTCTGAGGGGTTTTGGGCTGTTGTTTATTGAAAGGGGGTTTTGCTCGAAATCTGGAAATGAACAATATTTCTGTTGTTTCATATTGTTAAAAAAAAATTGAGAACAATTTCCTTTCAACGAATTGCTAGTTTATACATATACTTTATAAAACATTTCGTTTTATTTCAAACATGCACAGTGAATTGAATATGTACAGTAATTATCTTTCCCCTGTTTTTGAAATGTTCAAACTACTGTGTGTATATATATATTTATATATATATATTAGATATATATATAAATATATATACACACATATATTTCAACAAATGAAATTTTAAATGAAAATTTAATGCGTTTGCTCTTCCCCGTCGGCACTGTTCATAAATTTAAGTGTTGATTTTATATATTTTTGGCTGTGTGGGGGTTCGGCCTCGACCATACCCACCACCCTGTCGATGGTACCGTGTGACAGTCTGCGGATTGTCCACGGCAGTCCGTAGACTGCACACAGCCGGCGGTTATGTCTGTGTATTTATTTGGGGTTAAATTTCCCCATTCGAATTTGCATATGTTACTTTTGTAAAAAACATGAATTTTGATCTTTATTTACTGTGCATATTTTATTTTTATAAATATACGTATATATATATATATATATATATATATATATATATATATATATATATATATTTGTATATATATCTGTATTTATATATATAGATATTTATTAATTTATTTATTTCGATTCCTCTGATTTAACTGTTGCTGTATTAATTATTCTTGTAAAAAAAAAACATATTCTGTTTCTTTTTTTGATTAAAATAAAACAGAATCAGGTATAATGGAAATAATAATAAAATAGAAAGAAATCTTTTGTTTATCATGATTTTTGATTTATTAAATTACCAACTTAAAGAGGATAAGTTAGTAGAAAAATCAATTATGAATATATGACAGCATTGTTTATTTAATTCTTGTTTTAGTGGGAATATTTTTGGAAATAGAATTTATTATGAAAGTAAATAAGTTGTTCTTTTTATTTTTATTTTTATGAAATTTCATCTTGTAGAATTATTGTGTTCGGGACATTGTCAGTTCATTGATGTGGGAACCCTTTTTGTGTTAACACTTTAGTCTTCCAGAGGATTATGATTTGTTGAATTTATTTCTCCTCATCTTGAGTTTCTGTTTATGGGTGGGGTGTACCGAGTTTTGGGATTTTGATTATGGTATTTAATTTGCGAGATGGGTTATTCCTCGTGTATTGCTTTTGTTGTTGTATTCAGTGTTCATGATTGGAATGGTACAACCCCTGTTACTTTTTGTTTTTTTTTTATGTGGGGTCTCTAGGGAGAGTGGCTCCTCATGGGGGCCGGTGCCCTGTTTAAGGGGAAGGGCTCAGGATAACCCACAAGTGAGTTAGTAATCAAGTGAAAACCTAATAATTAACTTAGGAGGGTTGGGTAGTAACATCATTACAAGATTTAAAATATGGATGCCTCGTCTTCATTAGTGCTTCCGCAGACTAATGGAAGGCTGAGAAGGCCGTGGTCGGCAAGGTCGTAACCTCGTCCTCACGAGAGGTTTATGGCTCCGCATTAGTCACCCTATGGACCAGCACCTCCAGTTGGGAGGAAGAGCACAAGACAGCCATAGATGGGACCGACGCCTCCAGTTGGGAGGAAGAGCATAGGACAACCCATGTAGGACTATGTGATGACACTCTCCCCTAGTTGCCCATGTGTTTTACTTTATTGAGTTCCTCTCGAAGTAGGTTTGGGAGTTGGTTTAGATTGTTGTTTGAATTGATTTAAATTCATTTATGATTATTGTTTTGGTGCATCTTTAGTATGCGTTGTATGATCTCATTTATATTTGATTTACGATCTTGTATCTTTATGATATTGTGATATGATGTTATTGGTTGCTCATTTTAATTGGTGGATTGTATTATGGATCTATGTTGGTACTTTTTGTATGGTTGTACTTTTGTTGTCAGCCTTGGTCGGAGTTACTTCTCTGTCACCTCTTAGCACGGGGGTGGTCAGGTGGAACGTGCTCCGCACACCGTTGGGTTCCCCATCAGCGTTTGTTGGCTTCAGTCTCATTCAGTTGAAGATTTGTTCCAGTTGATCTCTTTGTATTTTGATAATCTTGTATATTGTATTCATCCCACATGATTGGGAATTATGATGTAACTATATTGATATGATGTAAAATTTGAAAGATGTTGTAATGTAGTTATCAACTTTGTAACTTTATTTGGTTATGTGATTTCTCATGGTTTTATCTTGTGATGGAATCTATGTATATATATATATATATATCTAATGTTGTCATTTATAGTTCCTTTTGATATCTTATGAGTTGATGTTTAGTAATGTCTATTTCGATGTGACCTCGTGGGCCCCAAAGGACATAGTCGATTATGTTATTTGTGTTATAATGGAATGAATTATATGATTATGTATTTGTTCATTTAATATTTGGTATGTTGATTATTTATCTTTCTTTAAAAAAAAAAATATTTGCGTTCTTTATTTTTTTTGTTCTTTGGGGCTTGCACGACGGGCGTTACAATCCTTATTTAATTGCATTTTCATATTGAAGGATTAATAAAGATACAAATATATATTTCAATTAATTTAATTAAATTTAGTTAAAATTACTTAAATTTATGAATACATCCTTGTTCAATTATTCATTATTAAATAATTATTCATTTCTTAGATCTTTCAAGGTATAATTTTTATCATGGATACAAATTTGTATAGTTATTCATCACAAATAATTATTCAATTTTAAATATTTTCCTAAATCTAAATCAAAACCTTAAATATAAAATCCAACCCCTAATCTTGGGTTTATTAAAGTTAAAATTCAGAGATTTGTAATTTGAATAATTATTTGTGAATAAAAATTAGAATAAAATTAAGTGGAGCCAAAATTAGGGTTTAAATTTTAAGGTTTAAGGTTGAATTTTAGCTTTAGAGTTTAGAATTTGATTTAAGAAGAAAAAAATGATAAGTAATAGATGTATCCATATATGGAAGGAAAAATAGATAAATAGTAGAATATATAAACATGTAAACACACATGATAAATGTACCAATGATCTACTAATCATTATGCTAATTAATAGTAGTCTAGTTAGATGCATTGAGAAGACCATGATTAATCATAACACTTTCTTGTAGTGGCTTGTGATCTCCTAACTACTAGTAATTCAAACCATTAGCAGTCCTTGACCTCCATTTAAAGGATTATTTATGCTATATCATTATCAAATGTTAGTGCTTTACTCATTGTATTCCATTGGCCATAAAAAAAAAAAAAAAATGGTTTTTCAATTTTTTACCCCTGCCCAAAAAAAAAAATTAAACAAAAATATGCATTAGAAGGTATCTTTGAATGAAGGTATTTCTATTTATATTTTAAAAATATTAATTTGATGGTATCTTTATATCAAGGTTCTTCATTAGCATGAAGATTTAGTTAATGCAACTTTTGAAAAAAAGTTTCTTTGTTTAAAGGATTAAATTTAATTTGAAGGTTTTTTTATATTTTTTCCTAGGCGGGGGTCACTTTTTGCTTCATCCCACAAGTGCCACACAATATTGTGGGATGAAAATAAATAAATTATCTAGATAGAATGTGTGATCCAACACAATAGTGTTGATTCTACCAATTAAAGTTGAAAATGCAACTTTTTCACTAAGTGATGAAACATGCAAGTAGGGTACCTAACCAACATGCATGAAATAAGAGCCAAGGAAGGTCCTAGTGAATGAATAGGAATGTACTTCAAGGTTGGATGGATTGTAAGAAGGTTTTTTACACTACATAGATTGTGTACTAGACTATCAAATTATCATCAAAGTTCCATTTATGGCTATACAATTTTAGACGCTAATAGATATATCCAAGGACTCTTCTATGTTGATCATCCATTGTAATTGTAAGGGAGAAAGATATTGGATAATGTATAGATTTTTAGGCTCTCAATAAGGTCAAAATTAAGAATTAATGTCCTTTATAAATGATAAAAGACTTGACGAAAAAATTGTAACATGTGGAGTATTTTATGAAATTGGATCCAAACTCAAGGTGTCATTAATGAAGAGATAAATATGATGATACATGGAAAACTACTTTCAAGATCAAAAACATGGTTTGTACAAATTAATTATTCTTCGTTTTAGATTATGTAATCCGCCATCTCAATTTATGTGTTTTATGATGTGTAAAGTAGTTTCATAGATACATGTGCTATAGGGTGTCTAAGGAATATATTAATATCTAGTACACCGTAGAGGACCATTTGATATATCCACATGCTTCCCACTTATTCTTGAGCTATGTAATTAGTAAATGGATCATTTTTTCTTGGTTTCTTTAGTGTCCTACCTTATGTGACATGATGGATATGAGTACCTAGTCACTTGGTATAGGGTAAGACCCCATATCTCTATTTTGTGCCATTTAATTTATTTGGATATGCATCACTATTTCTACAAGTGTACCTCTGTGATGATTTATTTCACTTTAGATGTCTTTCAATATGTTGCAAGACTTAATCTTATAACCACAAGTACTATACCAACAATTGAACCCCACCAAGCGATTGACCCATCTCCCCTAGTAAAGATGAATTATTTCTTCATATATTTGACCAAAGTAAGAAGAAGAAAAGCAAAGAGAATCTAATCACCTTTAATGTTATGTTTTCTCAATTTATTAGAATACCAAAAGAAAAGAAAAAATAATCCATTCAACAAAACATGAAATTTTAATTATGTTTTCTTCATAAATTTGACTAAAGAAAGAAAACAAAAAAGATATATAATGATCCTTGATGCTATATTTTTCTAAAGATATCTGAAGAGAAGCTTTCAGTGAGGAAAAGTTAAGAAACTGTAGAAAATGTAGTAAACCTACTTTATTAAAGACAACGCACTCACCAAAAAGAAAAATTTTGGTGGACTCCAAGACTGTACAGTCTGATAAACTCACTCAATGTACACAAACAGTGATATGATCGTCCACAGTCTAATCAACAATCCAAAAATAGTAAATTTTGGTGTTGTTGCGTTATAGCAATATGAATTAATCTATTTTTTCATAATGTGAATTTTATTAAAAGAGACAAAAAAAAAATTGAAGGATAATATTTTTTAATTAAATTTTGAAGAGATGGTTGAAATTATGCATTAGTTAATAAGTTTCACATGTGTTTTTCTAGAATGTGGTTTGATAATTGACACTAATTGAAATGATCTAATAAAAAAAAGATGTAGAGAAAAAAGTAATTGGACATCATTATAGGGTTACAACATTTAAAATCATAGAATAAATCAAGTAAATAAAACAATCAAAAACTAACTACTTACAAGAATGGTTATTGTGATGCCTAAAACAAGAATTACAATAGAAATTTGAATAGCATTAGTTGTTAATCTTGCCTATATAAATTAATAATATGCAAACATATTGCAATACATAGATATAGACTGCAATAGTTATACATCCATATTTTGAGCCTATGTATTAAACAAGTGAAGTTATTTGAAAATGAAGAAAAAAGTGGGATAAAATATTAATATGATTTTAAGCCTTGGAATAAAGATAATGTATCAAGAAAAAATATATGGATTGAAATAGATATGTGTATACATATAAAAATGGTCATGGTTAATCAAACTTGTTAATTAAATAAATATGAAATATTTAATCAATCTTCTAAAGTCATCTACATATAAATAAATTTAATTATTTATTTTTATCATTCACTTTTAGAATTCTTCTACTATAATTAAATAAATAACTTTATTTAATTATTACCATCTTTCATATTCCTCTTAATTAAATTAAATAAATTTTATAATTTATTTATATTAATTATCATATTATTCTAAATTTGAATGTTTAAATTCAAATAATGGAATATTCCTCCAAACACCTTATTCATCTCACAGTTAAATTAAATATTACAAATATTTAATTTAACACCTTTTCTCACTCCACAAATAATTTTTAATATTTTTAATATTTTTAATTAAATATTACAAATATTTTTAATATTTAATTACCTTCTATTTTCATCTCTCACACATAATTAAATATTAATTATTTAATTATGAAAACTTCTAAATTCATTGTCACATGTAATTAAATAAATTTATTTATTTAATTATGGAATTATCTTCAAAAACAAAACCAACTCATAACTAAAGATGACAAATAGAAAGTTGCCTCTATTTTTCAATGAAAGGTTTTGTGGGAAGGAAACATCTTCCATTATTCTCTCAACCTTCCATCTTTCTCTCAACTTCCAAAATCTCTCACCGTTCATCTTGACAAGCTTGATTTCAATCATTGATCACATCAATTAATCAGAGTCTTTCGAAAACTATATAAATACCCATACGAATCCAAGCATTGGTTACACACACACGAGCATTAGAGACAGGCAATTAGCATTTTAGCATTGTCATTATCAGCTTTAGCATTCATAATTTTGTAATCTTACATTCTAGCAATCATGTTTAGTTTAAGCATGTTAATCATATCTTAGCATAGTATGCATTCATCTTCAAATCTCGTTCTCTTGGAAAATCATTTGTTGAGCCTAGCATGCCATCTGAGAGCAAGTTGGAACCGACAAAAGCACTGGAGATAGAGAACAATGAGACATCATTGAAAAAATTGTTGTTATTAAGAGTTTTCTTTAGTTTTTAATTAGTTTGCTTCAATATAATGTCTTATTGGTGTGTTTTATTTTTTTTTAATCTACATTTGATATGCATAATTTCAATCACACAATATGCATACATGATTTTAAAATATATATTTTTATTTTGCATATAAGTAGAGTGAATCAAAATATTTGCATCCATAGTAATATTTGTATTCAACTTAACAAAATTATAGACCTTTTGTTTTGAATAGTTATATAACTTTGTTCATTTTATTTTATTTTGGATTAACTATTTCCAATTGTCAATGCCTTTTAACAATCATTCTTACTTTCTTAAGACAACATATAGAGTAACTTGCATGCATGCATATCTTTGGTATGTGTTCAGATAGGGCATATATGTATACTTGTAACATTTCTTGTTCTTCATTTAGTTTTAATGTGAGACCTTGATAATCAATATTGCTAACCTTGATTGTTGCTCTTTAAGTGTCATCTTTTCTTTATTTATGGATTGTAAAGGCCATAGCATTTTAAGAGAAATCTAGTGATCCCATTGTGACTAATTTGAATTATACTTTTTATCTCTCCCGCTTTGTTCCACTTTCTCTATTCATCTCTTTCTATCTTGTTCCTTCACTCACTCTTTCTCTTTTTTCTACCTCTCTTTCCACCTAAATCTCTTTATTTTATTTATCTCTCGAGCCTATTTTATTTATTTTCTCTATTCCTCCCTCTCTCTCACTCTCCCTGACATGCTCTCTCTTTTCTCTATATCTCTTTCCCTTTTATATATCTTATCTATATCCCTCTCTTGATCAATTTCTCTTTCTCTATTCCTTTCTATAAATCTCCCTCTATCTAAATTTTTCCCTCTTTCAATCTATATCTCTAATCATAATCTCTCTACTAATTTCTCATTCCTTATTTCACTTTATCAATCACCCTCTCTATATATCTCCATCTCTTTTGTCCCTTTTTATCTATCTACCTTTATATATCTCTTTCATATATATCTTTCTTTTTTTCTCTATCCAATTTATGCATTTGACATGTCTAAGACCTATCTTCATGGTGAACTATCAAGTCCATAAAATGATATGTTATTATGAGTGTAGATCCTCATGAAGAAATTATTGATTTAAAGTTAAATTTTATTCTCTGTATCTTTCACTCTATATCTCTCATATTTTTCCTTCTTTCTTTTTATCTCCCTCTTTCTCTATATATCTCTTCATATGTCTATCTCCCTCTCTCAATCTCTCTATGTCTTACCCTCTCCTCTTTACTCTTTCTCTCTTCCTCCTTTCTATTTATTTTTCCATCTCTTTTCCTCTATTTATATTTCTATCTCCCCCTCTTTTTCTCTCTATCTATATAATATCCTTTATAAGAATATTATTTAATATCTATTTGATTCAATTCCACTCACCAAAAAAATTTAAATTTTATTTCAAAACTAGATCTACTACAATGGATATTATCCTCAATGAATCATCTAAAATTAATTACAAACCCCTTATAAATGTGTACAATGAAAATGGAAGCCCTCAATAATTGATTACTCCTATTTATTCAATGTGATTTTAACTTACAATCAATTTCATTTTACCAAAAATTTTAGGAATAACAACAATTATTATCATTATAAAAAATTATACAAAATTAATAGAAAATGGTTCTAAAGGAGCCACCTTAGAATTAAAAGACCTAGATGCTAAGGTAGCTACTTATCACCCAAAAAAATAGATATTTTAGGAGCCATAGAAATAGAAAAATTGGAGCTATAACAATCACCCTATAGAAAAAAATAATATCCCTTAGAACATCATTCCCAAAAGTGATCTCTACATTGAAAAAACACCATTGAAACTCAAACATAATCATATATGGAATTGTATAATACTAGACTAGGAGTTTTTATCTACTAACTGGCTACAAAAATCAAGGGGTTTTCATCATCCAAGCTCTAGTGATAGATGAACAAGGTGTCTAATTTTTTTGTGGGGATGAATTGATAAAATAAGAATACCACCTTTGATCCTTGGATTTTATTGAATAGGTTCTTGGGTTCTATCTTTCCTTTCATATCTCTCTTTCTTTCTTTCTCCCTATTTATCTCTTTGTCTCTCTTTTTCTCTATATCTCTCCATGTATCTCTCTCTCTCTCTCTATGTGTGTGTGTGTGTGTTTGTGTGAAATGGGTATTTTTTGAGAGATCTTAAGGGTAAATCATCAAATCCTTGAGTAAATTCCATGTTTCTATGAGTATACCTTCGCATGGATAAATAATCTATTGAAATTTAATCTAATTTTCTCTATATATCTCATCTTTATCTCTCTTTATTTCTCCCTGAACCATATATTTTAAATGAGGTCTATAGGCTACTCTTGCACTCTTAGGGTTTTCACCTGAAAGGAGAGAGATAAACCCCATAAAATCAATGTGTTTCACTCAAATGGAAGATTGTATGGTGCGATTAAGGATAAATGAGATAATATAAATGAAACTAAGCAATGTAATTGACTGATTATGAATGCAAAACCTAAGATATATGCAATGTAAGAAAACACAATGTGATATACAACAATGAATTAAACATGAACAAATGAAAAACAAAATTGAAAGAAGGCTAAACAGAGTGCACCTAGGAAATGAATGTTGAATCTAAATTGATTTGAATCTTGGCATAAATTAGTGAAAATCACTAGTGGGACTCATTTTCCACTGATAGAAAATCAGTCCTGCTTCTGGCAAAAACTTCTAAAAATTGGTTTCCAGGTGTCAAGAACTAGAATATGATACAATATAATTTTCTATCCTTAAGGTGGGACTCATTGACCACTTATGGTAAATCAGTCCTCTCCCAAAATTTTCAAATCAGAGGTCAATTCTATAGCTCTAAATCTGCACTTGTCTTCTTGGCAGGTTGATGGAGTCAAATCTGCATAAAACAGACTATAGGTTGTCTCCAAGCTTAAAATAGGGTTTAGTTGAATTGAAACACTTTTTTGAATTCTTTACCACCTTTCAACACCTAATTACTTGAAAAATCTACATACACAAGTCTACAAACACACATCCAAAAGGGGAAAAATGGTTAAGGGTTAGGTTATAGGGATTTGCCATAGTCAAATCCCACTTTGGTAATCAAACCCTTAATGAAGAAATGGAATGAAATGAACAAGGAAAATGAATAAACAACATGCAAATGTCCTAAACTCACCACAACCTTGTTGAATAAATTTGAAGTTATGTCAATGGCTACTCCAAGATACTTGTTTGATGCTTGATTGAATTATGCAAAGTGCTCAAATGTGAATTGATATTTAGTAAATGCAAGTGAATGAGGAGATGTAAAATGTGGAGAAAAACAATTATTTATACACACTTGTGCCTTAGTAGCCCAATGATACCTCATCATAGGCCAACATAAGGTAGTTGTGAATAAAAAACTAAAAGAAAATTTGAAATATTTTGAATTTGGAGCCAAGAGGGACTTATTTGCCACCCATGATGAATGGGTCCCACCTTGGACTTATAAGTGGGTGTCAGGAATTAAGTTGAATTTAATGTTGTTTGTCGGGTCTACATTCAAAAACACACTTAATTAAGCCTTATGAGTGCATAAAGGGGTCAAATAAAGCATAAGAAAGGTGTAAATAGTGAAATTAAGCCTAGAAAAGCATGAAATCTTGTTACAAGACTTTACAACACTTCAAAATAGGACTTAATAAGTGATGAAAAGGTGATTTTTAGGTGAATTGTAATGAAAAGAGTCTACAAAAGTGTAGAAATTTTTTACAACACCTTCACAAGACATCATAATTTGAATAATTAGGACCTAATGTGAACGTTTAAGTTACATTGCAACATTAAATCAAAGCAAGATGGACCAAGAATCATGAGAGAAAGACCTAAAAGACCATGAAAATTTCCAAGAGCCATTTTTATATGGTACACTCTCTCCCTCTTTCTCTCTCTATATCTCTTTATATACAATTTCTATCTCTCCCCCTCTATTTATATATCTCTCTTTATCTCTCTATCTCTCTACATCTCTTTATATATCTTTTTATCCCTCTATCTATCTTTCTCTACTCTTTTCCTACATATCTCTCTTCCCCCTCTCTATATCGAGCTTATTTTGTAATATCCCTTATAGGAATATTATGTGATATCCATATCTTTTCTTACCTTAAGGGAGGAATGGAAGGAACCATGGGAGGTTGTTCAACCACTTTCTCTTTAGCTTTATAAACTTGTTTGATTTTAGGAGGCACAATAGGACTTATTTGTTTATCTCGTGGTCTCTTGTATGAAATGGGTGGAGGTTTGTCATGCTTTGGTCTTGGTTACTCGGAAGGGATTTTGGTTCAATCATGGTTTCATCAAGGATTGGAGGTTAAATCATGAGTTGAGGCATATCGGTAAGGGATAACTCTGCTATGTGTTTTTCCTTAAAATTTTGATAAGATTTGAAAAATAATTCCTCATGAGGCCTAATAGGTTCAATAGGTTCAGGCCAAAAGAAATCCAATGAGAAATTCCCATGGGAAGACACAAGATTAAAGCCATTATGATGCATAGTAAATATCCCATTTCCAAATGGAAATTTTAAGCATTTATGCATAACTGACGAGATGAAATTCATGGAGTGAAGCCATGGATAGCCTAACTTCACATGAAATTGGTCTAATGATAGGATGATGGAAAATTAGGAACTTAATTGTTTTGGTCCAACTTTTAAAGGAAGAGTTATTGAACCTATCGTAGGACAAGCAAAAACATTATGCATTTTGATCCATGCTTTTGGTTCTCATAAGTATCTTGATAATTCTTGAATGCACAAATAAGAATTCTTTAGTGATCACATTCTCTACACAAAAAAAAATCAATTAATATCCCATTAGTAGGCTTGTCATTGATTCTTCTAGCTATATGAAGAGGATCATCGGGTGCATGTTTAATTATGTCATTTTGTGAGAAAGCAATGTCAAGTGAAATTTTGGTTAGGCCCTTACGAGGTTAAACTTCAATGAAGTTGACCAAATGATTTATAGTATGCTTCTCTTTATTTCTTATGTGATGATTAATGATGTGAGAAAGGTTACAAAAAAATTATATTCCTTTTTCATTTTTAAGCATTTTTCTCATGTTATCTATGTTAGGGATGGCATTACCAACAAGATGTTTAGAACTCACAAAGTCTTTCAATTTTTCTAGTTCTTCATCTATTTCTCCTAAGGTTCTCGTGAGGGACATTAGCAATCATTGCATCAACATAAATCAAATTAGGTGTGGGTAGGGAAGTCATGGGAAATGAAGTGTTAAGGGTATGATCCATAGTGGCTTGACTAGTGTCAACACTATGAATGAAAGAGTTAGAAAACCCAAGATCCATGGAAAATGATGTATCATGGGATGACATGAGTCTCTAACTACATCTCATGAAAATATTGGAAATAATACACCAAGATGTGAAGCTCATACAAGTTTCACAAACCCAAGGTACACCAAAATGGATAAGATGTAAAATGTAAACAAATACACTAGAATGTAAAATGCAATACAAGTATGTAAAAGAAATTTTCAAATTTAAACAAGATAACTTTCTAATCATGTTATGGAAAAACCTAAAATTAATGTCTTTTAGATGAAATTTTGAATTCAAACAATGCATTATGTTTGACAAATTAAGCTTAAAATGAATCATTTAAGATAACAAAAATTCTGGAAACTAAAACAACAAATTGACTACAAAAACATAGAAGGAAAAACCAATGATTTTAATGCTCAAAAATTTAGAAAAAACCCTGATCAAGGACTTATTTTCCCATGGGCGAATGGGTTTAACTTCAAGGTTTTTTAAAATTAATTTGCAAGTTTCTGAGATGATTTATATGGTTTTCATATTCTATTTTTAGACAATAAGTACAGTTTTGTATTTCTATAAAATGAGGCCTAAATGTAAGTACAAAATAGTGCTAAATGACAAGCAAAAAGACCTAATTTGAGATGTAATTTTGATTCAATTTTCAAATGTAAATAACTTATCATGCAATATTATTTAAACACTATGCAAAATGACTAATATTTTTGAATTTTCCAAATTTTAAAGAATACTAAAAGGAAAACCTAAAACCCTAAATGAGATGTAAATCAATGCAATGCAATGCAAATGAATGCAAAACCTAGAACTAGGGTTGAAAATGGACTCCAAATCAGCAAGTTATGATGTTCCAAGTCTAGGTCACCAAAATGAAACATCAAAAAATAGGTGTTTTGGGGTTTATTAAATATGTGTCGGATGAGATACCTATTTTCCATTATTTCATTAGGAAATGAGATCTCCGCAATGAATTGACTAAAAAACCTTAGGTGAATCAACTCAAAGTGAGAATCTTCAGATTTCCTTATGATTGAAGGATGAGGATCAAGGTCAAACAACACTTTGGGGGGAAAAACTAAAAATAGTAAATCAACTCTAAAATGCAATCTAACACTTGAAATTTGAAGATTAAGCTCAATATTTGTAGAACCAAAAAACCAAATATAGATTTGAGAAGGGAATAAACATGTGTACCATTCACTAAAAGTTCTTTCTGGAAGCTAATCTAAGACTCATTTTGGAACACTTCCAAGGATTTTAACTAATAGAGTAGCATCTACAAATGCCTGATTACAGTTCTAGTTAGGCTCAACAATCAATTTTAAGATCTTCTATCTGATTCTATACGTCACTCTACTCTTCCTTAATTCGCTTCACAAAAATCTTTAATGCACAAGTGAAACTATGCATAATATCACTACTAACCTTCTAAATTTCATAACATACATCGATTCACACTAAGCACATGCCAAAATGATATAATCAATCACACACACACACACACACACACACACACACACACACAAACATATATATATATATATATATATATATATTCATAGCCAAGAATTCAATCACTTCAAGTCGGCCTCAACAAAATAAGAAATATTCACAAACTGTGAACTCAAATCATTCATAATAATCAATGTGCATCCACAAGAGTTGGCCACAACATTGTGAGGACCCAAAACAAAATGTGTGAACACAAAAATACTTAAACAATAACTTCTCAAATAATTGTGACACATTATATTCACCGAGTCAGTCTTCATCCATTGATAAATAGAAAATTGGTTCACCATACCTTCTAACTTATGTTAGAAACCAAGATCTGAAATGAAAACTAGAAAATAACCTTCCACAAAGAGAAAAACAAAAAAGCAGAGAGATTGCATAAAGATGTGCAAATTGATATATTCGAAGTACAAATAATTACAAGAGATAATTTTATTTATAAAAGCAAAGATGCATAAACCTAATCTTATCTTGAGCAAAAAGATAGCTCAACAAGATAAGGACAACAACCTATAACATAGGAATTAAATATGCCTAAGTAAACTTATGAAAAGTGTAATTAAATATTAATTACACCAACACCCCCCATAAGTGCAACTTAGGGAGAAGCAAATTATTATGCAAAGATGAGTCCCAAAAACAAGGCCTGATCAGGTACTCATTTACAAATGCAAAGAGAGAGAAAACCCATTGGGAAAAACCCCCCTCAATGAGATGAATTGCTACAAAGAATCACTAGAAGAACTTTTGATCAAGCAACACTGGAACCCCAAATCTGGCAAGCAAGGAAAGATACTTATGTTTGCAAAATACCATAATGAAATCAAAAATGCAATAGCAGACTCAATTCCAAGGAACATTGGAAACTCACATCCTAGATAAACCCTAGAATCTGTAAGCAACAATAGATGAAAGGATGAAGCCACCCATAATGATGACAAAATCTAGAAGTTGTGTCCTCGAAGCCAATGCCAAACTGAAACTAAAACTGCCCCATAAGATGAGTACCATCAAGATTCTAAAAGATTAGCCATAAAAAATGGCCTTCAAATTGAGAAAGATCTGAACCAATGCGGATCCAAAACCATAAAATCCCAATGTGAAGTGTGAACCGATGCAAACCAAAGATGTGTCTAGCTAAGCAAGAAAGAAGTTAAAAGAAACAATATGAAAATAGAAAAACTCATGCGAGTTGTCACTAATACGAAGGATGGATGCAAGAACCCCCCTTAATGGAACTTTATATAATTTTTTTATTACAATACCCAATGATTGCAGAAGGGGAGAAAGCAAAAAACATGCAAAAACTATAGAAATAGAAGTGAAAATGAAAACCTAGTGCACAAAACAAAAAATGAATGAATGGACAAAATAAGGTATACATATTTTGAAAAGGATCTTAGATCTACATAAAGGCCAAAACTAGCTTTCTGATGCCGCTTGAATCGGAAAAAACGGATAAGCGAGTCAAAAGATATGTCTCCTGAAGTGAAAATGGCAACATCTGACTTCCAAGGCTGAAAAATACATCAAAAAGGAAAGAAAAAAAAACCACACCTACACCATTGAATAGATCTCGGAAATAGCTTTCTAGCAATATCCCATTTGCAAAAAAGGGATGCCGAATGTGAAAGTTATGCCCGTTTCTACGAAACTCCTCCAAATCCACCCAAGTAGACCTCCAAGAGCCCTTAGGGGCTAAAAATATAAACCCCCTGGTCACTTGGATGGACCAAGGGGCTGGCGGCCTGGGGGCTTTGGCATGGCCCCTGGTCACCCATGTGACTGGGCCTGGGGCTAAAATTCTCGGTGGGGCTGAGAAGCTAGGTCCTAGGTGCCAATAAAATCGAGCACTAGGTGAAGTAAGCCCTCGGGGGCTAAAGTGAGGCTGGTGGAACCGCAGAAAGAATCGTCGGTGGTGTTGGTCTGGTGGTGGCTGATGGGAGGCCGCCAGGTGGCAAGCAGGTGGCAATCTCCATTTAAACTAGCTACATTTTTTTAAATGTAATTTTTTTAATTTTTTTTCAAAATTTATGCCTCGTAGAGTGTGCCATAGGGTCGTACAGCCCTTAGGCCAAAAAAATTTTCCTCCCCAATCGACTATGTCCAAATTGGACAAATTTTATATCAAAAGAGGGGTTTTGGGGCACTGCGAATCCAACGGTGAGGTCCATTTTGGCCCAAAGTGCTCTAAAAATTAGGCAACCTGCAAATCTCTCAGAAAAATCACCGAGCTTGAAACCCTTGTAGATCTAGAAAATGGTGACCAAAATGAATGAAATAAAAGCTATTTTTGACTTTTTCAAGCGCTTTGAATCCAATGGAAAA
This sequence comes from Sequoia sempervirens, assembly GCA_007258455.2. NCBI lineage: Eukaryota > Viridiplantae > Streptophyta > Pinopsida > Cupressales > Cupressaceae > Sequoia > Sequoia sempervirens. The sequence continues at coordinate 5,876,572 of VDFB02379711.1, read as the reverse complement.
CCCCAAACTAATCCAAGACACTCTAGAAATATGCTCAAGGAAAGAAACCCTTGAGGGACTCCGAACGAGCTCTACAATGTATTCCTCCAAAAAAGCTGAGAAGGGGCTACAAATCGAGGCTCTCATACCATGTTAGAAACCAAGATTTGAAATTCAAACTAGAAAATAACCTTCTACAAAGAGAAAAACAAAAAGCAGAGAGATTGCATAAAGATGTGCAAATTGATATATTCGAAGTACAAATAATTACAAGAGATAATTTGCTTTATAAAAGCAAAGATGCATAAACCTAATCTTATCTTAAGCAAAAAGATAGCTCAACAAGATAAGGATAACAACCTATAACTTAGGAATTAAATATGCCTAAGTAAACTTATGCAAAGTGTAATTAAATATTAATTACACCAACTTACACCCAAATTGATACGAGGTACCAAGATATATAGATAACATGGATTAAGCATCAAACAATACTCCCTAAGATCCACAACACAAAATATTAACATAAAATATGCATATGGATTGAAGAACATGAAACTACTAGATGCTTTGTTCTACCCAAACATATAACCACTAATCTTCAATCTTTTTGCTAGTATGAGTAAATGGTGATGTGCAGATCTACTAGTTGACAAGGGATGCCATCAATGGCAATGCCTAAAAATATATGCAATGTGTCTTGCCAACATAGTCTCCCACTTTCGCCAAGGGAATGAGTTAGTTTCGGTCTAATAAGACTCTATTCCTTGAAAGTTATGAGTGTTTTGAGTCACTCATTGTTGCTAAGAGTCATACTTATGAGAAATAAGGTAGTTCATCCATCACTTTGGAAACCTATATGTTTCCTTATCAAGATTAAAATGAGCCTCAAGATGAAGCTAACAAAATTCATGCTTTTCAACAATATCCAAAATGACATAGTTACATCTTGAGGAGTAATACCAATGGTGGAAGTAGATTCAAAAGGCCCTTGACCACATTAATTCTACCTTATAAATTTAACATTCCATCTAATGAAAAATTAAGTAACACTTTGGGGTTACCAAAGGTGACCTCACAATACAACAACTTGTCAAATATTTCATAGAGTGGAAAAATAGTATCCACCGATCAAAATAATCTGACTAATTAAAAAGGTAAAAGTCTATCTCTCTCTATTAGAATTGTTTAAAATTCCTATAATAAAGAAAGGTTTCTTGAATAAATTAGAAGAATTTCCCAAAGAAAGCATACATAGTAAAGAGACACATGCAAAGGACAACTCTATTAAGGAAAAATACAAAAACACAGTTCCTATGGTGGATGCACAAGTAGCTTTTTATAAGGGAAATATAGAATCCCTACCATTTTTGCTAACACTGAGAATATTTGGTAAAAAATATTCATAACTTCTTGGTAGATTTTGGAGTATCTACCAACATCATGCCTTTTTCCACATGTCAAACTCTACGATTAACCCTGGGAAATTCCCTCAAGAAATTTACTCAACTTGATAAAATAGAGGTAAACATAGTCATGGAGTTAACCAACATCCATATGTAATTAACACCAGACCCCATGATTCAGTATTATATTGATATCCAAGTGGTCAAGATGCTAGACAATTACAAGATTCTATTGAGTAGAGATTGATCAAAGGCTTCGAATGAATATATGCCCATTGAATTCTCACATATGTGGTTACCCTAGAAAGGAGTACCTAATCAAATTATCATTGAGAGAGATTTGTGCTTGAAACATATGATCACCAATTATAATTAGAAAAAGGAAGTTCTATACATAGATGTATAACCACCTAAGTATATGGAATCAAAAGTTCTAGAGTAAAGATAGAAGAATTTTTCATGTGTAATGTTGAAAGTAATAATCAGATAACTCTTGAGATAGACATGTTAGTTGAATCATATTATGATTCTTCCAAAGGAGAAGATAAACGTTTAGACAAATTCTAGAAGAGTATTACTAAAGAATCTCAAAAGAGTAGGAAAACTAAAGATTCACTAAAAAAATTGTTTTTACAAGGTTGGTGTAGGTTACATAACTATGCACATTCAAAAGACAATTGTGTGATATGCTTAGAGATCATTCATAGGGTTGGAGATCAACACTACCAAGAAAATAAAACTCTTAATAGGTCTAGGCTTGAAACAATTGAAGATAAAACATAGATAATATAGATTAAAAATTAATTTATTAGCTCTTAAGAACACTAAACTTAAAGATGTTGAGAGTCAAACTTGGACCCTTAGGTTTGATGGGTCAAAATCATAACAAGGAATTGGAGTTGGGGTTGAGATCATAAGTCTCCAAGGTAAGTTGTTTCTTGCTACCTATAGACTACAATTTCAATGTAAAAACAATGTGGCAAAATATGAGGCTCTCATCCATGGTTTGCTACTCGCAGTCAAGAAGAAATTTAAAATTTATAAGGTCTTTGATGACTTAGAGTTGGTGGTCAAGCAAGTCTAAGAACAATATATTTTTCATTACAAATGCTTTCCTTGTTAACAGCACTGAATGTGGGACCTAATAGGATATTTTGACGCCTCGCTCATATCCCATGAAGATTCAACTAGAGAGCAGATGCTCTAGCTACTGAGCTTCTAGTGCTCTAGAATTGTTAGATGCTTCTGACTTAAGAAGGTTCAATGTTGAACTAGTGTAGTTTCCCTCATTTTTTGACAATTTTACTACTTTTTAGGTGTTCAAAGATGACTATCACATATTGAAATTTATCACTAATACTTGTATCTCTGAGGCATATATAATTGAAGAAATATATCATCTAGATGGAAAAATTCATGATGAAGAATTAGCTCAAGAAAAAGATAATAATATCCTGAAAGGAATAATTGAGCTAGAAAGACTATTTGATGTGGATCAAATTATTTTGTAGAAAGACCTACCTAAAACTAATGAGGGATAGTGTGAATTATATAATCTAAATATTGGAGAAGATCTAAAGAATTTGTTTATAGGGAAGGTATGTAATGAGGAAGAATGAAGAAATATTTTTCAAGCACTTAGGGATTATTGGAAGGTTATAGCATGGAAATACAAAGATTTGAAGACATATGACACTTCCATAATTACTCATACAATTCCTTTAAAAATCCTAATGCAAAACCTTTCCAGCAAAACAACGGCTTGTAAATGCACTTTTGGAACTCCTGATTCAAAAATAAGTACAAAAGTTCCTCTCAGCTAAGATATTTTTTCCCATCATTTACATTCTACTTGGGTGGAAAATTTAGTTCCTTCTAGAAAGAAGAATGGATACATTTGACTGTGTGTGGATTTTTAAAAACTTAATAAAGTGTCTAAAAAGGATAACTATCCCTTGCATTCATTGGATCAAGTGATCCAAATTGATAATGGTTCACAGATGATGTCCTTGGATGGATTCTTTGGGTATAACTAGGTAATGGTCGCAAAAGACAATAAGATGAAGACATTGTTCACCATAAAGTGGGGAACTTTCTATTACAAAAGGATGTCATTTGGACTAATAAATGTTAGAGCCACATTCGAGAGAGCCATGGATTATGCCTTTTGAGACTTGGTAGGAAAGTTTATTATTATATATATGGATGAACTCATGGTGTTTTCTAAGAATAGAGGAGATCATGTTCATATCTCAAAGTAATATTACAAAAGTGTGAAACATATAGAGTTTTACTGAATCCTAAGAAATACATTTTTTGGGGTGATTGAAGGAAAACTATTGAGACACATTATTTTTGAAAGGGGTATTTCAGTAGACCCATATCGAGTGAGTGCTTTATGAAAGTTGTAGCCCTCGAGAAGAAAGAAAGAATTAAATTCATACTTTGGCAAGATCAATTTCTTATAGAAATTTATCACAGGATTTGTCAAGATAGTGAAACACATCAATAATATGCTAAATAAAGATGTAAAAATTGAGTGGATGAATGAGACTAATATCACCTTCAAAAATATGAAATTTGTAATCATAGAAGCACTGGTGTTGGTAAGTCTAGATTATGTAAAATCATTTTATATCTACTCTTTTGCTTCTAGTCACACTTGTGCAATTACATTGACACAAAGTGGTCGAAATAAATAAGAAAATCCAATTGCTTTCATGAGTGATCCCTTTAAAGATGTAGAGCTAAGATATATGGATATTGAGAAATAATATTTTGCTTTGGTCAAGGAAATAATAAATTTTTTACATTACATTCTCAAAAGTAATGTCAAGGCTATTGTGTTTGATGCAGTAGTAAAGATGTTGCTGACATAGAGTGAGATCAGAGAAACAAGAGCTAAATGGGTTACAATCTTGCAAAAAATTGATTTAGAGATCATGCCCATGAAGTTGGTTCATGGGAAATCCTAGGTTAAATCCATTGTTGAGATTGATCCACAAATTTCTAGCTAGCAGTAAACTTCAGACGTAGAAGACCAAGATGATTGGTATTTAGATATATGGTACTATCTAGTTAGAAAAAATTGCCCGGATCATATGCAAAGGAATCAAAGAGACCTAAAAATTAAAGCCTAGAGCTATATGATTAAAGGAGGGGTTTTATTCAAAATAAATAATGAAGGAATTTATTTGAGATGTTTAAATAAGACACAAGCAAGTGAAGTGATGTAGGAACTACATGATAAATTTGGCACAACTCACTGAGCACCTTTGGCTAATACACGCCTTATTTTGAGAGTTGGCCATTATTGGCCAACTATTTTCAAAGATGCATATGAGCACATAAAACACTATTACACATGTCAAACTATTACAAATAAAGGAGGATTTAATGCACAACCATTGTAACTCGTGATGGAGATGCACACTTTTTCATAACGGGGATTAGATTTCATTGGCACTATTAACCCTCCATCACTCGCAAGCCACTAGTTTGTGCTAATAGCCATTAATTATTACACCAGGTGAACTAAAGTGTGCCATAGTAAGCAATGCACCACAAAGGTGGTAATTACATTCTTGGAGGGAAATTTTATTACCAAGTTTTGAATACTGTATGCTTTGGCATGTGATAATGGCCCCACCTTTTCCTCATTGAAATTTTCTAATTTGGCATTTCAATATGGTATGACATTGAAATTTCCATCTAATTATCATGTTCAGGGAAATGGATTAGCAAAATCATTGAACAAGAATCTATTGGATATAATTAAAAATTTAATTGAAAAGAATAATAGGGAATAACATTCCCTATTGAAATTCGCCCTTTGGGTAGATCATACCAGGATGAAATCTGCATTAGGGAACTCCCCTTACCACTTAGTCTATGTAATAGATCCTATATTTCCTATAATTTTAAAGATTCCTACTTGGAAATTTTCTCAATAGTAAATTGGATTATATTACCAAACTAAAGCTCAATTGTTAAAACTAATGCCCTTGGATGAAAAGCATACCAGAGCAATAGATCACTTTTCCAGGCACCAGTTTGTGGTAAGTTTAGTCCTATATTGGGACAAATCCCATGAGCGCAAGGGTGAACATGGTAAGTTTGAAAATTTATGGAATGGTCCTTACCAAGTATCTAAAATATTAGGTAACAACACTTATAGGCTTAAAACTCTAATTAGAGAAGATGTTCCATTTCTTATCAATGGAAAAATATTGAAGCATTACTTTCAAGCCTAGTGTTGGTTGTTGATCCTTGTTGTAGGTATGTAATACTTTCTTTTTCTTTTTTTGGATTTTTTGTGCTTTCTTTTGTTTTTGTAATGCCCCGCCACGCAACCCTAGAGGAAGTTGCAATTCACTACTTAAACGTACCAATTTTTTTTGTTTAATTACAATTAACATGCAAGGTGAATACATATTGCCAACAACCTCTAAGGCCACGAGACAAAGATTACTTAAAAACCCAACATCAAATAACATTAACATAAACTGAACATTATGCACTTAAGGAATTGAACCAACATACATTCCATACAAGATAAATTACAACAAGGATAATTAAATACCTCAAGATTCCAATTTAACATTTAACAATAAGGTTACATCACTCATTCCCCGAATGAGGTAAGTCCAACACTCATAATTACAATTACAAATTCCACCTCGAAACAAATGAGGGGTAATAAAATACAATAAGAACTAAAAGAACAAGGCATGAGAAGCAACTAATTCCCACGAGCTCTCCAGCTGGAAATCACGAGCACACGAACATGAAGAAGAACCAATGGAAAGATGCACGCCACCCAACCACGTGGAACCCAAAGGCCCCACTCCCTCCGTGCTAGGAGATAGTAACAAGGATTTCCTAGACAAGATCATCTACCACTAGACACAGGCTTACACAAAAACTGAATTGAAACAACTACAATCACAAAGCCACTTAACATCTACAACCACAATGCCATTAAGCCACAACAATCACAACATCACTTAATACGAAGTTACAATGCTTTCAGAGAACAATGATCATGTACATCACACAATAACTGATTAACTGTCGACATAGGAAAAGTGTCATACATAAATTGCCATGAGTTACCCTAGCTCAACCTTCCTAGGCTACCGGACCCCCATCTTGGGTTACCCTGGCTTGCCTCTACCGGCGCCGGACCCTCATGCAAAACTATGCGTCTCATCTCATCTCGAGCCTTATCATTCACTTGCTTCACGAGAGAGGCATTCATTATCTTATTAGTTTGAAAGATCCCCATTAATTCATTTTAAATTATCACTTAGTTAAACTCTAGGTGAGTTACCCTGGCGCCCCTTTGTGTGCCGGACCCCCACCAAGAGCCACTCCCCTATCGACAACACACCCACAAGAAGAAACTAGATAACACGACCTCTCCAAACCAAGGAGGAAACAAAGCACGGAACTTACTCCAACACTGGAGGAAAACCACGTACAAAAACCACTCCAACATTGGAGGAAACCAAAACACACTACCCTCTCCTACACCCAAGGAGGCACAAATCCCCGTTCGTGAAAACTGGGTGATCCACGAGGTATAACTATGCACATTTTAAACGACACACCAAAAGTTGACTTTCATAAAGACAACCCACAACAGGATACAAATCCCCTATCAGGAAGACTTCAAACAATGACTCTATACTCCCAACATCGAACAAGAACAAATAACATTAAAAGCATTTCAAGCAATTAAATAAACTAAAATTCGGATTTCCTAAATCCACCCAAACACAGGTTTCATGACTTGTATTTATCCAATCAATTGATCCCATTTCTTTTCACGACGTTGAAAAATTTAAAGAACAGATCATTTACTCTAAATTTCACGACCTTACTCATAATCAAAACACTTTAATAATGTAGCTATCTGGTTAAAATTTAAATCAACCGTTCTCTCTAAATTCCATGATCACATACTAAAGATAAATCACTTTGATAAAAAAAACATTTAAGTTAACAAATAAATTCATCATTTACTCTCAATTCCACAATCATAATAATCACAAGGTCGATTAGAAGCTCTAATCTAACATTTAACATTATTTAAAAATGCCAAGTAAAGTTATATTTTTATTTGCAAATGAAACATTTAAATAACTTTAAATATAATTCCCATGGAATAAACTATAACCAATAACGTTTATATTTCAATTAATCATTTCTAAAACTTTTTCCTTTTATTCAACTGATAGTCACACCTAGTAAGTCATCAACCAGATAAAATTGTTTCTATTCTTACATTGATGGGACACCTCTAAAATAATCGATGAATGCACATTACATCTCTATTGATACTATGCATATATTCTATGTGGCATGCACATGACACTTGTTCCTATCCAAGGATTGCATTTTGTTATTCTATGATGTTCCTTCATTAGCACATTATATTTTTACTTTATGTTATGATGTAAACATGTGTATGTAATTAATTTATTTAATTAGGAATTATATATATATACATGTTTTTTATTATGTTGTGTATCTATGCATTCTGTTCGATTAACATCTTTTGGTTAGACATTAAATCATCATTGTATTTAATTAAGCATACATCCAATGTGTGTTTATTAAATCATGCTAGCATCTAATCTAAACATATATCCATCACATAATCATACATGAAACAAAAATACACATAAGAACCCCATGTTTTTGGTCAAAAATATCACACCACTATGTCAAAATGTGGTGTATATATATCTATATGTGTATCTATACATCAAAAATATATACAAAAAAAATGATATGGTATGCAAATATCTAGCATACAAAATTAGGCCTTTAGCCCTCAATTGCATGGCTCCCCAAGTTTTGGTGGTAAAGGAGGAGGTTGTTCCTTTTGTAGTTGCACAACTTGCTCCTATAGAAAATCCTCCTACTCATGGACCTGCCACAACTCCAGCTAGAGATATTACACCTAGGGATCAATTTTCATCATCTTTTCTACCTCTACCGACCTTCAGTGGTTATTGACCTAGCTCTACATGGCATCATGTGCTACTACGACACTCTTGGACTACATGATAGTCTAGTCTCACTTGGTTAGTGTAGTTAGGATCTCAACCACCCATTGATCCTACTACCCAGTCATGGTGATCAACTTTATGGTCCTCTAGATGGCCTTCACCTACATCTCCTCATACACTATCCTCAAGCACACTACAAGCTTGAATAGATGTGCATGATGCCCTACTGACAAAGACATGTTCATATTGAGTATCATCCTCTCAATCTAGATGGTTGGTGTTTCCTCTTATATGCATCACCTCATGAAGGTGATTCACTCATGTGTTTCTATTGTAACCACAAAGCAAGTGGAAAATGTCAGTAGCATATGACATGTATTCCACAACTCCTAGAGGTACTACACCTAGGGATCAATGGCCATCATCTTCACTACCTCTACCTACCTATTGAGGTTATTGAACTAGCTCTACATGGAATCATGTGCTGCTATGACACTCTTGGCCTACATCATGATCTAGTATCACTTGGTTAGTGTAGTTAGGACCTCAACTACCCATTGATCCAATTGCTTGATCATGGAAATCAACTTTGTGATCCTCTAGATGGCCTCCACCCACATCTCCTCGTACACTATCCTCAAGCGCACTATAGGCTTGAATAGATGTGCATGATGTTATGCTTATGGAGGCATGTACACATTGAGGATCATCCCTTGGATCTGGACAGTTGGGACCACCTCTTATATGCATCACCTGATGAAGGTGATTCACTCATTTGTGTCCACTGAAACCATAAAGAAAGTGGACAATGTTAGTACCATATCCCATAAAACATGTACGCATATATGAGAAAGATGAAATGAAAAAGAACTGAAATGAAATAGCATATATCACATTCATACTTGTGTCCCTAACCTACCAGTGTGGATCAAGGGTGTGCTACACTCAACCTTGTTGTTATCATCGAAAGGGTTGCAACAACCTAGTTGTTAGGTGGCACCATTGAGATAGGAACCACATGTGGGATTCATGACTCATCATCATCGCATCAGTCTATCTGGTGCTTTGGCCACCTCTACCTTGCCCTCCTTGTCACCTCTATTTAGACCCTCACCTCTTAGCCTCTATGCACTAGCATTTCCCATAGGGGAATCTATTGGGAAAATCAAGGCTAGTCCTGTTGTCACCCACCACTGTATAAAATTATGGGTGATGTTGACATCGATAGTTAGGAGGGTCAAGGGATGATCATTATCATCTAACCCATAATCACTAAGTGTGACATCCATGATCATTGGATGAGGCTGATCCTCTACTTGAGTTGCATTCCTAGGTGATCATACACACATAAGAGTCATCAGGTGGATGGTATGAATCTACCAAAATTGTTGAGCCACCTAGTGCTAGTAATAAGGTAGTATATTATGGTCGAACCAACCTGTTGTCACATGAAATTTCACCCTATTAAGCATGGGGCTTAGTATTCTAGTGAAATGATGGAAATGACCTCAAGGTGTGGTACCTTGCATGAATGAGGTCAAGTATCTGTAGAAGGCCAACTTCCATTTTCAATCTTAGTGTGATGTGTTGATCCAACCCATTACATGAAATCCTACCACTAACAACTCATAAGGAAAAGAGATAAAAACATGAAAGGGAAATGAAGGTGATAAACCAAGATGGAAAAGGTTTTTTCTTCCTAGCCAAGATTGCATAGCACATCCTTGAAAAGGGCCAAGGGGATTTTCACAACTTTCTATTTGGTCAATTCTTAGAGGAAAACATGGAGGTTGGGTTTTGAAAAGGTGCTAGAAGGAAAGAGGATTTCACAATTATCAACTGTAAACCATTCAACACAAACATACATGTATAAAAATACAATAAAACACTCAAATCTACAAGGTAATAACTTACTCAACACAAAAGAGCTAAGAATAAGAAAGCTTGATCTACTCTATTAATGTAGAGACAAAAATCTAGTCTTTACAATGGTAGAGTGTGAAATACAGTTTGCAAAAGAAACACCCTAGAGGAGCTAGAGGAAGAAGAACCATTGAAATTTTTATAAGTGTTGTCTTTATAGTTTAAGCATAATCAAGATGAAAAATACTAAACCCTAACCCAGGTAGGGTTAGCTAATCTGGTCAAAGAAGCATGAAATATAACCCCAAAACATGCCCAAAAAAAGTATAGCATGAAAGGATAGATCCCTCCATGAAAATCATGACTGGGGCATGGATTAGAATGAAAATTCAACTAGAGATATAATGTATGTGAATGGATCCCATATCTGCTATGAAATATGCATCAAAAGGAGCCTGGGGAAAATGAAACCAACATGCCATCCACTTGTCGTGAAGATTTTCCCAAAAAATTCATGAACATCCTCCAAAAAATTAGAAAAATAGGAATAGGAATGGTCATAGAGGATGAGCAGTAGTAATGAATTAGCATGGCACCAACAAATCCACTAGGAGAAGTCACCAAAATGCAATAAATTCATTCTAAAACCCTAAAAATGTTTTTGTTTAGCTCGAGAGTTGGTGAGAATTAATGGCATCATTGAAAAAAACACACCCAAAATGTGGATTGTTGAGGCATTGGGCCTGAAATGAGAGCTTTGCAATCCTTTAATAAAAATGGTCTAGAGCCCTAAAAAATGCATCTATTGGAGTTTTGGTGTCGAGCATCCATCTTTCCACATACCAAAGGAAGAAGAAAACTAGAAAGTGTGAAGAAGAAAGGAATCAATTGGGGTTCGGGCCAATGAGATACCTCTTACCAAAGAGAGGTAAGAGGTAAAGGGTAAAGCTAAAGTCTAAAACCCAAAATCTCGAAAGTTAGTCAATTTTGGAAGACAAGAGTGAAAGTGAGAAGAAGGAAGAAAAATTGAAAGCCTTGAAGAAGAGAGAGATTTCAGAGGTCAGATCGTAGACCATTAGAGGTCAAAGGTTGGACTGAAGGCCTACACATTGTGAAGTTCAAGCAGTAAGTAGGAAGAGGGAAGAGCAAAGGCTAACACCAAAAGGCTGGTAAGGGGATAGGTGGAAGCTTCTTGACATCCCCCCACATGATGCCTTGACTTAGTTTGACCCTGCAAGCTAGTGAGATTTTAATACGTGGCAAGGAAAAAAAGGTGGATGAACTATGGAATGGAAGAGGAGAGGGAAGACCAACCCTCAAAGCTTGAAAATTTGACATTTAGAATTTTTTTACAAAAAGCCAAGGTGAGCTTAGATGGTTAGAGGTAAGGCCTGAGGCTTACCTTAGGAGATCTATAGAAGGTAACGAGCTAGAGTGAAGGTCAAAGGCCGATGGAAGAAAAGGGAAGGAAGGGGAGAAGGAGAAAGAAATCATGAAGGTATGTAGGTAAGGGACATTCCAAACACCAAAAATTTTGGGACTTAGCCAAATTTGGAACACTTGGAAACATATGCAAGATGAGCCATGGAAGATCACTCAAATCAAATATCACTAATGGGTCATCGAAGGGAGGCATGAAATGATAACATTTTGTCATTTTTTGTGGGATGATTTCCTACTAATCATGGAGTCTAGAGGCCTTATCAATCCATTAGGCATGGGGTCATGAGGGTAAAACTTCAACAATTAGGCCTCCTTAAAGCAAAACAAAACATATGTAGCTACACTTAGAGAAAAGCATGGAAACTAAGAGCATACATTCCCTTAAGGAGAATGTAGGGTGTGCAAATGCACTTCATATAAATCAATATATTTACAATATATACACTAACTAATAGAAAGAAAAAAATGGAAGCTTGCCTCTATCAAAGATTAACCTTTTTAAGGATCCAATCTCACTCAAACCATAGTAATAGACTTCACCTAGCTGCAACCATTGAAAATTGTTTCCAACATGCATGGAAATTCACAAGATGCTTGCAAGATGAAGGATCACTTCAATGCAAATTTTTCCATCACGAGGGAACCATATGATGCAAGTGTTAGATTCTTCTAACACTAGTGCCTTAGGTGAACATATAGCAGCAAGGGTGAAATTTTTTGAAGATATGCCAACACCCACGAGAAAACCTTTTCTAGAGGAAAGAGAACTCACCTCACAAAAGGATGGGCCAATGTCACCATCATTGACCTCTTGAATGCATGAGCTGCAACAAAAATATAAAGTTTCCAACTCACATGGTGATGTAAAATATGAAAATATAATTTTTGATTTGCACAAGAAAGACCTTCCTCATGCACCTCAAACAAGAAACTTTGAAGCTCGGGCATACAAACAAATTGAGAAATGGGAGCATCACTCTCCAAAAAAATGTGTGGTTTCTCAATAACTAAAAAATCATTTGCATTGATGCACACTTCATCATCACAAAAATTAAATTTTTGAGACACTTCAAGTGAAGAACTAAATTCTTCATATTGCTTCTTGGTTTTAATTCTTTCTTGGCAACTAGCTACAACAAAATCAGACTTGTGGCATATAATGGTTGCCACGTCCTCTATTGCTTCCTCATTCATATGCTACTACCCACAAGTCTGATCTTTTGGGGGTGAAAGATTGACATCCAAGCTTGAAAAAAAACTTCTATAACATCCCAAAATAGGCCCTCCACCTTAGAAATATAGACCACAATAGATTGGCGATCTTCATCCACAATAGCAGGGAATAAAAATGTCTACTATTGTTGCTCCAAAAACATGGAGTTATCTTCATCCATCAATCCAAGACCAAGCTATTTGGAAGCTTCAACTGATGTAGGAATATGTAATCTATCTTCCTCATCTTCAACAAAACAAGCAAGGGCATCAAATGAGAGGACTAGGTCCTCTATTGCATCAATTTCTTCTACATTTTTAATTCCTTGTTGCTGCAACATTGTTTCATCTTCAATATTTTTTGCAACAAACCAAGACACTCATTGTTTTGAGAACATGAAGGATTTAGAACAAAAAATTCTTCACTACTATCCCATAATTGCTCCTTCTTTTGTTCTTTTGACCAATTAGGATCCCATACTAAAGGTCCACCTTTAAAGAGTGAAATAGAGAAAGAGGGTGGAAAATGGTGAAAAGAGCATTGAAACTCATGTTGAAGCTCTAGAAGGGGTTGCTAAATAGGAGTAAAAGGATGATCCTCCTCAAGGATGGATTCTTGTGAGGAATGGAGGCTCGCAAAACTTAGGATCTCCAACATAGAAGATCTTCTTGATGGCACAAGAGGTTGAATAGGAGTTTCAAGGGTTGATTGGGATTCTTAAAACTAAACATTTTGTGCATGTGAACCTCTTGCAAAATGGGTTTCTCTAAAACAAAAGGATGGCTAATTGTAATTTCAAGAGGCCTCTTATAATTCTTGAAAGACAAATTTATGCTTTCTTACCTCCTCGTTAGCAAATTGTTCTTATTGAATATCAAAAATACTAAGAGGGGGTGAATCATTATTCTATTGAAAAAATTAATTAGTAACCATCCAATTGCCAATTCACATTTAACAACTATGTTTAACTAGAACATAAATAAGATTATAACACATAGACACTAGGATTTTTATGTGGAAAACCCATAATGGGAAAAACCACGGTAAGGATTAGCTCACAATATATTATAACTTGTTACAAAATATTATGGGGCTCACTGCTAGGACTCATTATCCTTAAAAGGTTTAAAGACTAAGTACAAAATATGGCTTAATGTCAAATTATAAAATATGTTGGCTCATTTCCAAGACTGAACTATATAAGTGCACCTACATAGTGTTGGAAGCAGTTCTAGTTAAGCTCTAGATTTTTGCTCTAGTTGTTAGTACACAAAAAAATTATCAGTAGCTCCGCATTATTACCCTTTTTGCATAGCTTTCATATCTCCTATCTTCTTTTCATCACTTAGAACATCATAGATATATGTAGGCATTGATTCCATTATCAATTGGGTCAGCCTAAATAAGGGAATACTTAAAATATAAAAGATCTTGTAAACTTAGTAGATAATTTCTTTTGACATATAAAAAAAATGTGTTATCCATAAGTTAGTTTGAGCTAGACCTAAAGAGAAACACACATAGAAGATACACCTTTTCAACCAAAAGAACACCAAAGTCTTTTCAATAGAGTAGATCAAATGGATCACAAAAATATGTTGAAAACACCTATAGCTGACACACCTGATCAACATATTGAGATTCTTCCAATTGCAAATATTTTTGAATTAGGGTATTGCTAGTTACCAACCAATATTGGCATCAATGACAACCAAAATAGAGGGAACCTTCTTCATTCTTCCAACAATCTCCCCTTTTTCATTGGTGGCAACATGTGCCAAAGATGATATTTTCCTCAAAACAAAAAGTATGCACAACTTCACTTAACATATGTAAAGAAACAATCATTTTATCTTTTTCTTTTATTCCCCCCTTTGACATAAAGGAAAAAGGATATGGAAACATTTCAAATTCAATTATTGAGGGAACCTTGTAATTCTTTGAGAATTACTTCCTAAGCAATATTTCCATCTTCCAAGATGCATTTTTCCTAGGAAAGAGTTTTATACAAAGATTCTATTTCCATCAGGCAATCTTCTCCTTCTAGTTTGGATGAAGCAATATTCATTTTATCAAGTTTTTCAGCCTCCATCAGAGCATGTGATACAATAATATGTCTATACATGACTATATTTCCAAGATGGGCATACTATCTCATAACATCTTCCTTTTGCATATATAGGATGAAGAACTTATCTTGTAAATTTGCAATAGAAATCCATCTGACATAGATTCTATCACCGGCAATCTTATAATCTTTGGAGGTATCAACAAGTTGAGACTCAATTGATTCCATTAGATCCTTATGATGATCATCATACCTCTTACTGTTATTTTCATTTGTGTCCATTTGAGGGGTAGGTATTTTCAAAGCACCAAGTGTCTCATCAATAGTTTCCAAAATAGGATTTGTCCATTACTTCTATAACTATAGCAAGATCCTAAGTATGAGCAGTGTGAGATGAAAAATTGGTTCTTGTCCTATACCTCCTTGCTAATTGGTTAATCACATCATGAGTTTCTTGCCTTACCTTTTCAACATACTCATCTTACTTAGTCATCAACATGTTGACTCTCTACTTAACTCTGAACATTGTAGAACATTATTTTAATAGATGTACAATTTCTATTTATGACTGAGTAGAACTAACAAATTTTGCAGCTTCTCTTCTCATCCTTTCTTCAACTTTCATTTCTTTCCTTCTAAGTAATAATGTATTCCACACATTTTTAGTAATTTTTGACTATATGGAGTCCATGTTTATGTTACAAATAACAATGTACTAAGTAAAAGAATTTAAGATGGTTTATTTTCCTTCATTGTCAACCTCATCATATATCTCAGTAGTAGTCATGAGTTCATTATCAATCATGTGATTCACTAAAATTTTGAGAACCAAGGGTGGATGATTTCTTATTGGAAGAGAACTCGGCATGGTCTCAATAGGGTCAGTTGAGCCTTCTTTATTCGTCTTTGCATGCACATGAATTCGGTAGGAATCTTCCTCAATTTTTGTCTCCTCAGTAGTGGATATCTCTACACTAGTTTTGACTCCATCACTAGAATTACTAATTTTTTTTTCTTTTTAGCCGATGCTCTTCTTTAAGACCAAGCTCAATTTCTTCTTCAACAACATCTCATATATTCTTTTTCTTGTAAGCCTTTTCTTTCACTCTTCTTCTTTGTCCTAAAGCAGTAGATGGTGTAGTAGCAGATATGTCCTTTTTCTTGTATTCTCAAATGATTGGGCTGGTAGGAGTAGCAATATCAATAGATGTAGGGATAATTTTTTCTTTCCTTTCATTACATTATCTATACTAGGTGCTAGTGTAGCACTAAAGGATATCGTTTATATTTTGTTGGGTCCAATAGTTAGATTAGTAGAATTAGCTTTCCTTTCATCAAGGACTTTCTTCAATAGTTTTTTTTCATCCTTAGTGTATGCTATGTCTTGGAAGAAAGCTTCAAATTTCTTTCTTTGTTTAGATGTAAAAGCTTCTAAGTGAATTTCAGTTGATTTCTTTGAATATGTACCTAATATTGGTAGAGAAAGGTGCTTGGGACTAGCCAACAAAATCTAGATGTATCATCTTGCCAAATTCTCTTCAATTTCATACCCCAATGGTTCAATCCAATGAATTCTAGGTTCTACTACCTCAATGATGCATTCATCAGTAGACACAAGAAATCTTATATCCTATTCATTCTTTTTCACTAGTCTTCTTGGAATCCTTTCTCTTTCTTGCATTTCCTTTTGAAAGACTGCAAGGAAGGTAGTTAGGGAATTTTTCTATGCCCTAAATTCTCCTAGACTACATAGATAATCACTTATCTAATGAGAAACTAGCTTGGTATTATCCCATATTATACTCTTCCTTCTAGGTAGCTCCTTTAGAAAATAAAATAACAAGCAGACAACAAGAGTGCCAAATTTAAAGACATGTCTCTTCACCTTTGTCATACTTATATTTTCCATAATTTTCACTCTTAGTAGCTCACAAATATTTAAGTCCTTTCCATTTACTACTATTTCATAAGTTGTGTGAATTACCATGGCCAAAATAGATTTTGCTCTATTTGTGAAGTAAATTTTTTGTCCAATCATAATGGTTGGATATTTGATGGTAGGGTTTGTAATAGATTTCATGGTTAAGGATCTTCCATCAAACTTAGCTCCAAATAGCCTTGTGACCTCATCATTTTTCACTGCTTTCAGAATTGGAATGGTACCAATGTCACAAAGACTAGTAACTACTAGAATTACCTCTTTATTGATAACTCCTATTTCATTTACCCACACAAGATTGTGGTTAATCCTACTTAGGGCCATCTTGACAAATTTTATGTCACTTTCACTAGAAAAGTTCATAAACTAGTTCCAAAAACTCAACTTCATCCGAACAAGGTTTTCATACTCTATCTTAAGTAATAAATCAATAGTCAGATCATTATCCCATAAATATTGTAGATCTTGGTGATCAAATTCTTTGAGCTTCCCACAAATATATAATCTTGGGTCTTCAATGGGTATTGCTTTGCTCAGAATTTGCAAGAATGCACCCATTGGATCATTTTCATACCCCTTCCATGAACATATTTTGAACTTTGGTTGGGGCCTATTAGAAATTTCCATGACAGTAGGAGTGGCCATATTTTTCAAAAGACACTTGAATGATTTTAAAAAAATGCTTCTTCAATTTGAAAAAATAGAATTCAAATAGCAGAGAATACCTTTGAACTCTCTAGGAACTAGGGTTTCATAGTACAGTACTTAGAGTCACTTCTTTCTTGCTTCAACTTGCACTGCTTCACTCAACTTTGCGCAAATGCGTTTTCCTTTAACTTAGTGGCTTGCTTTATTATTTATCATTTTCCCCTAATTTTTCATTTATTACTTTTCCTCTTTAAAGTTAACCACTTTTTTATATATACTATAGACCATGAAAAGAGCTTCATACTTTTCTTGATTTGCTTGATTTCTGCTAGAATTTTCAACATCATCAAAATAGAGATTCATATCACTTGTCTTTGGGTCATCACAAGAAACCTCATGAATCAGGGGCTTATAGATTTTTCTATGGCTGCTCCCCCTAAAGCCATTATTGGATTTAGTTCATAGGAGGGGTATTTGCACTGGATGTAGATATAGGATCATATTTTATCCCTATCCTCAATTTCTTCTTTTTTTCTCCAAATTCCTTCCATTTCTTTCCTTCATTAGGATTTTCTTTGTTCACAGACTTGTTCTTTTGTTCCAAATTTAGTTTCCTCCCAACTTTGGTCTTACAAAATTTTGGGATATGTTTGGATTTGTTGCAAGAGTTCCACACAACATATCTTTCATCAAGAGGGTTTGTATTCATCCTTTTCTTGCATTGATTATCCTTATGTCCAAAAAATTACATGTAACAATAGCCTTGAAAAGAATGAAATATTATTTTAGTATTAAATTTGTTCATCATAATCTAAATTTTACATTTGGTAGAATTATGTCCAAACTTGTTGCATGCATAGCATTGTCCACCAAAGAATCCAACATTTTTTCTTAGTCTATTTTGGTTCATCATACTTTTACACGTTATTGATCTATGCACTATTAAAAGATGGATACCTTTGAGTGTTTGACTGTCAGATGGGGATCCTTCTAGTATTGATCCTTCAATCCTTGCTTTGGTAAGCATTCCTTTGGGGTTTCCTTTAATTTTCCACTTTGTTTTAGATTAGTTCGTTCTTTGAGCTTTGTCCTTCTTTGATTCCTAGACCACTTTTATCCTTTGCAAGCTTCTAAGATGAAATTAACTCATCAAGCTTTGTAGAACTTGTCTTGAATATTTCTTCATGTTCTTTTTCTTTTTCCAAATCAGCTCTTAGGGTTATCACTTCTTCTTTAAGCTTCATGTATTCATTATTTTTAATCTATATCTCAACCTTTTTGACATTCTCAATTCACTTTCTTTATTCTATTCCACTTTTAGAGTAGCAATATCTTCATTGGCCTTTTTCAACTAATCATTGAGTTCTCTATATCTGTCTTTGAATTTTTTGATCTACTCTCTTAGCTTTCTAATACACTCATTTGCTTCCTTCAAATTTCCTTTAACAGGGGAATTCTAACCATGCTAGTAGAGAGGTGACATAGTGACCATAACACCTTTCATTTTCCCATTAGTGAGATGATAGTGAGACCAAAGGATGTGTATCTGATCTTGAGGATTCCAATTGTTGGTGAGTTGGTTGTGTATGATTTGATTGAGCAGGGAGGCACAGATGCACTAAGGAGATTTTTGAGGATGATCATATTTGCGGCTATGAGATTCCATGATGAGAGATGGTTGATGCATATGTGACATTTCCATGTGTGCTTGCTAGGTTTATTGGAGGATTTCTATGTCATGACCACAAGTTTAAGGGACTTTTAGTTGGATGGGGCCAGATACTCAAGAGTATGATCACACAGGGTACTAGTTATGCTTGAAGATCTTGCATGCTTATCCATTTATACCATGATCTTCACCAGGTTGTGTATCTGAGAGGGGCCAGTTTGTCAACCATAGTCATACTGTTATAGATATGGGAATGGTAGCATATAGCTATCACTTGTCCAATAGTAGAGAGACAAAGTCCAAAGGGTTGTCCATATGTTCATGCATATACAAGTCTAGTTGTCCAACATAAGCTAGGCAAGCTAGAGTACTAGAGGAGAGTTTTGGATGACCTAGAGATAGTGACATGGAGGTTGTACCTTGACTATGAATAGTGGCCAGAGGATGACACTAAGATTCCCTATGCATGCTCATCTAGATACCTAATTGGGAGGACATAGTTTGTTATTGAGAGATTCCTCCTTAGGAGAGTGTTGTGATAGTATGGTAGGGTACAAGGAATTCCCTAGGGAGTGGCTCTATATGTGCGACAATGACAAGATATACCAAAGTAGGGGCCTTACTTATCATATGATCCAACAATTGAGGAGTACTAGGGTTTACAAGCCATTATTTGGGATTATAAGCCAAAGGTTATAGAGGCTCCTATATCTGAGGAGTATGCACAATACTTCACAACACATCCTTTCCCATGGATATCGAGTCCAGATGATGAACCAACACCACATGCATGTAGGCAAAGTAGAGATGTATGAGATGATGAAGAGGAGATAGGAGAGAGAAGTGATGATGGAGACAAAGATGGAGATGGAGGACGTGGAGATGGTGATGGGGTGATGGAGATGGAGGTGATAGTGGTGTAGGGGATTACAGTCCAATGCTAGATGTGCAAGACTTTAGTACGGATCTGATCACCCTCTTAGAAGAAGCCAATACAGATAGCTACCCTACAAGTTTAAATATCGACTTTGCAAGGTCAACTAGCATAGGTATAGGCTTTATTGCAGATATAGGTCCAAACCTAGGCTTAGGCATAGGCACAGATTACCACCCTCACAATAGAGAGAGACACCCTGAGATAGTGGTTTGAGTAGGAAAAGGGTGTGGCTGAGCGATTATAGAGAGTAGTTGAGGGCACGTACATAGTTGATTACCTTAGAGAGGTACAATGCTTTGTGAGGGAGGTTGAGTACTATAGGATGAGATATCATGAGGTGGTTCCTCTAGAGCATCGGGAGAGTTATGTGCAGTCTTTCAGTGCTCATACACATTCCAAGACTATCAGTAGGGGTGTTACAAGATAGTCTTATAGGGATCCAAGGGTAGGGCCATCAAGTACAGTTGGAGGTATAGGGCAAGACCATCTAGGGGGAGCACCACATAGCTTTGTGATGTCAAATTTTTTATATTTAAGACATTTGATGATGTATACACCGATTTCGTTGAGACATTATGGTTTCTACCATTTTTTGATATTGTATCTCTACACATATATGGACATAATTGCACACTTGACATTATTATTTTGATATGATATGAGATGTAGAGATGATTAGTGATCTATATGTGTTTATGATGGATGCATTTTATTTCTATTTCATGTGTATATGATGTTTATATGATTATGACATGATGATATGATGATGTATGAATGATTATTTTATATGTTCTTGTACATGATGTTTTATGCTATGAGATGAATGCAAATGAAATGTGATCCTCCTTATGTTTACATATTTTCTTGATTCAAATATATGATACTTCTATACTTATATGAAATGGATTTGATTATGCAAGTGAGATGTAATGCACTTAAATTTATTTTTTTTAATGAAAATATATTAGGATGTAATGCATGGATGAATGTATGATGTATAAATGATTTCTTATATAATGTATGTATGATATGCAAATGATTATGCAACTATATGAGAATGATATGTTTTTGTTAATGTAAATTATACTCAATCCATTAATGATAGAGATAACATCATCTTGACATTGCTCCAGCCATGGAAAATCCATAAATACATATGTGAAACTAATATAGATGCAATTTAACTTAACCGTGCAAATCTAATATGCAACTGTTGTCATCGTAATAGCTAAATTGTCATGATTTTATCATAATTGAGCCTTTAAAATGTTGAAAGTGAGTACAAACATCAATGGTATAATTAGACCATGATGACCTGAGTACTACTTCCATGATATTTGATATTGCAATTTAACACAAGCATCTAGGTATAATTAAACCTAGATGACCTGAGCATTGCTTGTGAAAATAGGAAAAAGTTAATTGTTTTCCTATGAAAATTTGGAATATCATCAGTGATACTTTGTAAAGCACGTCTCACAAAAATTTGCATAGTAGTAATGATCAACTCATAGAAAAAAAACAAAGAAAAATCATATTCCTTCCTAGCTCCTCTAGTTCAATACATCATTGAGTTGATCTAGAGATATGATAAAAAAAATCAAAGTACAACAGTTGAACATTCATGCTAAAGTGGTAAAACCATGATTTAGACATCATCCATTTAGATTTGTTTTGATTTGATTGATTTAGTTGTTTGTTATGGATTGGTTTTGAGTAAATTTTGATGATCAATGTTCAATGCTAAGTTGCACTATGATCATTGTGTTTGTGACATTTTATTACTACTATTTTTCTGTTGGTTTAAGATCAGTTTATTTCCCCCGATGAGTTCAAGATTTTTCCCCCAATCTAGGGTGAGACACGATTGCAATGCTAGGATATATACATGAGGTTTTCCAATGATCGACAAAATGATGGCAAAAGGGAATGGTTGAAACACACTCAAATAGATGGAAAAGCTAATCTATCACATATAGCACCTGTTGCAAGTTTCACTACTTTTTTTTTATTGCACTTTTTCAGATTTTATGATTTTTATGATTTTTTCTAATTTTTCACCCTTTTTACATTTTTATATTTTTTGATTTTTTTGTATTTCTCTCTTTTTTTTACTTTTTTTTTATTGTCACCAAGATGCCTGTTTGCTAGGTTTTCATTAGGGTGATCATTTTTTTAGAACATTGTCTAATTTCTTTGTATTTGTTTAGGACTTTTCTCATTTTTTTGTATTTTTTCAGGATATTTTCTCATTTTTTGTATTTTTGCAAGGATTTTACCAGTGCACTAGATGGATTATGTGTAGAACTTCTTGAGATGTAGGTTGTTGATAGGTTCTTTGAAAAAATCACCTTCAGGAATAGATAGCTAATAGTATCCAGATCCATAGACTGATACAACAACAAAAGGACCAAGCCAATTTGGTTCAAACTTCCCCTTATTTTCTTTATCTTGTTGATTGTGGGGATTTTCTTTTAGGACCAAGCCACCAACCTGAAATGTTCTTGGTTTGACTCTTTGATTATAACTTCTAAACATCCTCTATTGATAGGCTTTCAAGTGATCAACTACATGCTAACGACACTCATCCAATAGTTCTAAATCTTGTAGCCTATATAATCTATAATCCTCATCTAAAATGATTCCCTTCAAAGAAACTCGTAGGGATGGTAGCTCAACCTCAACAAGTAAAATGGCCTCTGATCCATAGACTAGAGCATAGGGTGTAGCTCCTATCAGGGTGCAGACACTAGTACGATAATCCCACAAAGTAGGATTCAGTTGAATTTGTGAATCATGTCCAACACTATTGACAGTTTTCTTTAGGATTTTTAGAATGGTTTTGTTTGAGGCCTCTACTTGGTCATTCCCTTGTGGGTAGTATGGTGTGGAAAATCAATGTTGGAAATGAAACCTTTCACAAATTTCTTGGACATCTTGATTCTTGAAAGGCCTACCATTGTCAATGACAATGGACTAAGGAGTACCATAATGATAGATAATATAATTTAGGATGAAGAATGTAATTTTTTTTTTTATGATGGTAGTTAAAGGAATAGCTTCAATCCATTTTGTAAAGTACTTTGTTGCTGTGATGATGAACTTGTGTCCATTAGAGGATGGTGGATGAATCTTACCTACAAGGTCAAGTCCCCATTGATAGAAAGGCCATGTTGATGTGAAAGGTTGTAGTTTTTGCATTGGTGCATGTATTAGGTTCCCATGGACTTGAAATTTTTGAAACTTCTTGACAAATTGAAAAGGCTCCTTCTCCATGTTTGACAAATAACACCCTAGGCATAGGATTTTCTTAGCTAAAGTTAGTCCACTTGAATGTGTGCCACATACACCTTCATGAACCTCATGTAAAGTGGTTTTAGCTTTGTTACATTCAAGACATCGAAGGAGAGTAGCATCAAGACCTCACCCATAAAGTTCATTAACTATCAGGGTATATCTAGCTGCTTGTCAGACAAAATTTCATTTTTGGTTTCGAGATAGACCAAGTGGTAATGTATTGTCTCTTAGATAAGTGTATATCTTCCCATAAATTGAGGATTTAGCATTGACTAAATAGTATATGACTTGGGATTCACAGTTATCATAGGCAGGGTTAAACAATTGTTCCTCCATGAATTCATAACAAGCTCATTTTTTAAAGTATCTATAGGAGAGAAGCGATGGTCACCATAGCATAAAAAACTTTGGTGTCCCCTCTTGGAATCTACTCAAATTTGATCTCCACAAAGTACTTGAAATCATTGACCATTCTTTTATATGGAATCAATTTGTCATCTTTTATCTAGTAATCATCATTCACCTGATTTATGACTAGTTGAGAATCACCATATACTCGTAACTCTATGATTTTCCACTCTATGACTATCTTGATACCAATGATCAATGCTTCATACTCAGTTGTGTTGTTAGTACAAGGGAACATGAGTCTGTATGATTTTGGGATAGTATGTCCTTGAGGTGTGAAAAATAGGACTCCTACACTTGATCCATGTTATATGTAAGAACCATCAAAGCATAACACCCATTTTTGTGTTGACACTATAAGGACATCTACATCTGGAAATTCAATGTGCATGGGATGATCATCTTGTAATGGTTCTTTAGCTAGTTGATCTGCTATCACTTGAACCTTGATTGCTATCCTATCTACATACTCATTTTCAAACTCACTCAATATCATTACCCATTTGGCTAGTCTTCTTATTAGGGCATCTTTGATAAGTAGATACTTTAGTGTATCAATTTTATCTATGAGTTTGATGGCATGGGCCAACATGTAGTGTCTTAGTTGTTGAGTAGAAAAAACTACCACTAGACAAGCTTTTTTAATAAATGTGTAGTTGATTTCATAGCCATTCAAGTTTCTACTGATGTAATAAATAGCCCTTTCTTTTCCCTTAGAATCTTCCTATGCAAACAGAGCACCCAAAGATACCTTTATTGTTGCTATGTAGAGTAATAATGGTTTTTCATTAATTGGTTGTACTACTATGGGTGGGGTCATTAGATACTATTTTAGTTGATTAAATTTTTCTTCACATTTTTCATCCCATTTGAAAGGAACATTCTTGTGTAGTAAGTGGTTGAAAGGATGAGTTTTATCTGCTAGTTGTGTGATGAACCTCCTAATAGATTGGGATAATCCCTATAAAGATCTGAGCTGATTGATATTCGTGGGAGGAGGTATTTCCATGATAGATTTGAATTTTGTAGGATCCACCTCAATGCCTTTAGTTGATGCTATATATCCCAAAAGTTTAGCTGATGTCATCCCAAATACACATTTCTTGGGGTTTAGACTCACATTGAATTTCTCTAATATGGTGATTTTTTTTGGGATTTCAAGATGTCCTCTAGTGAGTGATTTTGATAAAAATTCATCTACATAATCCTCCATGAAGGTGTGCATCATGTCATGAAAGATAGTAGTCATCGCCCACTGATAAGTGGCCCCAACATTTTTCAATACAAAAGGCATGACATTCCAACAAAAAGTACCCCATGGACATGTGAAAGTGGTTTTATCTTGATCTTTGGGTTCTATCTTAATTTAATTGTATCCTGAAAAGCCATCCATAAGTGATAACATTGCATGTCCTGTTGTGAAGTCTATGATGATGTCAATGTTGGGTAAAGAAAAAACATCTTTTGGGCAAGCCCTGTTGAGTCTTTGAAATACGTACATATCCTAATGTTGTTATCAGGTTTTGAAAATAGCACAATGTTTGATATCCATTTAGAATAATCAATGGGTCTGATAAATCTTGCATCCAATAGTTTCTTCAATTCAGCTTTCACCAAAAGGGCAATGTGCAAATGCATTTTTCTCAATTTTTGCTTCACTAGTTTTATTCTAGGTGGTAGAGATAAATGATGCAAAATTAAATTTGGATCTATTCTGAGCATGTCAGTGTAGAACCAATCAAAGTTGACTTGTCTATCTTCAAAAAACTTAGTGAATCTTGGTTTTTCTCCCTCTGTCATTGATGTTGCTAAATGTAGGGTCTTTTTTGTTTCAGCTATAACAATGTTGATGGATTGTGTAGGTTCAATCAGCACTGAAGATCTCTCATAATAGTGCTCAAGAAGAGTGTCAAATCTCCCATCTTTTGGTGCCTCAAAAAGGTTTTTTCCATTAGATACACTCTTTATTTTTACTTTTTCTTGATCTAATACTTCCATTAAATGGTTTTCACAATTAGATCAAATTTTTATATTTATTGTTTTGCAGCTAAGAGATTTGCCAGTCCCCTTTTCTAAAGCTTCATTATGAGATTCGATGATGGAATACATTTTGGGATTATCAAAGAAAAGGAAGTTCACAATGGTGTCATCATTTAGAAAGATAGGTATGTCAAGTAGCTTAGTTTGGTCTCAATCAATTAGTTCAGGGTGTACTAATGGTAAATAGTTGTTAGATTGGTCAAGGTTGAAAGGGGTGAGTGTCATGATGGCAACTTCATCAAAGGGTTGAATAGTGATGTCAAGATCTATGATGTTACTCTCCTCCAAGTGATGTATCTCACTCAAAGTCTAATCGTCCTCACTTGAGTCATCGATATATTGTGATCCAATTTCAAGTGGTCTAGACCCTGAGCTTTTTCCATCCATATGTGTTGGTGCATACCTTTGTATCACATCAATCTCTTTGTCATGTCAAGATTCTTCAGGGAGGGAATCACATTCATATTCATTTCAATCTATTTCAGAACTATCTCGTAATTGAAGGATTCATTCAACAATCTACTGCATGATTTCTTTTGTTGACTCTTCTTTGTACCCTAGCCCTATTTTGTCCTTTGAATTGGTTATGGTAGGTTGTATTGGCTTTATGATACCCTCTTTTCTTTTTCTAATAGGACCTTTTCCATCATATCCCATCTTCTCCACAATTTTAAACCCTTTACCATATGGTTCAGTTAGAACATTGGAAGTTGATGCTTGTGATGCTTGTTCATCTTTGTATAACCAATTTAGAACATCCTTGTCTTTGAATTCATCCACTAGTGTGCTTGCTTTTATGAACTTACCATCAAAGAGTGTCATTGGTTGTGAGGATTTTTGTCTTGATGTGGATGGTTTCCCATAAGATCTTGGTGAAGGTAGCAACTTTGAAAGACACAAGGATTGCTCAATTGAATATTCCCTCATTCCTTTGGCTTTAACTAGATCTTTTCTCAAATTATTTTGATAGGGAATTTAGTTGATTTTCATGATTTGAAGAAGTGGAACCACCAATTCTCTTGTCTTTTGACTAAACCTTTTCCTCAAGATAATTTTAAAAAGAATATAATTGGCATTCATTGCTTGATGAAGTAGAATCACTAATACCTTATCTTTTGAATGATACTTTTTCTCATCCCACTTTGACAAGGAATTTAATTGTCTTTCATTTTTTGTTGAACTAGGAGTGTGAGCTTCCTTTTTATGCAGCATAAAAGTATCTTGGACTATTTTAAGTGTGGTACAATATTGAGGATCATTGGAATCAGCTGAAATGGTAGTCTCTTGTCCATTGAAGGGGAATTTCAAACATTGGTGTTATGTTGAAGGGACTGCCTACATTTCATGAATCCAAGGATGTCCCAAGATTATATTGTATGTCAATTCCTTCTCTAACACTTGGTAGATTACATCTTTTACAACCAATCCCACTTGAATTGGTAGCACTATCAATCCTTGGGAGGATCTCTCTTCATCATCATAGGCTTTTATTGTGATTTTTCTTTTGTCATCAATGGAATTTCTAAATATCCAAGTGCATGGATAAGTTTTAAAGTGTAGATATTAAGCCAGCTCCACCATCTATTAGAAAACACTTGAACCAATGTTTATGAATTAAAACCTCAATGTGTAGGGAAGCATTATGTGGATGGGTGAGTGATACATCATCATGTTCAGAAAATGATAGTAAATGAGGTGTGGTCAAGTGTCCCACCATAGCTTGGAATTAGAAAACTTATAGATTATTTGGTCCTATGGTGGCTACTAGAGCTTGTTCTAGAATTTATTTATGAGTTGGTGAGATTTTTAGCAGTTCTAATATGGAGATTTGAGTTGGTATTTTCTACAATTGGTCGAATATGTTGTATTGAGTTGAAGGGAAAATGACTGCTTTGGATGTGGCTCCTTTCAATATTACTTTGTCTTGCCCCTTTGTGGTTGCATTAACTAGTAAATTGTCTTATTTTTCTCTGATTTTAATGATACTAATCTAATTATTATGTGTAGCAACATTTGTGATCAGATTTAGTGGTATGATGTCATTAATTTGATGTAATTTGGTGTTAGTATCATGAAGATGACTTCTAGTTGTAACCATATTTTTTTCATACTCCATTGTGATGTCATTAGTTGGATTATCAGCTGCAATAATGTTTCATTGGCCCGTGATTTTGATAACACTAGTTTAATCCTCAACTACCTCAATATGGAGAATGGTAGAATCATAAACATAGTTCACGTTTTTTCCTTTGGTGTTTGATGAAGAGGACTCCCCTTTTTCATTGTTAGGTAAAGGATTCTTGAAAGCTCCATGATCATTGTTCATTTGAGGTCCCTCTACAAATATTTCTTTGGTGCAGGGCACCTTCATAATTTTGGCTTGTTTTGAATTATAATTAGAGTCTAGGTGAAGTTAAGGGCATTTTCATAATGTAATAAGGTCAAAAATGAGCATGAACATGATGTAAGTGATGGTTTTAGTATTCCTAGGGGTGTAGGATCTTGTTTGAGTCATGATTTTATAATTTTGTTAATGTTTCTATTGGGTACCTTATAAAAAATCATGTGGAAGGCAGAAGTTGAATGATCACCACTTCAAATTTTAGTTGTGAACCATTAGTAGTTTTTGGGAAGATGTTTTAAAATCCTAAAAATCATTTGAGGCTATTGGTTAGAAGAATTTTTGAAGGAAATAAAATATTATTGCTTTGTCTTTAAGGTTTTTCCTTGTGTTTTTGCATATTATTGATTTTGTATGAACCCGTACAGTCAAAAATTCATGTAACACTTATATCACTAGATAGAGAATCTTGTTAGCTTTCGTTTGAACCCTTTTTGGAGGGTTTTTACATAGAAATAATAGAGAATAGAAAAAAATTGTGTAAGTTGCTCATTGATTAGGGTTATTAGGGTTTTGATAGAAAATGAAGGTTGAAAGGCCATTCAATCGCACTGTACTTGAATAAATTGGTGGAATGGGCCTAATAGATGTTAGGGTAGGTTCTTTTGTGTTTTTTTGGCAGGGTGGTATGGAGAATCATGATCTAGCATGTGCACAAGCTCTATAAAATTGACTCCCTAGACAAGAAACCACTATTTTTTATAAGGACTGTAGAAAGTGGAATTATTGGTTTTATGACTGGTCAAAGGTGTACACAAAGGTTTTAAGGTCTGTAGTGAATTTTTTGATATCCTTCCTTTAGAAAAGAGGCCAAATTAGGCCATAGAGCAGCCATGAAAGGTAGATTGGGGTGTATCAGTCCAAATCAGCCCTATAGAAGGGTCTTGTATGTTGAAATTCTAGTTGATGGGTCTCTAAAATGATGAGCATCAAGAGTTGATCAGTGGTTTCGAAGAAGATATAGTTAGATAAGTGTGTCCAGAGGCCTAATTGTGAGCAGGAAAGGTTTTAAAGGGAAATACCCTTTCAAAGGTTACTGTGGTTTGTGAACTAGTTGGAATCAATGTGTTAGTGTTCATTACCACCCTAACTCACATCAGGTGGTATCAGGGATTTGGCTCAAGATCCATTGGAAAAGGAATTTAGATTTTCAAGAGAAAAGGTGCAAAGAACCATACAAAATTCCTCCAAAGAAGGGTAGCAGAGTAGTTGCTAAGGAAATTAGAGCCCTAAGAGAAAAAGTGGAAGCACTAGAGAGGTAAGGGCACTATTGATCTGAGTGACCTTCATAATGAGGGTGAAGAGGAACATCCTCAAGAAAAACCCCAAGAGGAGTTGGGGGTTGAAGAGAAGAAGTTCTTGTAGGTGCATAAGGTTGTAAAAGGTGAGGCTCATGAGGTGAAGATAGAAATTCCAACATATGGGGGTAGGATGGATGGAGAAGAAGACATAGAATGGATTGATGCTCTAGATAATTATTTTGAGTATAGGGAGATACTTGAAGACAAGAGGGTTAAATTTTCTAAGACAAAATTGAAGGGACCAAATTTAACCTAGTGGAAGTACATTTGAGAAGAGAGGGTAAAAAATTTCAAGCCCAGGATTACTTCCTAGGACCAGATGGTGCAAAAGATCAAAAGCCAATTCTTACCTATTGACTATGAAATACAAATTTATAGAAGGATGCAAAGTTTGAAACAAAAAGAGATGGATGTAGCTCCTTATACTAAAGAATTTCATAAATTGACCATAAGGTCAGGGCACATGAAGAATGAGAAAAAGTGGCTAGATATTTGAATGGATTAAGGGCTACAAATCAAGAAGAAATCAGTTTAATCACTCCTAGGTTACTGGAGTAGTGTTTCCAAATGGATACAAAGGTAGAGGAGAAGATAAATAAGAGGTTAGAAAAGCAATCTAGGGGAAGAGGTAAGAATTTTAGGGGAAAAGCTAACCCTGGAGGAAGAGGTTTTCAAAAGGCACCAGATGAACAAGGCACTACTCAAGAGCCTAGTGGAGAAACAAGGGGAACTTGTAGAGGAAGAAGGCTAGGAGATAGGGGCAGATTTAATGGATTAGCAGGAGTCTTTAATTGTTTTGTAGGAAATTGTTTTGATTGTAATCAGTATGAACACCCTGCATGGAAGTGTCCAAATAAGCAGGGCACAATGTACCAAAGCGGAGAAAGAAGAACTTGACTTGTTCATGAAGAAGAAGATGTAGAAAGTATGGGTTCATGTGTAGGTCCTTCAACTCTCCATGCCAAACTAGAATTAAGAGAGTCCTTGATTATTAGGAGATTAATCAAATTTCCAACCTCAAAGGAGCCACCTCAAAGGAAAGATCTATTTAGAACAGCTTGCAAGGTCCAAGGAAAGGTATGTAAGGTTATAATTGACTGGCTCCATAGAAAATATAGTATGTCTATAAATGGTGAAGAAACTCAAATTGAAAAGGATACCCCACTCCAATCCATATAAAACTTTGTGGTTAAATAAGGAGCAACAGGTTCTTGTCAATGGTGTGTAGATCATATTAGAACCTCTACAAGAAGATGAGAATATATTCCATGAAGGACCTAGTGTAATTATTGTGAACAAGCAGGTGTTCTTAAAGGAATTGGAGGGAGAGAAGGTTGGTTTTTCCATTGTTGGGAAGCCAATTGAGGTAGCAGCAAGAAGAAGTTCCAAAAGAGGTTCAGACCTTGCTTGATAGATATGAGAACATTGTGGTGAATGAATTTCCAAGTTCATTGCCCCCAATCAATGATGTAAGTCATCATATTGACTTAATCCATGGTGCAAACCTTCCCAATAAGGAAACATATAAAATGATACCTCAAAAAAATGAGGAAATCAAAAGGAAAGTGCAAGAACTACTAGACAATTGTTTGGTAAGAAAGAGCCTCATTCCATGTGTTGTGCCAATATTTTTGGCACCAAAAAAGGATGGTGAATGGAGACTTTACATGTAGATTAAAGAGTTATTAACAAGAGAACCATTAGGTATAGGTTTCTTATACCCTGGATGGAAGACCTCATGGATAGTTTGGTAGGGGAAAACAACTTTTCTAAAATATACTTAAAAAGTGGCTGCCACCAGATAAAGGATTAGAGAGGGTGATGAGTGGAAGATGACTTTAAAAACTAATGAGGGCCTTTATGAATAGTTGGTGATTCCCTTTGGGCTATCTAATGCTCCTAGCACATTCATGAGACTCATGAATGAGGTTCTAAAATATTTCATTAAAAATTTTGTAGTGGTGTATTTAGATGATATCTTGGTATTTAGCAAGACAAGAGAGGACCATTTGGACCACTTGGAAAAAAATTTGGGGAAGCTACATGAAGAAAATATCATGATTAACCTCAAGAAATGTGAATGGATGAAGCAAGAACTTGTCTATTTTGGTTTTTTTATTTTAGGAGGAAATTTGAAGATGGATCCAAAGAAAGTGGATGTCATTTCCAATCGGCCTACACCTAAAATAGTTGGGGAAGTCAGAAGCTTCCAAGGTCTATCAAGATTCTATTGGAAGTTTATAAAAGGATTCAATCACACTATGCCACCTGTGATAGACACCGTCAAAGGGAATAAGAGAAGCAAGTTTCAATGGACAAAGGAGGCTGATCAAAGCTTTGAGTACCTCAAGCAAAAGGTAGCACAACAACCAATCCTTACACTTCCTAATTTTAATAAGGTATTTATAGTAGAATGTGATGCTAGCAACTTGACCATAGGGTAGTATTAAGTCAGGAAGGGAAACCCATTGCATTCTTTAGTGAAAAATTGAATGAGGAAAAGAAAAAATATTCATCATATGACTTGGAAATATATTCTATGGTGCAAGCACTTAAAAACTGGAGGCACTACCTAATACCTAAGGAATTTGTGGTGTTCACAAACAATCATGCACTAATTTTTCTAAACAGTCAAGAGAAATTAAGCCATAGACACATGAAATGGGTGGAATATCTACATACTTATACATTTACTATAAAGCATAAGGTACACGCCAACAAAGTGGAAGATGCTCTAAGTAGGAAGGCAGTGTTAGTATAAGAGGTGTAGCTCCAAAGTGTAGGTGTAGAATCACTAAGAGGTATGTACAAATTTGATGAAGACTTCCATGATATATCTTTTGTTTGTGAACAATCCCAAGGATCATTTTATAAGGAGCATGAGGAATATGTATTGCAAGATGGGCTACTCTTCAAGGGGGCTCAATTACATATACCAAGGTTCTCCAAGAGGGATAATTTGGTTAGGGAGAAGCATAGTGGGTGCCTAGGAGGGAATTTTGGTTGTGACAAAACTTTAAATCAGATCAAAAGATTTTATTACTAGCCTAAGATGCATTTAGATGTGAAAAATTATGTAGAAGGATGTGTCATATGTCAAAGAGCAAAAGGGTATATGCAAGATCATGATGGGCCAAAAAGTGGCGATATAAAAGGTATGTGTAGGGTATGTGGTTGATGACTTTTTTTTTAACCCAAAATTGATGAAATGAAAATGGTTTTTAAAGGATATTCTCAGCTTTCCACCAATATAAATTATGCTTTACTTTAAATTTAATAAATAATTATTATTCATTTTCTATTTGAATTGCGACTAACATCTTGATTGATATGTTGATTGAGAAAAATCTATAGCTTTCAAAGGGTATCATATTTTTTAAATCTGTAATATGCGTCACATTCTATGCTTCACATACTATAGGATTAAAAAAAAAAAAAAATTCATGAAGTTTTGACCAAGTTAAGGTGGTCGACA
This sequence comes from Sequoia sempervirens, assembly GCA_007258455.2. Taxonomy (NCBI): domain Eukaryota; kingdom Viridiplantae; phylum Streptophyta; class Pinopsida; order Cupressales; family Cupressaceae; genus Sequoia; species Sequoia sempervirens. The sequence goes on along the minus strand of VDFB02379711.1, from coordinate 5,843,466 downwards.
TATGAGTTTTATATTTTTAAAATTTGTAATAAAAAATTCATAATTAATTATTTACTTGGAAAAAAATTACAAAAAAATATGCATCACATCGGGACATGAGTCCTCTACTTATATCTAAAATATTACTAAAAAATATTATCATTTTATTGTGGTTAGGGTGGTCAGACAGACACCTACTTCTTATTTTTTCCTTGAGATTTAAGTGCTACTGCATTGAAATTTCAAATTTTCACCAAATCATTTTTTTTTTAAATAAACCTAGTAGTTTAGAAACTACATTCAATTTGTTATAGATTCTATTCTTAAAAAGTACATTCAATTTTCTACAGATTCTATTCTTACATATTTTTGAAATAATATAGATAACTTATTCAAATTTTATGTCAAGTTGCCTAACTTTGATTTTTCTAAATTTTTTGTCACTTAAGGGCCTATTTTTTCCATGATGATCTTGCACATAACCAAAAGGAACAAACTCCAATGCTGGTCTATATTAGCCTTTTCCCATACCAAGCAAACCATGGGAAGCAATAAGTATGGATTTTGTCTTGGGACTGCAAAGAACTATAAGAGGATATGATAGTGTGTATGTGGTGGTAGATAGGTTTAGTAAGATGGTGCACTTCATTGCTTGTAAATCAACCAATGATGCATCACACATTGCGAGTCTACTCTTTAAGGAGATTGTTAGAATACATGGGCTACCATTATCAATAGTGTGTGATAGGGATGCAAAGTTCATTGCCCATTTTTGGAGAACATTGTGGAGAAATTTGGGAACTAATTTAACCTTCATCTCTACCTACCATACTCAAACTAATGGAAAAACTAAGGTTGTTAATAGGTCATTGGGAAATCTATTGAGATGTTTAACTAAGGAACACAATCAGTCATGGGATATGATCTTTCCATAGGCAGAGTATACCTATAATGATTCAATCAATCAAAGTAATAGTAGAAGTACATTTTGAGGTTGTCTATGGAATCCATCCAAGGGGTGTTTGTGAGTTAAGGGACTTGAGTGCAATGAACAAAAGGAGTTCTCAAGGAGAGGATTTTGTTGTGACTATGCATGACATACATAAGCAGGTCAAAGAGACACTTCAAAAGAATGTGAACAAGTATAAAGAGAAGGCAGACTTAAAAAGAAGGGATGTCCAATTCAAAGTGGGAGATCTAGTGTGGGCACATTTGAGAAAGGAGAGACTACCTAAGGGAAAGTATACAAAGTTGATGATGAAGAAGATAGGACCCTGCAAGGTGGTCCACAAGTTTGGAAACAATGCTTATGATATTGAACTCCCAAAAGGAGTTTCCATCTCACCAAATTTTAATGTGATTGACCTATATCCCTTCAAGGGAACTAGTTTTTCAGGTAAAGAAGTAGGTGAACCTAAAAATGATGAAGGAGATTGGATCAAATATTTTCCACCCACTCAACCAATTAAGCTTGAAGCTATCTTGGACTCATGGGAGGTGAAAAGAATGAGGAAGGTATATAAAGAACATTTGGTAAAGTGGCATGGACTACCATAAGAAGATGCAACTTGGATGTCTAAAGAAGAAATTGCTCAGCATGGAGCCATGGTCAAAGACCTCATTTCATTAGGTGAATGAAATCCTTTCCTCCCTGGGTGTATTGTGCAGGGCACCTTCACAATTTTGGCTTGTTTTGCATTATAATTTGAGTCTAGGTGTAGTTAAGGGAATTTTTATTATGTAATAAGATAAAAAAATGACCATGAAAATGATGTAAGTGATGGTTTTAATAGTTCTATGGGTCTAGGGTCTTGTTTGAGTCATGATTTTATAATTTTGTTAATGTTTCTATTGTGCACTTTTTGAAAAATCATGTGGAAGGAAGAAGTTGAACGATCACCACTTCAAATTTTAGTTGTGAACCATTAGTAGTTGTTGGGAAGATGTTTTAAAAGATTTTAAATAATTTGAGGCTGTTGGTTAGAAGAATTTTTGAAGGAAATAAAAGATTATTGCTCTATCTTGAAGGTTTTTCCATGTGTTTCAGCATATTATTGATTTTGTATGAACTTATACAGCCAACAATTTATGTAACACTTATATCAATGGATAGAGAATCTTGTTAGCTTTTGTTTGAATCCTTTTTGGAGGGTTTTTATCCAAAAAAGAGAGAGAACAAAACAAATCTCTATAAGTTGCTCATTGATTAGGGTTATTAGGGTTTTGACAGAAAATGAAGGTTTAAAGGCCATTCCATCGCACTGTAGTATAATAAATTGGTGGAATGGGCCTGTTATATGTCAGGATAGGTATTTTTGTGTTTTTTTGGTAGGTTGGTATGGAGAATGGTGATCTTGCATGTGTACAAGCTCTATAAAATTGACTCCCTAGACAAGAAACCATTGGTTACTAGAAAGGACCATGGAAATTAGAATTGTTTGATGAAAACAAATGTTAGAATTGTTGGTTTTATGACTAGTCAAAGGTGTGCACAAAGGTTTTAAAGTCTATAGTGAATTTTTTGATAGCTTTCCTTTGGAAAAGAGGCCTAATTAGGCCATAGAGCAGCAGTGAAAGGATAATTGGGGTATGTCAGCCCAAAGTAACCCTATCAGAGGGTCTGATATGTTGAAAGGCTAGTTGATGGGTCCTTGAAATGATGAGCATCAAGAGTTGATAAGTTGTTTAGAGGAAGATATAGTTGGATAAGTGTTTCTGGAGGCCTAATTGTGAATAGGCAAGGTTGTAAATGGAAAAACCCTTTCAAAGGTGATTGTGGTTTGTAAACCAATTGGAATTAGTGTGTTTGTGTTCATTACCACCATGACTTACATTATTCTTTTCTATCAATCAAATCTTGTACCAAATTTTTCAGCTACATGCAATCATTTTATTTGTGTCCTTTGTTTCTGTGAAAGTCATAATAATGTGCATCATTCCACCATGAAGGTTTAACTCTTGGGTCCCAATCTCTTGCCTCTAGTAATGTTATAACTTTGGATGCAAGAATATCCTTCGATGTTGATTCAAGTGATTGTCCTAAAGATGTGAATCTTCTTCAATTTGAGGATGTCCAATATGGTGGTTGTCTAGATTCATGATTGCTTGGATTGTTGTTTTGGTTGGTGTTTTGTTGTTTTTTGGACTATGTTCAGAGGTAGCAATTTTCAAGTTGAATACTGGTTTTACATTTTTTGTTTCCGCTAAAGCATCATGGTTACCGACATTTTTGTTTCTTTGCCAAAATTTTGGTTTATCACTATTGTCAGAATTGTTGAAAGAGCTTGTTGAGTTTCCTTCATTGTATATTTTCAAGACTCCTTTCTTGAGTAAGGCTTCTTCAATCTTGACTCGATTTTTAATAATTTTCTCAAAAGTAGATGGGCATTGAAATTCAAGTCTATAACTCATTTCATCATTTATATTTTCAATGAAGATTTCCATCTTTTCCTTTTTAGGTATGGGATGGGCATATCTTGCAAATATTCTTCTCCATCTTTGTAGAAACAAGAGAAATGATTCACCCTTTTCCTATTTTTTGTGGCAAATATCCTTCATGGTTATTTTATGTTGGATATTGTATGAGTATTGTGTGATGAACTTATTGACCATCTCATCAAAGGATCTAATACCAAGTGAAAGTTTTGAAAACCACTCCATACATTGACTACCCAAGCTTCATGGAAAAAATCTCATCAATTAGGTATCTTAATGTGTAAACTCAAGACTCCTGGTACAAAATTCCCTTACATGGTCTATTGGATTAGATTTTCCATTGTATTTTTTATATTTTGGAAACTCACAATTTGGTGGGAATGGTATCATGTTTAAATTTATGTCAAAAATATATGGGTAGATGTCTTGTAGTGAGTATCTTTTTGTGGTCCCTTTTTGTAAGTCTTCAATCTATTGTTGAATATTTTGGATGTTTTGTGTCAAGGCATTCATTTGATGAGTATTTTGTGAATCAATTTTTTCTCTTTTGGGAGTTCCTTTCAATTGATTAACATCCAAGTAACTAGGTAGCTTAATACCCTAATAGCCAACATTAAAAAAAAAAATTCTCCATCTATTTCTAGAACTTTCTCCATGAATTTAGGAAATTTGGGATCTTATTGAGCATGTTGGATGTATTCATCAGTGATTTCATCACTTTCATCTTGGTGGAATCTGTTGAAAGGATATTCTTCTCCCTCAGCCATGGTGGTTTGAGTTTCAATCTCTTTTTCTTTGAGTTTTTTCTTTTGTGATATTGTTAAAATGGGCATAAAAGTGTTATAGTTTGTCTAAACTTCGCTCTTCTTTTGGAGTGTTCCAAGGATAATAACTAAGTCAAATAAAATGACAAATTCTATTGATGAGACTAAGTTTAATTTGATTCTATAGGGTTGTTTCATGATGAAGGATGAAAAATTCTAATGGTGAAACTTAGCTTAACAATCAAAGATGTGATGGATGTGTAGGCACTTTAATGTGATAGATCTTGGTTTAGTTGATGAATTTCACTCATAAAGACCAGTTTCATCAAGTTTAAGGCTCTGTTGTGACTGATGAATGATTCTACTCTACAAAGGATCCTTATTTCTATTTCAAGTTGTTAGACAGATGGTGAAAATAGCTCTCTAGTTTCATGCCTATTGTATGTGCTAAAATAGGATACAAATGTGCTAAAAGTTTGCATAGATGCACCAATAAACAAACTGGATGCACTAGACTATTCCCCGAATGTGCTAATAAATGGACTCAATGCATAGTAGAATGAGCCAGATGCACCAGAGGATGTACTAAATGCACTAAAAGATGAACTGAATGCACTAGAAAATGACTAAAATGCACTAGAAGATTTATCAAATGTAGTAAAATAAGTGAGGGATGTGTTAGGCTACCCATAGAGGTGATTCAACTTGGTGTTCTATCAAATTATTAGGTGAATGCACTAAAAGGATTTGTAGATGCAATGGTAAATATCTCAAATGAACCAAAAGGTGACCCAAATACATTAGAGATTGGACAAAATGCACTAGAATATAACTCAGATGCGCTAGACTACCCCTAGATGTGATTTTTGACTAGATATTTTGTAGATGAATGCACTAAAAGGATTCACAAATGTGTTGGAAAATGGAACTGATGTTCTAAGTGACTTGTATGCACTAGAAGATGGGCTATATGCTCTATAAAATGACTCAAATTCACTAAAATAAGCCAATGATACACCAGCAAATGACCTAAATGCACTAGAAAATGTTGTGAATGTGCTAGAATATACCCTAAATGCACTAGAAAATGTTGTGAATGCATTGAAACAAGGGATGGATGTGCTATCTAGAATTGTTTAGTATTTTTGACAGTTTGTCTAGTTATTTTTTTCTAAATCAGTGAAATGGATGTTTCCAGGAGTAGTCTTCTAATCAATGGTTTTTGTCTGGGTGTTCCTTCCTTTGAATCATGTGAATTGAATGTTATTAAATTGATGATTTCTTGAATAATGACTTCAAACATATCAACAAGTTTTCAAACATGTTGTATTAGCCTAGGAACTAAACATTGAGTGCATGTTCATGAATCTGGTCTAATTCCTTTAATTTCCATAGGTATAGCACAAGAGAAGATAGTTCAAACACTTTTCTAATGTCAAGGGCCACTTAAAATACCATATCCCACATCTTAGAACTATGTCAGCTCACATAGCCCTATCACCCCCTAGAGGGCACTTGTGTTTTTTCCTTTTTTGGGTCTTAACCAAAGTCAAATCCTCCACTTTTGGATAGTAATCCATGATAGTTATATGGTGAGTATCTTGGGGGTAGATTCTTCCCTCTCCTTGCACTATGGTATTAGAAGTGTTTGGAAAATGACTTGACTAGCTTCTACACTTAAGGTTCGTAGTAAGGGTTTTCGTTCAATGCAAAAACTGATAAACTCCCATAGGAGACCTCCCAACCTTTAGAACAATCTTTCAAGATGGTTATCACTACACACTACCATCGAAAGTGAGTTTCCTCAAATTCTCTTTTGATTATAGTGTGTCAGAAAACTTGGCTTTAGTTGTTCCCACTTAGGTCGTTCCCATAGAGTGAGTACTTTTTCCCACTATGGCAAGCCTTCTAAGGGTGCTATCAAAACATAAAATAGTGAGTTTAGTATTCTGGTCACCCAGTGAAGGGGAGAGCATAGGCCTATCACTTTACAAGCACAATAGATAGGGTGTTCATTAATCTCTTAATTAAACTAGATTCCTAATTTAATCAAAAGAAGATAGATATAACTACAACCCCTACATACATCATCAATAGTTTCATATAATTGTCTTTGATAGCATTTAAAATTACCTGCATCACAAAAAATATTAATCAGTTCTCATAATTTCAATTTTCTATAAAATAAAGTAGATGTGCTAAAAGATCACTCCTATGCACTAAAAGAACTACCAAATGTGCTAAAGAAACTATTGAATGTGATAACATAAAGACTAAATGTACTAAAAGACCCCTTGTATGCACCAAAAGATGAGCTAGATGCATTGAAAGATGCTTTAGATGCATTGTAACAAGAACTGGATGTGTAAAAGGATGTTTTGTAAGCACTGAAATAAATCATAGATGCGCTACATAAGAATTCACATCTAGATCTCTATAACAACTTTAAATAAAACATCAATAAAAATGGGGCTAGGACCCACAGTGGGTGTCATTTTTTTATGTGTGAATTAAAATGTGGAAATTAATAACAAAGTATCACACATTTAATGAAACATATTACACTAAGGAATTGAATCACAAAACTAATTAAACTGAATCAAAGAAAATTCCCTAAAATAATTCCATTGTTTCCTATCTTCAAGGATTCATTAAATCATATTGGCTCTCAGATTTGTGTATACACTATGATTGTTAGAATGACAACCTAAGGAACAAAATGTTGTAAAATGCAAGAACTATAGTCCTACATGATTGATAAACAATGTGATTTGTTGAATGATGCTACAATATTATGTTGTAATTGATAATGGTGGTATGATAATGGATATGATATTAAAGACTATGATTCCCATGTTGTATAAAACTACTATGATAACGAAAATGTAGCTAATAAACTAATCCATGATTCTAAATTAAATGATTCTACAATGCAAATTTCTAAATGCCAAAATGTTGCAATTCTCTAAATGCTCAAATGTAGTTTCTATAGAGTAATTTTTCTCAAAGAATGGGATCTATGAAATGCTAGAGAATGAGACTATATTGATAGAATTTCCAAGGCATATTGTATTTAATTAATTTATTATCTTGACTAATATTAGTTGTATACAGAGACCTATTTTGTACTTTACTTCATTGGGAAGCCAAGATCCCACAACCAAGTGACTTGATTGAGGAAGGTAAAATGGGTTTTCTTGTGTGATTATACATGGGTTCACCACTAAAATGAATTTCAAAAGGAGAAATGTAAAAACTCATGCACTAAACCCTAGAAACTGATGTAGTATAGGGGTTCTCAAACCAAACAATATTCCAAACAAGTGGATATCAACCAAACTTCAAATCAAAATCAAATGATTTTCTCAAAATTCAACTCTTAACAATGCTTTCCCTTGTAGCAAATGCAACTCATTTTAGTTTTCAACTTAAAGTTACAAATCACTTCACAAAAAAATTAGTGATCAAGAGACCCTTTTAAGAGTTACACAACATATAACAAAAATTCCATTGACTCCTTTGGACCAAATTTGAGAACCAATAACATACCTTTGTCCTAGACTAGTGAATTAGCCCTCTTTTACAAAGAGAGTGTCTTTTAAACACTCAATCTTCAAAATAACACCAAAAACACTCTTGATATGTGTCTTAAAACAACAAATTTTAATATTATTTTGCAGCTACTGGGCTTTTAGCACACTGCCCCATGAAACCCTACTTTTTTCATGCAATGCATAGGGTTTATTGGAAATCATACATCCAAGGCTTAACCAATTCAATGAATTCTTCAAACATCTTTCAAAACACTTGCACAAACTCAAAAAACCTTCACATAGGCCATTCCATTAGAGATTCATCAAAACCATGCTTTAGTTACTCAATTTCTCATGAAATTTGACTCTACCCAGCCCTAGGGTATCACTTCCCAAGCACCAAAACACTTTATCATGACTCCAAACATCTATAGACACTTAACATGACATGATATAGGTCATTCCTCTGAGAGACAAGTCACCGCAGTAGGAGGAATGGATTCAACATTAAGTAAAACTCAAAATCAATCCTTCTTGGTGTACACAAGTAGTGCCTAGGAAAATGAATATTACTTTCACCAAAATAAATTAGGGGACCTCAAAATGATTTCATTTCAAATATAACACATCTCAACACATCATACCATAATTTTTAGATCAATGGGGACCTGTATGGACCTATACATAGAAAAAACAGAACAAAAAACTCAGAAAATCTGATGAAATCGATTGATTGCTGATTGGAATTCTTCTCAAACTATTTTAACAACCCTTGCTCAAGCCTTCTTAGGAATTTATATACATTTTCAAACCTCAACTACCTCAAACTAACATTCAAAACTAATATTTGAATGATTTAACTCTAAATTGCATTTGTTGGCAATGTTGCTCTTGACAACATTTTACAACTTTTGCATTTTTTTCCTAAACTTAACATCTTTAATATTACATCTCTCAAATACGTGCCAAATGGTCTTGATTGACCTTATTTAAGATAAAACACATTAAAAAAACATCATACTACCTATTATCCCCCTAAATGACCTTCAAGACTTCAATTTTATCACTAAGTTGTAGGTGCTCATGCACCATACACCCCCACAAAGAAAAGAATCTTGTCACAAGAGTTGAGATGCGTTCCATGCCCTATCTTTGATCCATACATCCTATGATCAGAAACCTCATTCAGCTGGTTCAAACATGGAGTTCTCTTGATCTGCTCTAACCTTTTGACTATTTTCACATTGAAATTTTCCTCCATATTCATTATTAGACCTAATGTCTACCCCATCCTTATACTTAGGTCAAATTTTGATCTTGTCCTAGTCCCTATACCTGCATAAAACAAGGATTAATAGTACATTGACCAATCTTCTTTCTGATTTCACCCCCGCACTTATAACTACCCCAACTCCTTGTATACTCTGCACTCATTATTTCCATCATACTCTTGTCCCTTTGCTCACGTTGTTCTTTTCTCACTATCATTAGACCTTGCACACTGTCATTACCATGTACCACTGCATTATCAAACTCACCAGCCCCTATACTTGTAAGTATCACATGCCTTGCAACATTACTTTCACCAATAGGACACACAATGGTCCCCACAATAATTTCATCCTACTTCACAAACCTTCCCTCAAGCATTTCACCTTGTTTTTCATGCTTACAATCATTCCCCTTCATTGTATTAGACCTAGTCATAGGTCCATCTTCCACCTTTAAACTCATAGTTGTCCTTGCATCATTCCTTAGTTCCTTTCCTACTATTCCAACATCATTAACCTGCTCCATACCTGCAAATACACCAATCTTGCTATCTTCAAGCCTTAAAGGCTCTCTTTTACCGAAATAACAACCTTAGACTTACCCTTATCTTGTCCTCTTCCTTGCAAAAGAGTTAGCTTAAAGCTCTTCTCATCCTTCTTGATAGTATAGGTGTTTTCTCTACCATCATGCATAGACCTTGTGTCAAATTTCCATGGTCTTCCCAATAGAAAATGGCAATAATCCATTGGTAGCACATCACAGTAAACCCTATCCTTGTACTCCCCAATCTGAAAATCTACATATGCTTGTTCATTCACTAGTAGAGTTTGACTATCATTTACCCAAGAGGCTTTGTATGGTACTACATGAGGTATTTTCTCTAGTTTCAACTTATCTACCATCTCCCTAGACACCATGTTATCTTGAGAACCTGAATCAATGACTGCTCGACACATCTTACCTCTACACTTGCATGAAGTTTTGAATAGACTCCTTCTTTGACTCATGCCTTCCTCCTTAGGTGCCTTCAACAAAGTTCTTCTTATCATAAGTGCTTCTCCATCCTCTGGGTATGTAGGAGTAATTGAACTTTCACATTCTTCATCTTAGACTAGTTGTGTTCTGCTATCACTCTTCCTATCACCACTTTATCTTGAACCTTGGTTTTGAGGACACTTGAAAATATAGGTATCCAAATTCATTGCATCTATAACACCTACTTGAAAGTTCATTGAAATCTCTCCTTTTCCTAAATTTTTTCCTTCCACCTCTCCATCCTCCTCTTGCTTCAAGTTCTTTTTCTTTGTTCTTATCATCATCTTCAAGGTCTTCCTTGGTCTGTCTTGTTGTTGAAGTTGTACCTCTTCCCATAGAAGTGTTTCCACTTCATCTTGTTTCCTTCTCTTGTCTCTTAATTTTTCCTTCAATCTTAACAACCACTTGAAAACATTCCTCAACTATTTTTGGGGCCAAAACATTGATCTCATATTGAATATTATATCTTAGACCATTGAGATACATAACCACCTTCTCTTCTAGGTATTCTTCATCTTTTTCTCTTATAATTAACCTATAAAACTCTTCAGTATATGTTTGCACATCTAGATCCCTTTGCCTAATATTTTGAAGTCCTTTAAGCAATTGACCATTATAGTATTTAGGAAGGAACTTACCTTTTATTTTTGTCTTCATTCTCTCCCAAGAAGTGATCTTGTTCTTTCCCTATTTCTCCCTCTCATCTTGCACCACAACAAGACATGTCCCTTCAACTTGGTTTTTTCCTTCTTCACCTTTTGTTCTTCACCCACCTTCTCACTTTCAAAATAGTTCTCCAAATCCCATATCCAATCCAAGAGCTCTTCTCCATCTAATTTTCCCCCATACATTGGAACATCCATTTTTTTGTGTCCATCCTTCTTCACAACTTTCAAAAGCTTCATCATCCTTACATATTCTGGATCCATCTCCTCTTCATCACTAGTGGATTCTTCCTCTTTTTCACTCTCCTCAAAGAGAACCCTACCTTTAGCCTTAAACACAACAATTTCCCTCTCCAAGGATTCTATTTTCTTTGCCTGGTTGTCAACTTTTTTGCAAAAACACTTCCCTTAGGAGGCATTTTGATTCCTACAAGTACACCTCCTTGCACACAAAATCTTAACCTTCTTTCTCAAGAGACCTACTCCCTTGCTCTGATAGCACTTTGATGCAATATAGGGGTTTTCAAACCAAAAAATATGCCAAACAAGTGGATATCAACTAGACTTCAAAGCAAAATAAAAGGATCTTCTCAAAATTCAACTATTAACCATGCTTTACCTTGTATCAAATGCAACCCAGTTTAAGGGAGTTTTCAACCAATATTTCTCAAGCACTTCACAAATAAATTAGTGATCAAGATACCATTTTGAGAGTTGTACAACACATATGAAAAATGTCATTGACTCCTTTGGACCAAATTTGAGAACCAATAACATACCTCTCTCTTGGGCTAGTGAATTAGCACTCTTTTACAAAGAGAGTGCCTTCTAAACACTTTATCTTCACAAGAACACCCCAAAAATTCTTGATTTGTGTCTTAAAACAACAAATTTTTAGATTATTTTGTACCTACATGGCCTTTAGCACATTGCCCCATGAAAACCTACTTTTGTGATACAATGCATAGGGTTTATTGGAAATCATACATACAAGGGTTAGACAACTCGATGAATGCTCCAAAAATCTTTCAAAACACCTAAAAAAACTTAATAAACCTTCAAATAGGCCATTCCATTAGCGATTCATCAAAACCATGCTTTAGTTACTCAATTTCTCATGAAATTTTACTCTGCCCAGCCCCAGGGTTTCACTTCCCAAGCACCAAAACACTTTATCATGAATCCAAACATCTATAGACACTTAACCTAACATGATATAGGCTATTCATCTAAGAAAAAAGTCACCACAGTAGGAGGATTGGCTTCAACATTAACTAAAACTCAAAATTAGTCATTGCTGGTGTACACAGCTAGTGCTAGGAAAATGAATATTACTTTCACCAAAATCAATTAACAGCCCTTAAAATGATTGAATTTAAAATCTAACACATATAAACACATCATACCATAAGTTTTAGATCAATGGGGACCTATATAGAACTGTACACAATAAGAAAAGAGCAAAAGACTTAGAAAATATAATGCAACTAATTGATTGCTTATTGGAATTCTTATCAAACTATTTTGACAACACCTGCTCGAGCCTTCTTAGGAATTTATATAAATTTTCAAACTTCAACTACCTCAAGCTAGCGCTCACAACTAACATTTGAATGATTTAACTCTAAATTGCATTTGTTGTCAATGTTGCTCTTGACAACATTTCACAACTTTTGTATTTTTTCCTAAACTTAACATCTTTAACATAACATCTCTCAAATACATGCCAAATGATCTTGCCTAACCTTATTTAAGACAAAACACCTAAGAAAAAACATCATACTACCTATTATCCCCCTAAATGACCTTCAAGACTTTAATTTTATCACTAAGGTGAAGGTTGTCCTGCACCATACACCCCCACAAAGAAAAGACTCTTGTCACAAGAGTTGAGATGTGTTCCATTCCCTATCTTTGCTCCATACATACTATGATCAACAACCACCTTCAATTGGTTCAAACATGGAGTTATCTTGATCTACTCTACCCTTTTGACTATGTTCACATTGAAATTTTCCTCCATCTTCATACTCAAACCTAATGTCTACCCCATCCTTATACCTGGGTCAAAGCTTGATGTTGTCCTACTCCCTATACTTGCATAAAACAAGGGTTAATAGTACATTGACCAATCTTCTTCCCGATTTCACCCCCACACTTATAACTACCCACAACTCCTTGTATATTTTTCTCTCTCATTATTGTCATCATACTTTTTTCCCTTTTCTCACGTTGTCCTTTTGTCACTGTCATCAGACCTTGCTCACTATCATTACCATGTACCACTACATTATCAAACTCACTAGCCTGTATGTTTGTAAATATCACATGCCTTGCAACATTACATTTACCTATAGGAAACACAATGGTCCCCACAGTAGTTTCATCTTGCTTAAAAAACCTTCCCTCAAGCATTTCACCTTGTTTTTCATGCTTACAATCATTCCCCTTGACTATATCAGACCTAGTCATAGGTCCATTTTCCACCTTTAAAATCATAGTTGTCCTTGCATCATTCCTTGGTGCCTTTCCTACTGTTCCAACATCATTAACTTGCTCCATACCTGCAAATACACCAATCTTTCTATCTTCAAGCCTTAAAGGCTCTCTTTTGCCAAAAATAACAACCTTAGACTTACCCTTATCTTGTCCTCTTCCCTACAAAAGAGTTAGCTTAAAGCTCTTGTCATCCTTCTTGATAGTATAGGTGATTTCTCTACCGTCATACATAGAACTTCTGTCAAATTTCCATGGTCTTTCCAATAGAAAATGGGAACAATTCATTGGTATCACATCACATAAAACCATGTCCTTGTACTCCCCAATCTGAAAAACTACATATGTTGTTCATTCACTACTAGAGTTTGACTATCATTTACCCAAGAGGATTTGTATGGTGCTACATTAGGTATTTTCTCTAGTTTCAACTTATCTACCATCTCCCTAAACACCATGTTATCTTGAGAACTTGAATCAATGACTACTTGACATACCTTACCTCTACACTTGCATGAAGTTTTGAATAGACTCCTTCTTTGACTCATGTGTTCCCCCTTAGGTGCCTGAACCAAAGTTCTTATCAAAGTGCTTCTTCATCCTCTGGGTATGCAGGAGTACTTGAACTTTCACATTCTTCCTCTTGGACTAGTTGTGTTCTGCTATCACTCTTCCTATCACCACTTGATGTTGAACCTTGGTTTTGAGGACAGTTGAAAGATGGGTGTCCAAATTCATTGCATCTTTAACACCTACCCAAATTTTCCTTGAAATCTCTCCTTTGCTTGAATTTTTTCCTTCCACCTCTCCATCCTCTTCTTGCTTCAAGTTCTTGTTCTTAGTTCTTATCATCGTCTTCAAGGTATTCCTTAGTCTATCTTGTTGTTGAAGTTGTACCTCTTCCCCTAGAAGTATTGCCTCTTCATCTTGTTGCCTTATCTTGTCTCCTCTTAAGTTTTTCTTCAATCTTAACAGCCATTTGAAAAAATTGCCCCATTGTTTTTCAAGCCAACACATTGATCTCATCTTGAATATTATTTCTTAGAAAATTGAGATACATAACCACCTTCTCTTCTTCATCTTCTTCATGTTTTTCACTTCTAATTAACCTATAAAACTCTTTATTGAATGTTTGCACATCTAGATCCATTCTCCTAATATTTTGAAGTCTTTTAAGAAATTGAACATTATAGTATTTAGGAAGGAACTTACCTTTGATTTTTTTCTTCATTCTATCGCAAGAAGTCATCTTGTTCTTTCCTTGTTTATCCCTCTCATCTTGCACACAATTCCACCACAACAAGGCATGTCCCTTCAACTTGGTTTTTTCCTTCTTCACCTTGTGTTCTTCACCCACCTCCTCACTTTCAAAATAGTTCTCCAAAACCCCTATCCAATCCAAGAGCTCTTCTCCATCTAATTTTCCCCCATACATAGGCACATCCATTTTTTCATGTCCATCATTCTTCACAAATTTCAAAAGCTTCATCATCCTTACATCTTCTAGATCCATCTCCTCTTCATCACTAGTGGATTCTTCCTCTTTTTCACTCTCCTCCAAGAGAGCGCTACCTTTATCCTTAAACACAACAATTTCCCTCTCCAAGGATTCTATTTTCTTAGCCTAGTTGTCAACATTTTTTGCAACACTTCCCTTAGGAGGCATTTTGATTCCTCCAAGTACACCTTCTCCTTGCACACAAACTCTTAACCTTATTTCTTGAGAGACATAATCCCTTTCTTTGATACCACTTTGATGCTATATAGGGGTTTTCAAACCAAAAACTATGCCAATCAAGTGGATATCAACCAAAATTCAAAGCAAAATCAAATTATTTTCTCAAAATTCAACTCTTAACCAGGCTTTACCTTGTAGAAAATGCAACCCAATTTAAGGGAGTCTTCAACCAAAATTTCTCAAGCATTTCACAAAAGAATTAGTGATCAAGATACCATTTTGAGAGTAATACAACATAAATGAAAAATGTCATTGACTCCTTGTGACCAAATTTGAGAACCAGTAGCATACCTCTCTCTTGGGCTAATTAATTAGCCCTCTTTTACAAAGAGAGTTCCTTCTAAACACTTATATTCACAATAACACCCCAATAATTCTTGATTTGTGTCTTAAAACAACAAATTTTAAGATTATCTTGTACCTACAAGGCCTTTAGCCAACTGCCCCATGAAAACCTACTTTTTCCATGCAATGCATAGGGTTTACTGGAAATAATACATACAAGGGTTATCCAATTCAATGAAGTATTCAAACATCTTTCAAAACACCTACACAAACTCAATAAACCTTCACATAGGCCATTCCATTAGATATTCATCAAACCATGCTTTAGTTACTCAATTTCTCATGAAATTTGACTCTGCCTAGCCCCAAGGTTTCACTTACCAAGCACCAAAACACTTTATCATGATTCAAAACATATATATAAACTTAACCTAACATGATATAATCCATTCCTCCAATAAAAAAGACAAAACACATAAAAAAACATCATACTACCTATTATCCCCCTAAATGACCTTCAAGACTTCAATTTTATCACTAAGGTGTAGGTGCTCCTCCACCAGAAACTTAAAGACATGAAATCAGATTGATACACAAAAAAGTAGAAAAGTAATTGGAAGAATAATGGGGTAAAAGAAAGGTCTAAAACATTGAAAATTGTTGTTTTGAAGTGCACTGTGACTAATACACAAAACTAGGTGATTTAGTCCTAGTTTAGGTTTTTTGGGAAGGATCTAGAATCTTTTGGGAGTTGATCATGATATGTTAAATGATGATCAAATATTGTACTAGGACTAATATGCCAAGTTGGGTGTATGAGTCTCACTCTATTTTTTTTATGATCCTTCAAAAACTTTCAAATGTAAATATGGCACTATGAAATGTTGTCTGAAGGCTATATCAAGGACTAAATTGCTAGGTTGGACGAATGATTCTTGTTTACCTAAATCTGCAAAACACACATTACAAGAGAAAGAAAGGAATGTTATTTTGTTAGTGGAATTGGATGTGCCTCAGATAGACTCTATTTGAGTAATTAAACTTTGAAATGAATTGAAATAACATGAAGTAATGATGAATGAACAAATGAAAGTAACAACTCACCAAACCATATTGAATCCTTGGAGTGTAGATATACAACTTGTATGAATTGGCTTCAATGGATGTAGATCTTGATCATGAAACTTGATATGACTTTGAATGCTTGAACTTTAATCACAAATGTTGCATCATCATGTTAGCTCACAATCACACATGATGCATGAAGACCTTGACATGATGCTTGAGTCTTGAATGTTGCAATAATCTTCTATGAATCTACCCTTAAATTCCTTCTTGAATGCTCTTGAATACTCTATAATGCTCTTGTGAAATCTTAGGATCCTTGACTCAAAATTTATAGCTCTTGTTTGGAGAAATTATGTGAAATAACCTTGTATTTATACTTATTTATGAAAAAATTCTCAAAATTACAACACTACAAGCTAACATTATATCTAGGATCATAAAATATCACCAAGATTTTGATTTAAAATAGGTCCAAGTTAAAGTAGGACCCATATAACAGGTTGGGCATACGAGTCCTAGTGACTAAAACTTGGGACATAAACTCCAAGAATTATTAAGTTCAATGTAACATTTAAAATTAGGTCCTAAGCCCTAGGTGGGACCTACATGCCCAAGGTGGTGTATGATTCCTAGATCACTAGATCTAGAACACATAACCTCAAACATTGAATTATGATTTTCCATTTATTAAATGTCCATATTATCCTCAGAAATATATTTAATAAGGCTTGTGGATGTAAAATAGGACCAATTAAAGCGTAAATAAGCCAAGATTTTACAAGGAGATCCCAAAAAAGTGTAAAAATGTAAAGGGACATGTTTTTATACATTACATTTAACCCCCACTTTAGTGCGAAGAAGAACTTGATTCAAGCTTGCACTAAAGTAGACATTCAAGAGGGGTTCAAGTGTACCAATGTGGATGGTATAGAATGAGAAAGATCAAGGGGGTGGTCAAGCCCCCAAGATCCAAGATCCTATGTCAAACCAACATAAGCATAAAGGGACACACACAATATGCATGATATGCAACATCAAGATACACAAACATATAATGTCAAAGACTAAAAGAAAGAAAAACAAAAACAAGAAAAAAAACAAATATAAAAAAGGGTGGATGAATCCTCAATTGTTTTTCCAAATCGATGTGGATCAAGCCTCAACTATTTTTCCAAAGAGACATTTACAAGTGGAACATGATGTCCACTATGCAAATGAAATGCACACTCACAAGGGCTGGTAGAATCTAGTATCCAATAGGCAAGCCCTTAGAAAAGTGAGACACATATGAATGTGGTCAATATGTGCCCACACAAACAAGCAAGTGGCTATGGGAAAGTCATGCTTATGGTAGAATCCCATAAGTACTAACCATACCAAAGTTATATCTCTTGATAAATTTGATAAGGTGGGCAACAAAATGAAACTTTGAGCTTCACAAGGCTTAATAAGCTACATTAAGCACTTATGAAAATTTATGCGTGTAAAGGGTTTTCTATTTTTCAAGGGATTTTGATTAGTTTTTGTAACGTATCTCCTTTGGGAACATCATGCCTAATGTTTCTAAGAGAGGAAAAATCAAAAAATATCATGTTCTTGGAGGAAATCAAACCCAATGACATCACCAAGGAAAGGACACGTCACAAGAAGAAAGAAAATAACACAATGAAACATGAGTGTTTTTGTTCCCCCACTTTAAATCAGTTGCTAACAACATTACTATGAAATTTTTTCTTAAAGTAGAAGAATAAATGAGAGCTTATTCAAAAATCCCTATACGAAGTCATATGTTCCCAAATGAGACCACATCATGAATAAAGGGTTGCCCCCAAAATGTAATACTAAACATAGAAATAAAAGTACATCACATGTGAGCCAACTTAAGGCATGTTTTCCACATCCCAAGCTTGATATTATATATACATAGAAGGTAATCAACTAGCCACAATAAACAACAAGTGTCATACGAGAACGAGGCTACCTAACCCCCCTTGCTCCCACTTAGTGCAAGACAAGGATGAGCCAAGATGATTGATGAAAATTAGTATTAATTAGAGGAACTAGGTGCCTTAACACAAGGAAGAGCACCACAACCCCTAAAATATTCAATTTTATCACTTAAAGCCCTACATTCATTAGTATAATGACCACGAAATCGATGATATGCAAAAAATGAATTCTTGTAGTAAAATTTATTTCATGTTCTTAGAGGGAGGTATATCAAATGATCTTGGAGGAGTCTCAATAAGATACTCTCTTGATCAAAAGTAGAGGATGTTCCTTTATTTTTTGACAAAGATATCCCTTGCTTAGTACAAGATGTCATACTTACACAAGAATCTTTAGATTGCAAGATCTTCTTCTCTCCTTGAAAGGAGGGTGTAAAATCTAACAACTCCAATCGTTACTAAGAAATTTTCAAGGAGCTCTTTGCGTGATGACATTAATTAAGTGAATATTTCTTTATTTCTTTTGTTTCTTTCAAAGGACAATAACCAAGACCACTAGTTTCGATCAATTCAGGATGCACTAATGTTAAAGTTGGCTTAAAAGAATCATTTGTAATAGTGTTGGTATTGAGTGAAGGCTTGTTTGTTTCTTTTGAGGGACAATAACCAAGACCAAATTAGTCATTTCTTGCATGTTAGGCTCTATAGGGACACAAATACTTGTTCTCTAGCACCGCATCCTTTTCGACTATAACCAAGTTGTTTCATAAGTTCATAACCTCTCCCATAAATTTTTTTTTTTTTTTTTGGATTCATGGTTGCTCATATTAATCAACTTTATTAAAGTTTTTTGTATAATTTTCTTCTTCTTCTATAGTGGTTGAGGCAGATGCTTTTAAATTGTGTTGAAATTATTGCTTTTTCTTTTCTCTTTCCATCTGTTGTTATGATATTGTATTCTCCCATGAATGTAGGTGTGAAATATAAGGAACCCCAATCATCTGAACCAATAATTTCATAATGTATTCAATGCACTTCTCTTTATCTTTTTCTTGCATGAGTTCCACTTGTGCAGTTGGTGTTAATGTTTTCAAAGGATTCCTCTTATTTTTTTCAAGTTGTAAGACATTGTAAGGCTCAAGATTGGATTTGACCATATGTACTTTATTGTTGTAGATATATTTCATTTTACGATGAAGAGTTGAAGGTACCACATGCATCTCATGAATCCATGGTCTTCCTAAAATGAGATTGTATGAAATATCATGATGCATAACATGGATCGAGGTTTGCAATGTAACTTTGTCAATTGTAATAGGTAATGTGATCACTCCAAGCAGTTGTTTTCCTACATTATCAAATCCTTGAATCAATAAGGAATCATGTTCAATTCTTGATTTATCTATGCCAAGATTATCCAAAAGGGTTACACTACACACATTAAGGGCTAAGCCATTGTCAACAAGGGCTTGTTTTATCCCTATTATATTGAAAATAGCTATTATCATGAAAGTTTCATATTATTTTTTCACTTCGAGCGAAGGTAACTCATCTTGATGGTAATTAATGTCTAATTTGACCAAAGTTATAGATTAAGTTTGAGTTGTGACATCATTTGATTGCACATTAGTGGGTAGGAACTTGTAAGGAACTTTGAATCATGTTATGATAATGAGGTGAGGCTTGAATAAGGTCCCCTAATGATATCATAGTAGGAGTGTTCTTAAGCTGTTCAACAAGATCATACTCCTTTCCATTTTATAAAGGAAAATGAGGGGCACTAGGAAAGATAGGTTGAGGTATTGGGAGGGATGTTGGAGTTGTTTGTCTTGGTTTCAAATTGTTTCTAGTGTTATATGTATGAGAAACGATATTGTAACTTGAATATTGCGACATATTATTCTTAGGTGGTTTAAGGATGAGGACAAGTTTGTTTTGAGTATTTGGTTGGTTTGAGGGTGGGTAAAGGATAAGTTTTAGGCTTAGGAGAGTAATTCAAGGGATATCTAATATGTATAACTTCAAAATAATTATCCTTATTTTCATGATTTCTTAGTGAAGGGGAGTCTAATGTAACTTCATCATCTTCATCTAAGGAAGTCACATCATAATTTTTTGAAAGATGTGTCAATGTTCTCATTTTCTTGCAACATGATATATTCCATAGTAGGAGAGATTTTAGGAGAGGATCAAATGGTTCATCACATTTGATGTTTAGATTTTGTAAAGTAGCTTCATCACAAATAAGGGAGGCATCAAGAGAAGGATAACTATAATTTTCATGCTTACCAATGATTGGAATTTTTCATTCAAATAGATCTTTCCAAATGGTAGGAGCATTAGGGACGAAGGGAACAAGATTCTCATGACTCTCAATAAGTGTATCTTTTAACACCAAACTATCTTCTTTATATTGAGGAGGGTTATTAAGAGAAGGAAAAAAATTGATTGTCATGGTTATCTACAGTTACATCCCCATGTCCTATAATTTCTTCCCAAGTAAGAGAGGTAGGACTATCATTGATCTTGAAATCATTGGATCTCTTAACACCAACATATCCTCTTCAAAAATGTGACTTTCATGATTGTAGATGATTATATCCTCTATCAATAAAGAATTCTCACAAGTAGGGGAGACATTGGGAGATGAATGGAGACTAGGTAAAGTAGTTTCAATGATAATATTGTTGGAAGATTGTCAATACTCCCCTTGGAATTTGTGGCATGGACTAACTGCCTCTTGTGGATCTATTAACTCTATCAGTTGTATCAAACATTAACAAGTTGATCTTTTGGTACATCAACAAATGTGGGCCAATAATTGGTATTAGAGACAAAGGTTTTAGGTTTGAATCCCCTTAGGTAACATTGAGGGGGAGCTTTTTGGAAGATGGTCAGCACTCCCCTCGATATTTGTGACATGGACTAACCACCTCCCATGGATCCATTAACTCTAGCAGTCGTATTGGACATTAACAGGTCAATCTTTTGGTGCGATGACAACTGTGGGACAAAAAATATCTTCCCAAGGGAGAGGAGGAGAGGGACAAACAAGACTTTCATGATTCTCAATGATTTTATCTTCTCACCAAGATACCTTCTTCATGAATAGGAGAGGTATACAAAGAAGAAAAAATTTGATTATCATGATTGTCTATCATTACACCCTCTTTCACTAGAGCCTTCTCACACATAGAAGAGATATTACGGGATGAGGGGATGATGGGAAATGTGGTAGCATGGAATATGTCAACAAGCTCAATCTCTTTCACTAATATATTCTCATGATTGACATGCTTGTTAATACCTTGTTTCTTTGTAAATTTGGAAAAGAAAGATACTAATATTTGTGAAAAGTAGTATATCCAACTTATGCAATGTTTGGCAATGCAAACAATTATCTAATAGATCAAATGATTTCCACTACTAAAATAAATTTCTCCATGAACATAAGATAAATGATATGATTTAATTCTAATAAAAATGCACTTGAAATGAAACCAATTGCATGAAAAGATTGTAAATGACCGTAATTCTACAAATTGAAACAAAGATCTAATAACAACAAACATAAGCACAAAAAATAAAGTTTTAAATGTTGTAAATACAAATTCAGGCCTAATTCGAGACTAAATCACCTAGGTGGGTGAATGAGTACCAATCAAGGTTTTTGACAAGTTCAAATAGTCAAAAATAGACAAAAAAACCTAGAAATTTGGGAAAAAGACCTATACAAGGACTAAATTGCCTAGGTGGTTGAATGAGTCCTAGATTAGGCTTTTCAAACCATATTCAACAAATTATGAGTTGATTTTAATGTGTCTAGGTTTCATGATCTCTGGACTATTTTCAATTATAGATTTCTAGTGAAATTGAATGATGCATGATGCAAAAACACAACCTATATGCACTTTTCACTAATGAAAGATCTAGAATCCCTAAATGAAAATCAACTAATGCAAATCTAATGCAAATTTAATGCAATCTAGATCTAGAAATTACAATGTTCTCCAAATTAGAAATTCAAGGGTCCAAACTTCAGGTTCACCAAAATGAACCAAGGGAGATGAGGTGTTCACCTTTTAGGAGATGGGACTTTAGGACCTATTTCATGCTTTAGTTCATTAGGAAACCAAGATCCCTCAACCAAGTGACTAGATTGAGGAAGGGACTAGGGGTTTCCTTGTGTGATTATACAAGGGTTCACCATTAAAATGAAGTTTCAAAGAAGAAATGAAAACACTCATGCACTAAACCCTAGAAAATTAAAAACATGAAATTAGATTTATAAATAGAAGGAAGCAAAAAAGTACCTGAAACAATGATGGAGTAAAAGCATGGTGTGAAACTTTGAAAATTGTTATTTTGAAGTGCACTGGGATTGATATGCTAGGCTAGGTGATTTTGTCCCAGTTTAGGGTTTCTAGGTAGGATCTAGAATCTTCTAGGAGTTTATCATCATCTATCAAATGGTGATCACAATTGTAATGGGACTAACATTCCAGGTTTGGCATATGAGTCCCACTCTAGGTTTATACCTATCAAAATGCTAATAAAAAACAACTTTTGATTCACCTTTTGGGGGATCAAATGAATTCATTTAAAATTTTACTTTTTTAAGTATGTAGTCCTTATTATGAGCTTCCCAAAAAGTATAATTTTAAATAAATTTAATTTGATTATTATATTTATTTTTTATTTCTTGTGAATGTAGGCTTTTCACTGAAAATCAAGCTTTTTGTTCTACACATGTGGAAAAATAGCAAATTATCTAAAAAAATTGAAAAATATTAGTGCACCAATGGTGCAACCATGGTAGAAGGGTCCTCAAAGAGAAAAATCTGGACCGTGCAACAAGAGTCACACAACAGAAGCAAAATGGACTATGGAGGCTATAGACATCCAAATTTGGGCACTTAATTTATCCAAATTTATCACTTTTCATCTAAACATCCTCTTATCTAAGTTAATTAAGCCAAATCCCTAAGGTATTTAATTAATAATTAAATACCTTACCCTCCTTAATCCTCTTTTCATCAAATAAATTAAATAAATATTACATTTATTTAATTTCTCACATGTCATTTTCATCTAATCCTAATCCATCTCCTAATTTCTTCATTAAGGATGCACATGCCTAATCCTTGATTAGGATGTGTCACATCCTCCAACTTTGCAAGTTGGCTTTTAATCCCTAATTAGCCCTAATTATCCTTTAATTTCTTGATTAATTAAGCCTAATCATTCTCCAAGGAATTTTAATTCCTTTTTATTCTTCCTAGATTTCCCTCTTTTATATGTGAATTTTTAATTCACATTCCATCCAAGGCTTAGAACCTTGGACTTGTCTAATCTCCACATGTGACCAACCTTGGACTTGTCACAATCTCCACATGTGACCAAGTCCCACCTTTTGGAGCCCACCTTTTACCCTCTAGATCATCCTAGGAATGTGAATTTTTAATTCACATTTTATCCCCAACCACCTTTCCTTTTCCCATGTAGATTTTTGAGGAATTCTAAAATTCCTCAAATGTCCCTTTCACTCCCACTTGGGGACAAGAAATCCCTTTTTGTGGAAATCCTCTCATCCCCCAAGGTGCATGTCCTTTTCCACCTCATGTACCTTTTTGACAACTCATTTCCATCTCATCCACCCTTGGCCACTTCACCCTCCACATGTCAAGATGTGAGGGCTTGTGGGTTCTCAACCCACCATAGCCCTTCATCTTGACCTTGTTGGATCAATCTTGACCGTTGAATTCTCTAGAGAATTCAAGATCCTCTATAAATACCCCCTCCTCAAGGGCATTTGGAGAGGACTTTTGATTTTCATAACCTTATGCTGCCAATTTTCCTTCTCAACACTTAGTCAATTTGCAACTACATGCTGCCACTTTGTGCACTCATCCTATTTGCAATATCATCCATTTGCATTTTACATCCAAGCACATAATAGTGATCTTCAATAGAGCCATCAAGGAGCACACAACCAATCCAAGCAAGGGTCAATCAAAGGAGTATCAGCAACAAGGGGAAGGTAAACTATTTGTCTTACATTATCTACTCTTCTCATTGTTTTATCACTCTCTTTTGGCTAATCTTGAGGTGTTCTTGATATTTTGTTTTTCATATTTTTAGTTGTTTTTCTCATTTAGAAAAGCATAATATCAGGGTATACAGAGGCAAATGAAAATTCAAATATTCTTATTATTAGAAAATTCAATTACAATTAGCTGACAACTTTCGAGCTTATAGATTTGGCTCACAGGCTTGATACAACATGTTCAAAAAATCATCTTCCTATATGCTCATGAATGTGAGCAAAAATCTTATAGATCAAATATTATCTTTCTCAATTCTAACTTCACTTCTTTTTGTTGCATATTTTAAATGATCAATTACAATGTTTTATATCATATCCAATGACCTAGAATCATCTGTGTTGGCCAAAGATTATTACAATCTCCAATGAAAGAAAATGTAATGTGAGCATGAGTATGTTAGCCTCAAATTTGAATTACTCCTCAGTGAATGCATAAGATGAAGTGCATACCTAAATTAAGGTTGAGGACACTCCATAGAATGATTCAAATCACACCGTTGAGATCCACATGATACAAAAAAGAATCCACGAATGATTGAACTAGCTGTTAGGTTTGAAATTATTCTAGTGCCAATTCAAGAAACTACCAAATAATCTAGAAGTGATAACTTGCCAAAAAATGAACCAATCTAACGAAAAATCTTAGAATAGAGAAAATGAACATGTCCATGATGCAAATATAGATCTGCAAGGTTTAGTGAGCAACTACGAGGAAACACTAGATCTACCAACTTGAACTAAACAAGACAAGAACAAAATGAAAGAAGATATTTTTGGTTGATACAAGATTGCCAAGAACCAGGAATTCTCTTGCATCAGACATCTAGGGTTGATTGAAAAGTGAGTCCCTCACTTTTTTGGGGCTAAAGGGAAACCAAGACAATCTACCTCAACCTGAGAAATCCAAGAAGAGTCCTCCACTAGTTTGCCCTTCCATTTCACAAGATATTCTTTGTATTGTCTTCCACGTGTCTTCCTCCCATCTCTGGTATCCAACATCTCTTCAATCTCATCTTATCGTTGTTTAAGAAGCTGATTCTCCAATTCTACCTTATTTTCTTCACTAAATTTCTCCTCATGGTACTGATGTAGATCTGCATTATTGAATATAGGTAATATACCCACTCCATCTAGTAACTACACTTCATATGCATTTCTTGGATCAAATTTCTTCAAAATATTACAACATCCAACATTCCTCATCTTCAACTTATTATATGTGCCAACTGGGAATCTCTCCTTCCTCAAATACATAATCACTTCATCTCCCACTTCAAACTTCTTATGTGTCCTCTTTCCATTTGATTTCTCCTTATGCTTTCAATCATATCTTCCAATTGTTGTCTCACTCAAGTATGTACTATCTTCATATGCTCTATAAATTCTTCTACTTTTGTACTCCTTTTATCTTCCTTACTAGTGTCTCACAACTACGATACACCTCTAGGATGAACTCTAGTAACAATCTCAAAAGGTGTCTTTCTGGTACTCATGTTCACTGAATTATTATATGGAAACTCTGCTTGTGCAAGGACTAAATCCCAACTTCTAGTCTTCTCTCCAACCAAACATCTCAAAAATTTCCCAAACTCCTATTTAGTAACTCTATATGTCCACGATCATGGTTGAAAAGTAGAACTAAACTTCAATCTGTCTTTAGTTTTGGGTATGTCAGGATCATGATGGGCCAAAAAGTGGCAATATGATGGGTATTTGTAGGGTATGTGGTGACCTTTTTTACCCAAAATTGATGAAATGAAAAGGGTTTTAAAGGAGATTCTCAGCTTTCCACCAATATAAATTTGTTTTACTTTGAATTTAATAAATAATTATTATTCATTTTCTATTTGAATTATGACTAAAGTGTTGATTGATAGGCTAATTGAAAAACATCTATAGCTTTCAAATGGTATCAATTTTTTGAATCCAAAACATGCATCACATTCTATGCTTCACATACTATATGATTAATAAAGAAAAATTGAATTTCATGAAGTTTTGACCAAGTTAAGGTGGTAAGACATATGAGTTTTATATTTTTAAAAGTTGTAATAAAAATTCATAATTAATAATTTTACTTGGAAAAAATTACAAAATAATATGCATCACATGGATATGAGTCCTCTACTTATGTCTAAAATCTTATAAAAAAAATATTATCATTTTATTGTGGTTAGGGTGGTCAGGACACCTCGTTTTTCCCAAATTTAAGTACTCTGCATTGAAATTTCAAATTTTCACCAAATAGATTTTTTAAAAACCTAGTAGTTTAGAAACTACATTCAATTTGCTATAGATTCTATTCTTACATATTTTTGAAATAATATAGATAACTTATTCAAATTTTTATGTCAAGTTTCCTAACTCTGATTTTTCTAATTTTTTTGCGACTTAAGGGCTTGTTTTTTCCATGATGATCCTGCATATACCCTTTCCTCCAAAGCATCCTCTAGAAGTAACCAAATTTTTTGTATCTCTGTCTAAGACAATACTCCTAGGTAATCCATGCAATCTAGCCACCTCCTTGAAAAACAAATATGCTACATGTATTGTATCTGTTGTCTTCTTGCAAGGTATGAAATGTGCCATTTTAGAAAACCTATCCACTACCACAAATATAGAATCATTATCTCTTTGTTTCTTTGACAAACCAAGTATGAAATCCATGCTTATATCTTCCCAAGGTCTCTCCAGAACTATCAAAGGCTTATACAATCCAATATTTTGACTACTCCCTTTTGCAACTTGACAAATTCTACAACTTTGCATAAATTTCCTAACATCCTTATGAATCTATGGCCAAAAGTAATTCTCACTTACCAATGTTGTTGTCTTGTCAATCCCAAAGTGTCCT
Organism: Sequoia sempervirens; assembly: GCA_007258455.2. Lineage (NCBI taxonomy): Eukaryota > Viridiplantae > Streptophyta > Pinopsida > Cupressales > Cupressaceae > Sequoia > Sequoia sempervirens. The sequence continues at coordinate 5,816,287 of VDFB02379711.1, read as the reverse complement.
GCCAATCCTCCACTATGTTTTTCTTTTACCAAGTTATCTCTCACTGAACTCCAGGGTATACATAATGGATTTCCTCTGAAAAACATATCCTCTTGAATGAATAATCCAATCAATGACTCCTATCCTCCAAGAATGGTTCTTTATAAGCTCTCCAAGGTTCTGTAAAATCTGTGTCTTCCTCATACAAGTTTTTTAATTCATCAAATCCTAATACCTCCACTCTCATCTCTATTAGTAAATTCCTTCTCCTACTCAAATTTTCAACAACTCTATTTGACATCCCACTCCTGTGTTTAAAAAAAAAAGTATAACTCTGCAATAATTCCACCCATCTCATGTGTCTCTGATTCGACTTACCTTGACTGTTCAAATATTGCAAGGTTTGATGATTTGTATACAACAAAAAATCCTTAGGAAACAAGTAATGTCTCCACTTCTTCAAGGCTTGAACTATGGAATAAAACTCCTGATCATACACCAAATATCTTTACCTAGCATTATTCAATTTATCACTGAAATAAGCTATTGGTCTTCCCTCTTGACTTAAAACTGCTCCAATTGTATTTCCACTTGCATCACAATCTACTTGAAATACCTTACTAAAATATAGTAAAGCCAACACAAGTTTCTCAATCACTTTCTTTTTCAACAACTCAAAACTCTGGTTTGCTCCAAATGTCCATCTAATATCCTTTATCTCCCCTCATTGTTTCTATCATAGGACTACAAAAAGAACTGAACTTTCGGAAGAAACAAGCCAATCCATGAAATGGTTTTACCTCTCCAATGCTTTCTAGTGTAGGCCACTCAACAATTGCTCTTAATTTCTCAAGATCCATCTTCAAGCCATCCATAGATGTCACAAATCCTAGATATACCAATTATTCCTTCATGAAACTACACTTCTTAAGGTTTATCAAAAATTGCTCTTCTCTCAATCTCTATAAAACTTGTCTTATATGCAAGAAATTTTCTTCTCTAGTCTTACTGAAAATCAAGATGTCATCCAAGTAAACAATCACAAACTTACCCAAGAATTTCTTCAATACCTCATTCATCAACCTCATGAAAGTACTTGGTGCATTTATTAGTCTAAAAGGCATCACCAACCACTTGTACAATATTTCATTTGTCTTGAATGTTGTCTTCCACTCATCTCCTCCTCAGATTTTGATATGATGATATCCACTCTTCAATTCTATCTTTGTAAAGTATCTAGCTCCACTCAAACAATCCATAATGTCATCCATCTAGGATAAAGGAAATTTATACTTCATTGTGATCTTGTTTATGGCTCTAGAGTCTATACACATCCTTCATTCTCCATTTATCTTAGGTGCTAACATAATAGGTACTACACAAGGACTTAAGCTTTCTCTGATCAAACCCTTCTTTAATAATTCTTGCACTTTTCTATCCAACTCTTCATTTTCTGTAGGTGTCATTCGATATGCTATGTTATTAGGAAAACTAGCTCTAGGAATCAGATCCATGCAATGACTAATACTCCTCACAGGTGGTAATCCATCTGGTACATTATCTGAAATGATCTCTTCATATTCTATCAACAACACCTTTATCTCTTCTGGTTGTTCCTCTATGCACTTCAAGTCTTCAGTCTTCTTAGGAACCAAGGTATAACACATGTTCTCATGTCTCAACCCATCTAGAAATCTCCTTCCCTCAACCAAACACATTCTAGCATTCATACAAACCTCAATTGTAGGAACATCCTCCAATGGTAACAAAATTTGCTTCATCCTATTAGAAACAATAATATTTATGTTCTTCTTTCCATTGCGAATAGCCTATCTATCATACTACCAAGGTCTTCCTAACAAAATATGGCATACATCCATAGGCATGATATCACACAAAAATTCATTGTGATAATTTCCTATCTTCAATTTCACCAAACATTGTTCACTTACCAATACCTTATGCTCATCCTAAATCCATGCTATTTGGTAGGGCTATGGGTGCTTCAACCTATCTAGCTTCAACTTGGTCACCATTTCTTTAGAAACTAGGCTCTAAGAGCTTCCATTGTCAACAATCACATTGCAACATTTACTAGCTACCTTACATCTGGTCTGAAACAAATTCTTTCTCTACAATGATTCAAGCTCCAACTCACTTTGACATAATACTCTTCTATTCACTAACACTTCTTCTAGTTTATTAGATGATTTGGCATGTTCTTCCTCAACAAAGGTTGTTCTTCTATTGTTTTTTGTCTTTCTGCTTGCCTCTCCTTGATTACATTCAAATGCTCTATGTCCTTCTCACCACACTTTGTACAAGTGAATTTCACTTTGTTATCTTTAGTGGTATCTTCAAAATAAAAATACTTTTCCATCTCTGTTATCCAGTCAGGAAATTCATCTAAATCCAACTTACCACTATAATCTATTGAATTGACATGTGGTTTGGTATTTACTCTAGTTAGGGCTCTTATGAACCTCTCTTCTCCCTGATCCAAGCCAGGATGATCTTCTCTTCCTCTTTCATCCTATACTTCTACCTCTTCATCACTTACATCATCAACTGTTTGACCTCTTCTCTAGGCCATTTCGACTACATCTAATCTGGCAGCAATTCCTCTCAACATCTCCATTAGGGTTGGGTTTGCATTTCTTCTTCTCACCATCACTACACAAGTCCTCTGCAGTTGTAGGTTGGATCCTCGGTCTATCACCCCACAACAAATCTTCAATAGAACTCTGCAAACTCTGACGATTTCTCATAGAATGAACCTTGCTTTGATACCAATTTAGCACAACCATGGTAGGAGGGTCCTCAAAGAGAACAGTTCAGACCATGTCACATGAGTCACACAACAGAAAAAGCATAGACTACGAAGGAAAATGCAGATTCAAACATTCTTATTATCATAAAATTCAATTACAATTGGTTGGCAACTTCCAAGCTTATAGATTCAACTCACAGGCCTAATACAATATGTTCAAAATATTATCTTCCTATATACTCATGAATGTGAGCAAAAGTCCTCCAAATCAAATCTTATCTTTCTCAATTCTAACCTCACTTATTTTCTTCACTTCTTTTTAATGGTTGATTACAATGTTTTATATCATATCCAATGACCTCAAATCGTCCGCGTCAGCCAAAGATTATTACAATCTCCAATGAAAGAAAATGTAATGTGGGCATGAGTATGTTGGCCTCAAATTTGAATTACTCCTTGATGAATGCATAAGATGAAGTGTGGACCTAAAGTAAGGTCAGGACACTCCATAGAATGATTTGGATCACATCATCAAGATCCACAAGATACGAAAAAAATCCAAGAATGATCGAACTAGTCGTTAGGTTTGAAATTTATTCCGGTGCCAGTTCAAGAAACTGCCAAATAATCCAAAAGTGATAACTTGTGGGAAAAGAAACCAATCAAACTGAAATCTTAGAATAGAGAAAATGAACATGTCCATGATGCAAAAATAGATCTACAAGGTCTGGTGAGCAACTACAACGAAACACTAGATCTTCCAACTTGAATTGAATAAGATGAGAACAAATTGAAAGAAAATATTTTTGGCTGATGCAAGATTGCCAAGAACAGGGATGCTCCTACATCAACTAGATGTTGATGTCCCTAATCCAACAAGAAAATTGAATTTCAATACATGCAAAAAAGTTATGTTTTAGCTAGTAAATTATGTCTAAATTGTATTTGCTTTGACTTTGAAACTTAAGGAAGAAAAAAATATTCATTGAAATGCTATGAAACCAATTCCAAGCATTAGATATCATAGTTAAGAATATAAATTTGAAAAAAATATAATTTCATCCTTCATAGAAATTTTTTTATGTGTTAGCCAATAATGTCACTCTTTAAAAATGTTGTTTACTAGATTAAAAACTAGTTTTCGAAGGAGATGGAAAAAGAAGTGCAATTTGATTCCAAAATTTTTGAAAAATTTTATACATAATCTACAAAAAAAAATTCACAAATCACTATCTTACATTATCTTCAAATTCCTTACGGTTTACCTGCTATAGGTATCCAAAAGTGCAGATTTAGTTAAAAAAAATCGGTTTAATGTCCAGTTTGGCCAAAATTTGTAAACCAATATTGTGGGATCACCTAACACATAACCTCAAACATTGAATTATAATTTTCCATTTGTTAAATGTCCAGATTATCCTAAAATATATGCATTTAATAAGGCTTGTGGATGCAAAATAGTACCAATTAATGTATAAATAAGCCATGATTTTACATGGAGGACCCAACACAAGTGTGGAAATGTAAAGGGATGCATTTTTCTACACTACAAAAAGATATCTTGTGGACCCAAATGCTTGTGCATCACCCATTATTCAATGTTATCCTTTCCTCAATAGGACCTAAAGGATCACATGACATCCGTTCGCTTGACTACATATCCCCTTTACCATATAAGAATGATCTATTAATAGATTTACTTTTGTGATTTGTTGAAACTCATATCAAGTTTGATATTTTTCAAAAATATAGGCTTGTATTGAGTAAACCTTCAAATAAACCTACTAAGAGTTTTCTTAGTGGTTAGACAACTAAATTACATATATCAACATCCTTGCACTTATATAGTGGAGAAAAACATTATGAAGTAGCATACTTGTAAACTAAAATGCATCATCAACCTAAACTATCACAAGTTGGGGCTCAATGCCTCCTAAGGTCGAACCTAGCCCAATTTCACACCTTTGAGGGATTTGAATCATGGTGGATGACATAATTAAAGAACATACTATTATTCTTACCCATTGAACTACAAGCCTTTCATTATTAAAAGTTATTTGAAATGAGTATGCTCTTTAAAATGAATGTATGCCTTACATTGTCCAATTATTTGAGCATCTATAGTGAAAATCCTTGATAGAGGATTGGTAATTGATGTGTGGGCACCTATAACATTATGTGTTGCTAGTGTAAATGGGATAAGACATATTTGTTTATTGTTTAGAACTTTGAGTTTGACTAGGTTTTTTAGGTGAAGTTTCTTTGAAGTAGCTCAACTTGATTTATAATATTACATTCTACTTAAACATCATTCAATTCAATACTCAAATAATCAATTACAAATTTACACATCATCCACATGAAAAATATAAATATTCATCCTATTGATTAAAACCTTTGATATTAAATTAGGTGATAATACTATTGTAGACATTGATAATGATGGAATGAAAATCTATGTAGTCTTCCCTTTGAAATGAGTTGGAAACAGGCTTAAGCAGAATTTTCGCCCATCTCTGAATTGTTAGCGATGGCACAAGAATTGAAGCGTCTTATCGAGTAACAGAAGACCCAATGAAAATCCAAGAGGAGAAAAGTTGAAGCGTCTTATCGAGTAACAGAAGACCCAATGAAAATACCCTCCTCCCACATGGAGGGTCCATCTTCCTAGCAATCACAGAGGAGAAAAGTGATTCGCACAGCGTACAAAGCTGGCAAGAGTGTGGAAAGAGTTTCTCATTTTTACGGCTAGAAAATGGACTCAGCATATATCTTTTCAACTTGTCATGTTGACTGCTAAACTTTCGTTCCACCACACTTCTTCTTCTGCTTGATTTATTTGCAGGCAAAAAAATATTATTATATTTATTTAGAACATCTCTAAGTCTCAACCGATTATTTTTCTATTTATTAAGTAAAGATTAACAGTGTAGTAATGACTTAGATTAAGTTTAGAAGTGTGATATTCATTCATTTTGTCTAATTTTTAAATTAGTTGTGGTCATAGTATGATTTAATTCTAATTAAATAGTATTTATCAATTTCTATGTCAAAAATCTTTAGTTTAAGCACTTAGAATATGTATAAAAGAACATCATTATTGTTGGTGTAATTAAATATTTAATTACACTTTATTAAGTTTACTTAGATCTTAATCATGTTTTATCTTTAGAGTTTTACATATTGCTTTATAAGAGCAAGTCATCTCATGTAATTCATTAATTCTCAATAATATTATTTGCACATCTTTTGCAAAAAAATTCTATGTATGCCATTTTATTTGTTTCGTATTCTATCGTTTTTATATGTGAAATTTTTAATATTTTTTGTTAACACACTCAAACTATTACATTTCATCCCTTGCTACCATTGTAATTAGACATCTCAACATAATTATTCTTATCAATTGAACTACAATCTTTTCTTTATGAAAAGTTATTTGACATGAGTACATCCTTTGAAATGAATTTGTCATACATTGTCTAGTTATGCGAGCTCTTATAGTGAACATAATAATAGAGGATCGACAATTAATATGTAGGAACCCACAATGGTATGTGTCTTTGGTACAAATGATACAAGACAAGTTTACTTCTTGTTTCTACTTTACATTTGATTGATCTTTAGATAGTGTTTCTTATTTTTCTTAACAATTCATCTTAATCTTATTACTATTTAATATAATATTATACTTTACTTAAACATCATTTAGTTCAATAAATAAATAGTCAATAATAATTTTATAAATTATTCAAATTAAAGAAATAAACAATTAATCTATTTTTATTAACTAAATTTAAACATTGATATTAAATTAAATTATATTTAAAAATAACTATTGATATTATTGTGAACTTTGCCCATTTGTTTCTACAAAATGTAGAAGATACTAGAACACATTAAAGAGGTGAATGCGATGAAAATCTGTGAAATAGGTATTCCCTTTGAAATGAATTGGAAACAAGCTTAAGCACAATTTTACCCTTACCCATGATTTTATCTCCGAGAAATTCTAAGGCGAAAACTTCGAGGAGGGCATTAAATTCTAATTGCGCGGAAGACACGTCAACTCAATTTTAAAGAAATTTGGAATTACGGCTCTTCTAAAGTCGTTACGTAGTAGGTAAGATATTTCCGTCGTGTACGTTGGAGAATATTTGGGTGTTGCGTGATATTAACGCTAGGTATTCTTAACCGCAATCAAATGAAATGTTATCATTACCGCAATCAATGCATGAACGTCAAAAGTCATACGTGGTAATTTCTTAGTGGATTCGGTGGCTTTCGCGTGCATTACATAGTCTTTATACTTTTGATTTTTCAAAGTGGCCGACATATTTTCTTTCTATCTTGTTTTACTTTTTAATTACAAGTGAAAAAAAAGGAAGATAGCTTTTAGACTAGAAAGTTGATGTTGACTTAATCTTGGAGTTTATAATGCTGGAATTTGTAATGTTTTATTTTATTATTATAAATGTAAGTCTTTTAAATTAATTTGTTAAGTATTAGTTCATTATGTGTTCAATTATTTTCATCAATATAGTTTATAATGTTAAAGTCTAATATTTAGAGGAAAATTTTGACAATTGAAAATACATCAATAGTTATGATAGTATTTGTCATAGTTTGATTCTTTAATAGAACATACTTGCATTATTGTTTGAATGTAATATTTAATAGATTTTTATTTTTGTGTTAATAATACCATGCAATTAATTATTTTAAATTTATCATAGAAAAGTGATAGGTTGATGGTTTGCAAGAAGGTTGGTTTTTTGTTGTATTCTATTAGGGTTTATTTCTTTTTTGCAATCCTTGGTCCCCCTTATGTCAATCCATGTCATTGTCGTAAAACTCGTTATTATCCCACATTTCTTGTAGTTTTTTAGTTTGTCCTTTATATGACCTCAAACTACTTCAATCCAATAGTTAATGCTAGTGTTGATAGTTTAGTAGCTCCATAGAATGGCTCCATCAAGTAGGCATCTCCAAAAAAATTAATCTAAAAGTGTTTCATGAGGTACACATTTTGAATCCCTGTTGGATATGTTTTCCCCAATCCCTGAGTTTGATACTGCTTATAAATGGTTAGTACATTTCACTTTAATAATATATTTTGTGAGGAGAACTCCCCCTAAAAGCATGCTTTGGGAATGGGTCAACAAGCACCAAGTCATGCATGGGTTTTGGCTTAATGTTATCTAGAACCTCACTAAGAGGTTCTTTATTTTTTGATTTGCTAAGGCTAGCCATGTTCAGACTATCTACAAACACGATCTTTGGATTGTATTCATATCTTTGTTGGTTTTCAACCCTAGACAAGAGACTTCACAATCTCAAATGAAATTAAACTCTACATGCTAGTTTGGCTTGATTTTTCGAGTCTTCTCCTTCCATGCTAGAAATTTTTGCATCCCAGCAATTCCTTGGGAAAGGTTATATGTTTGCAGCCTAAAATGTTTTATCATGGTCATCTATAAAAACATATTTACATTAAGATTGATTTATCCAAAGATTTGATAGAGTTTGCAAACATTCAAATGAATAACCTATGTCACAGCTAATGGGTGCTTTACCTTAATCTACCCAAAACATATTTTTGATATCAATCCACCAAGCATAAAATTAAGGATTTCCCTTTACCAATCCCCTATGTCAAAACACCTCCCTAGTTAGTTGAGGTTCCTTCATCCATAGAAGCCCCAACCTTGAAATTTGAGGAAAAATAGAGTACAATTTATTACCATTAAGGAAAAACAACATTGCTAGCAAGTTGCAAGTTAAAAAATAGCCCACATCAAGCTCCTCCACTACTAAAATGTAACTAGAAGTTGCATCATACCTTTCTAAAAAGGGGAAAGAGGTTATGAAACACTTGGGTGACCCATGTCTAGATCAAGGTTTCCTTAGACATACAACTAGAATGAATTTTATCTTCACAACTGAAAATTCTTAGCCAATCTCCCCCATTGCCAAAGCATTTTCTATGGTCTTACATCCTTCTTTAGCATCTAGAGGAGGGAGAGTATACAATTGATAAATCGAGGATTTTATCTCCCAACATTCAATTGGGTTCTTTCTCCCCAGAGTTTTTGTAGAATCATTATTCTACTCTCCAAGAGTCAAAAAGTGGTGACATGCCCTTCTATTCTCACCCATATTTTTTTTTCTTGGAATGCTTAAGGTCTCACTAATCTCTCAAAGTAGTATTATGTGCAAGATACTCATCATTAGTATTCAACTCTAGATTTTCTTTGTTTATATAAGTGAAGATTTATATTTTCATGCTTTTAGTTACACATTGTGTCATATGGCCTACCAATACTATATTATGCAATAATCATGATGTTACATATGTGGAGAGGTCATCAAATTTCTCTATCGTAGGTACCTTCCACATATTGTTAACCACATTTTAGGCCCCACTATATGTGTAATCTAGATTCTTTTAAATTTCAACAATCATTCTTTTGGAATAACAAAAATTTATGCTTTCAATAATACTATTGAGAGATCTCTTTTATGGCTTGATGGATTGTTTATTGAATGCATGTTTCCATTTAGGTAACATGCATGGATTTTAATATGGTTGATATGCCATATGATAAAGTTAGTATGTTCCTCTTACATTGGGCAATTGACAATTAAGAGGCATAGTATTACATGCACAATAAATTGGGTATTTTTTTATCCCAACGTGGGTTGCCACCACAACTAGATCCATTAGCATACATGGTGTAAATTCTAAGCTAGTTATGATATAGTCATTAAACATCTTAGTCATGCAATGATACTGCATGATCTATTTGTAGGAGTCAATGGTGACCTCCCAACACCCCATAAATAGTTGCAAGGCCAAAATATATTTCATAAGAGAGAAAATGGCAAGAATAGGTTGCTTGATTATGGATGAAAGATTGATTAAATATGTACATGAGTGGCCTTTCTTATAAATGAAAGGTGAGATATAGGATTAGACAAGATCTTCCCATCCATCCATCCAATAATATCTTCCATCCCCATCCTTAGGTTTCTCATGCATACTAATACTCCCTTCCATCTCTAAATCATTCTCTCCCCATCCATTCATCCTACCATATTCCATCTCCCCATTCTTATCTCTTGATCCCTTCATCTATATCATATTCAAGACCCTAATCCTTTGTCATTGGTATCCAACTATAGGCTGCCCCCATTCAATACAATGCCATCTATCCCACTATCATAACTCCTACCTCGATTTCACATCTTGCTAATATCCCATCATGTTCATCTATCCATTGGGCATGTGCAAGATCATCATGGAAAAAAAGGCCCTTAAGTGGCAAAAAAATCAAAAAAATCAAAGTTAGGAAAATTGACGTAAAATTTGAATAAATTATGTATATTATTTCAAAAATATGTAAGAACAGAATCTGTAGCAAATTGAATGTAGTTTCTAAACTACTAGGTTTATTTAAAAAAAAAATCTATTTGGTGAAAATTTGAAATTTCAATTCAAAAGTACTTAAATTTCAAGGAAAAAATAAGAAGTAGGTGTTTGTATGACCACCCTAACAACAATAAAATGATAATATTTTTTTATAATAGTCTAGATATAAGTAGAGGGACTCATGTCCCAATATGATGCATATTTTTTGTAATTTTTTTCCAAGTAAATAATTAATTATGAATTTTTTTATTACAACTTTTGAAAAATATAAAAACTTGTATGTTTGACCACCTTAACTTGGTCAAAACTTCATGAAATTTAATTTTCTTTTAATCCTATAGTATGTGAAGAATAGAATGTGATGCATGTTCGGATTCAAAAAATGTGATACCATTTGAAAGCTATAAATGTTTTTCAATCAGCCAATCAATCAAGACTTTAGTCATAATTTAGATAGAAAATGAATAATAATTATTTATTAAATTCAAAGTAAAACGTAATTTATATTGGTAGAAAGCTGAGAATCTCCTTTAAAAACCCTTTTTGTTTCATCAATTTTGGGTAAGAAAAAAGTTGTCAACCACATATCCTACACATACTCATCATATCGCCACTTTTTGGACCATCATGATCCTACACATACCCCATCCCATCATCCTCCCAATTAATATTTTGATTATTTGGATAGTTATCACATTCCCGAGCTTCACACAATCACTATTGTACATCTTGTATATATTGATCATCTTGCACATAATGTTAGTCATGTCCTAATCTAGGTTTCATCATTGTACATACTTATGGCTAGGTCTTATCCTTGTGTAAGTTGTGTCTCCAAGAATCCCATATCAAGTTGGTACTTGAGAAAAATCCATTAGCCCCTTTGGATTTTAGGCATCTTACTTATCTCTCACCATGATAATCCAAGGTCCTATCCTATCCATCTCTAGTCTTTACAGGATATATCGTTCCTCAAATTAGACTAAATCAACCCCATCCATCATCCTTATGGAAAAATGCACTTGATATATTTTTTTTATTTCATTGGTGCTTTTGGAATATTTTTTTTATCTTTCTTTTGAGCTTCCTACTTTACCTACTCAAGGTCACCATAATCCATCATATCATGGTATGCTTTGACTAGTGAAAATAGGGGCAAGTCTTAGATTCTCATATGCTATGCCTTCTTGGTTGTCCCACATAGTATCCACCAAGATCCTCTAGTGTCTTGTGTTATGTTGGGGAATCCTTTGTGTTTGTGGTTTTCCAACATCATATGCACCAAAGCACTTTGTGAATTTTTGTGAATTTGGACTAACCTTTTTGTTTATTGAGTCAGCCTGATGTATTAGATACGATGTCACCTTGGTGATAGGTTGTCACGAGGTCCTAACACTTTAGTTAAAAACATGTCAGTTATGTCGACCGAGTAGTGTCCAAAGGCTATACACAATAGGGGATATTTTGTCCATCTCTCTTAGCAAGATTTTTTAAATTTTTGAAATGGTTGTAAACTAAAATTAAGCTAGAAAGAAACTAAACTAGAAAACATGAAATTGTTAAACTAAAAAGCAAGAAATTGTTACGATATAAAGTATGAAATTACCTAAGAATTAACACTTGCAATTAAACTATGAAATTTAAATGAAGGAAACTAACAGATAACAACTGTTAACAGAAAGTACACTTAACAACTTGTAACTAACAACAAAAGTGGGTGCTCCAGAATTTCCAAGTGAACAGAACCTAAAGATTACAAACCTAAAACTATGACCTGTAGGAACACATGATAGAGCTTGACACAAAATAACATTCATCTAAATTTATCATGTACAAAATGAAAGTAACAATATTAGCAATAAGAATACATATCTACTCTATGAGATCCCTTGAGTGGCCAGCTTTCAAGCATTCCCATGATTAGCTTAAATCACACATACTTTCACATATTCAAAATAAATCCATTCATAATACCTCCATTACTCAGAACTATTGAATCAGAATAATCCTAACAATATTTATTTATTCAAGTCATAAAAGTGTAACATAAAGAAAATAGATGAACAGTATTCAAAGCATATCATAGCAGTATAATAGAACATCCTTGTTTAGGTAGTTACACATATTTATACTATGCCACTACAAAAATCCTAATTTCCAGATGGCATGAAAACACTATTGAAAAAGTCTTATAATAGAATTACAAAAAACCAACTAATGGATGTTTGGGTATGTGCAGGATCATGATGGGTCAAAAAGTGGTGATATGATGGGTATGTGTAGGGTATGTGGCTGATGACTTTTTTTTACCCAAAATTGATGAAACGAAAAGGTTTTTTAAAGGAGATTCTCAGTTTTCCACCAATATAAATTATGTTTTACTTTGAATTTAATAAATAATTATTATTCATTTTTTATTTGAATTATGACTAAAGTCCTGATTGATAGGCTGATTGAAAAAAATCTATAGTTTCCAAATGGTATCACATTTTTTGAATCCGAAACATGCGTGACATTCTATGCTTCACATACTATAGGATTAAAAAAAATAAAATTGAATTTCATGAAGTTTTTACAAAGTTAAGGTGGTCAGACATACAAGTTTTTATATTTTTTCAAAGTTGTAATAAAAAATCATAATTATTTATTTACTTGGAAAAATTACAAAAAAATATGCATCACATTGGGACATGAGTCCTCTACTTATATCTAAAATATTATAAAAAAATATTATCATTTTATTGTGGTTAGGATGGTTAGAAAAACACCTACTTCTTTTTTTCCTAAAATTTAAGTGCTACTAGATTGAAATTTCAAATTTTCACCAAATAGTTTTTTTTTTTAAAATAAACCTAGTAGTTTAGAAACTACATTCAATTTGCTACAGATTTTATTCTTACATATATTTGAAATAATAGAGATAACTTATTCATTTTTTTATGTCAAGTTGCCTAACTCTGATTTTTTAAAAGTTTTTCACCACTTAGGGCCTGTTTTTTCCATGATGAGCCTGCACATACCCATTTATGACATAAAACATAATAAAGGCTTTGAGTGGAGCCATAACGTCTTAACAAAAAGTTTAATAGAAAGCTTTAAAGGAAATCGTTGCACTATACACACCTAAATTCATGGCACCCAAACCTCAACCACTTGAAGTCCTCTTAAAGTCCACTCCATTCTCCGGTTGTGCATAAGTCCTATACTTAAAGTCTATACCATTATATCAACATTAGTTAGCTAATTTCAATTACTTTGAGAAATAAAGATTTATACATCATTTTATAAAAAGTAGACAATTATTACTCCTAAAAATGAACACAATGGAATGACTAAGGTGGTTGATGAGAACAAAGAAGGTTATTTATCTTATTATAATCATGAGGTTATTTATAACTCATCACCCTCCCCTTCCTAAGCCTAAGTAGGTCCTCGTACTCTCTGATGAGTTCTCTTCCTTTTTGCATCCTTTCTCTTATTCAGTTCATCATATTTAGAACTGAGATCATATGGATCCTCTACCTCTTTATCCAAATCATCAAGACTTTTAAGAAAACCCTTGTTAAACTTAACCCTCATTTTCCAAGTATATAAGTCTCTATGATTTTTCTCTGTGGTGACATAAATTGCAGGGGGTGGTTGAAGGAGCAATAGGGGTCTATATTGCATCCCTATTCACTTTGTTTTGAGCTGCTATAGTATCTCTACTAATGCCTCATCCCTCCTCTAGGACCACCTTAGATTGGTAGGTGAGATCACCTTCCTCCTTTTTGAGATACATAGACAGAGGAGTGTACCGCTCCTCATAGGCACTCCATGCCCTCTCTATTAAATGTGGCCTAGTGGAACCCTAAATTTTTTATGGTCCCATCATTTTTCATGGTAAAATTTATGATTACTCATGTCTTGTTGCCATTAGGGTCTAGGGTTTAAGGTTTTATTTACATTTGCACCCTTCATAATCCTTTGGTTTTATATTTCTGTGTTGATAGGGTGTATTCGGTAACCAATTACCTTATTAATGTTTCATGGTCTTAAGTTCCATCATTTAATCGACCCAAATGTTGGGCATCCCATCGAGCCTTGGAGATTCTCCTTTAAAATGACTTTAATCCCATGTGCTTTTAAAATCACATAATTTCATCTCCTAGTAGTTTATCACCCATCGCATGTCTTCCTGAGGTGGCTTGTGTCTAACATGTGAGGAGCAATATCATCTCTTTATAAATGTTTGCAGTCCATTGCCCATCACTTGTTCCTTTATCACCACCCATTTCTATTGAGCAATGAGCGAAGAATTTTCTCTCATCGTGTTAGGCTCATCACCTATTGAGTGTTATATTGTTAGTGTTAGAAGGAAAAACCTAATGAGCGATGCAGTTAAGCATTTAACCCATTGTTGGCCTTATGACTATCACTGGTTGTTTTATGTAGGCTAAGTATGAACCCATGAATATCGATGGGTGAGTCTCTCCCCATCGTGCAGGATCAAAGAATCACCTATTGAAGATGCTTAAAGGAGAATGGACGAGTGATGAGCGAGGTAAATGAAGTTTGTGGCTAGGATCATTCTATGTTTGAGATCAACAAACGATATCTCATCACTGGCTTCTTAGCCATTGCTTGATGAGGTCCTAAGGAAAAACTGGAAGACACAATGAGCGATGCTCATAAAATATGAAGAGGTACATGTGGTGGCTTCCTAATTCAAGTCGCCTAGTACATATCAAATCGCTAAAAAAACATCATGGGGATAGTGGACATATGTGAACTGTAGGATCAAGTTTTAAAGTATGTGAATTGATGGTTCAAATGAGAATGAGAATGGGTAACTGAAAGTGTTAGTGTTTTCACTCGTGCAAGATTTATTGTGCCATTAATGGTGAATGTACTTGGTCGAATACATGTAAAAGGGTTTGTGGTTGCATTTTCTTCTCATTTTGGTATACGCAGAGCTAAAAAAGATACTGGAGCAACATAGAACCACATCGAAGGAGAATTGGAGGAGTTTTCTTGGGTAATTAATTATAGAACCTAGTAGAGTGTTATTCTTCTACAAAATTTTCCTAGTATGTCAACATGTTTCAAATTTGTTTCCAAGAGTAAAAGTAGGGTTCTAAACTTGTCTTCACTAGTTTAAATTCCTTGGTGGGTGAGTGTAAAAGGGTAGAATTGTTTTCAAGTTTAAATTTCTTAGGCGTAGGTTGTCAATTCAAAGACCAACTTGAATTCAAACGTGAAAACCCTAGTTTAGTTAGGATGAGTCAGCAGGGTGAGTCATCATCCTCTAAATCTGCCCCCAAGAGAAAAAAGAAAAAAGTTTCTCAAGAAACACCACAGGTATTTGAAGAGACTGACAGGAAGAAAAAGGATCAACCAAAAAAAATTGTATATTTTATGGACAAGTTTCAAACCTGCAAATGCTAAGGCGAGTAGCAAAAAGGCCACAGGGGAAGGAATATTGACCACCAATTTTAAGGAACTTGCAACAAGAATTGGTGGTATTGCAGTGCCAAAGCCTACATGGTAATTATTCTTGTACACTTTCAAAAGAAGAGATGCTCCAAACTAAGGTCAAAATTTCTAGGGTTATGACTTAGGGAAATTGGTTGTCCCTAATATTTTTGTGGAGTTGGATTTAATGCTGCAACTCATAGATAAATATGATGATGCCAATAGGGTAATCACAAACACCAATGGTAAGATCATTTTGGAAATAAAAAGGAGTAAACTCATAGAGGTCTTCAGAATAAACCCATATGCCAATGAAAAGATCAACATGGAAAAGCTGAAAAAGGGATACACTGCTCATAGGGTAGGGTTTAGAAGAAGAAAACTTCCATTGCATAACTGAGAGAAGGGATCTATGTTTTCAATCAATGAAGTTGAACAATTGGATTGTGAAGAATTTTCATATTATTTCAAATGCACTTACTATATGTTGTGTCAAGTGCTTGGCGTGAAGTGCAATGGAAGGATAACATCACCCCTATTATTTATGAGCATGAATATTCAATGCATTAACCAACAGGAGTGGTTTGACTATGCTCACTGAGTTGTTGAGCAATTGCACGATGACTTGATGGGGTTGAAAGAAAGAAAAACCACATTCAATTTTAGACAATATTAATTGTTGATGCATATTTTGTTATACCAAGGAAGGGAGGTTTTTGGTCAAGCCATGAAGCTGAGATAGGTGGATGAAAAGAATCATAGATTGCCTATTCAAATGTGGACATACATTTGGGATTTACGTTGCCCAAATTCAAACTATGTTGGATTTTGCAATACCATAAAGCATAATATTCTAGTGCAAATGGGATTAGGACCAATTGAGAAAATTCCTAAAACAATCCAAGGATTGTTGAGACCAAGAGAATGTGGAAATGATTCCAATTATGAGTGCAATTGGGGAGACTAGTATTTGTATGAAAATTGCACAATCATCAAGTGTTATGAGACTCCTATGGCACCACATTTATTGCCTAGCTTTGTTTCTAATAAGTTGGATTTTACTGAAATAATGTGGCAAATGGATGGTAGTGATGGAGAGAATTTTAGGTTATCAAAAAATGCCTCTATTATTGCATCAACTTTCTCTTTTGATTATTTTGTTGTCACTGCAAAGGAAGCATATGAGGTGTTTGGCATAATGATCAAAAAAATTGAGAATGGCTATAACCCCTACTAGAATGTTTGATCCTGAAGGGCTCATTGATAGAGAAAAGATTAAAAGTGGAATCTCAGGATATGAACCTCATTTTTTCTACTTCAAGAAGGATGTGGTAAGAAACTTTCCAACATTGGCTATTATTCAAGATAGAGAGAGGATTTGGATGAAAATTGTTGAAGTTGAGCATAGGGATTTTACCAAAAAATTCCTACTATGTAAGCCCTTACAAGCACATCACTGAAAAATTTAAGAGGATGGAATTGATCCTTAGTGATTTTAGTGATGACACTTTTCTAGAGAAGGTGCAACAAGTAGAGCAGCTAGCTCAAATTACTTTGCAAGAGCATTTACTAAAAAATGGCAGTCAACTAGAGGAGCCCATAGCACCAGAAATGTAGCAATATCCAATGGATGTTGAAGATATGCCTGTTATGGAGTTTCCTTCTATAAATTTAGATGAAACACAAGGTGGTGAGGGGGATGTACAACTTTCTGCTGGATCAGAGCCTATTGAGTAAAAAATAGAGCATGAGTTCTCATACCCTTGTTTTGGAGAAGTAATGGAAATATTTTTCCTAGACGATAGGCTAGTACCTTGGGAATATGATGAAAACTAGGACAATGATGCAAGGGTTCTAGCCTGTGCCAAATTTCTAGAGGATGATTCTTGTGTGACAACCAGAGAATTCAAAGAATTCATAGTTGAGCTTAAAGCTTAGGAAATAAATGGTAGGATATAAAAGGAACTAGAGGGAGTTGATCCCTCACAATAGGAAGAGGTCAAAAAGAAGACTAAGGAAGAGATTGTCAGAGAAATTGAGAAAATGAATCCTATGGAGGCTAGAAGATTGGTTAAAGACAGTGGGATGATTGTGATGCTAGGATGGAACCTATCCTCCATAATTTCTCTAGATGTAATTAGGAATGACCCAAATGCTATGGTGTATAAAGAGACTTTTGATGAGAAGACCTTTGAATTAGGGTTTAGCCCCAGTTTACATGCACTAGCCATTTGGTCATTAACACTAGATTCAGGGAGGTGCAAACTCATTAGAGAAATGATTGGCCTTTCAGGAGATTTAATCATAGGAAGAGCTTTAGAGATGAAAAAAATGCAGGTTGTGAGGTTAACTATGTACTTGGGTATGTTGAGTGTGGACACTGTAGAAATTACTCAGGCTAGATATATGAAATTGTTGGATAAGCACAACAAACTAGTTGAGGAGTATAATAAAGTGAAAGCCATTATTGTCAAGGAAAGTTAGAAGACTTTTCCCACTTCTCCATCTAATACTTCACAACAAGATAAAGATACCTTGAAGCTGAGGATAGTTACATTGAAAAAGGAGCTCCAAGTAACTAAGTTTGAGACCTAGACAAGCTTCAAGAGGGCATGAGCCATATTACTAAGGAAATGGCTAAAGGTCTCCTAAGTTACAGATGGTCCAAAGTTTCTCTTAGGGAAGAAACCACATGGTTGACCTTCAAGTGCATCCATGTAGCGTATGAAAAGTATCAACATGCCCAAGAATTTTTCATGAGTGCTTGGAACAAGTGGAGCAACATATTGAATAGTCTAAAGGAGATTAAAAAAAATGCAAAGGAAGATTTTGAAGCTCTAGCACACCTGCCTAACACAATCAAAAGAATTGAAACCATTGGTGAAGTCACGGGCTTCCATGAAAGAATTGATGGGAAACTATAAAGTAAAATAAAATCTTTCAGGGATATGGAAGAACAAGGCATGCCCAAAATTCTTGATGAAAATGGAGAAATAAAAGAGTATGTCTCATGGAGAGCCCTGTTCAAGAATTAGACTGCTATGTGTCCCCAGATGGTGTATATTGATGATAAGTTAGACTTGTTAGTACTCAATGCCTTAATTGACAACTTCATCAAGACTGAAACAGGCATGGACACCTTTGTGAAAGAGGTGCGGGTGACAATTGATGCAAGATATAATGCATATAACACAAAGGTACATAAACTATTGGATATCAGCTAGCTCACAGAGTTCGAGTATAGGAATTGGTTGGAAAAATATGTTGAGCAAGCCACATGGATGGTGGGATGGATATAGGACATAGTCGAGTATAGTACAGGTTTGGCCTTTGAAATAAATTATTTAAAAATCTATATCCTATCAATTAGAAAATGCACCTGGTATTCCAACCAAGTATTTCTCCTTGATTTATGTTTTCTTATGCTTTCATATTTCATGCTTTTAACTGAATGATGTGATGACATGGAATCCTTGAGCAATGAGGATGTGAGTTCAGTAAGATTTTGCTGGTTTTGTCTTTTTGTAGTTCTCCCCATTTCTTGAAATGTAAATATAATTTCCCGGGGTTGAAATGAAATGAAATACTTTGAAATACAAATTGAAATGTAATGTGATCAATCAATAGCCCAAAGCTTGTTTTCTCCCTTAATCTTATAAAAGGGAATTGATAATGAGAAATTTCAAGCAGATTTGTCTCCTATGTATTTGTTAATGAATTAGTAGTAAAATGATTAAGGATTGTTTTATTGGTCTCCAATTAGCAAGGTTGGATGTGTGTTTTCATTTAGGATTCAATTTGAAAGTAATTGATTAAAACACTTTGATGCAATCACAGGTTCATGTTAAATCATAGGATCTTTAAGTATTTTTTGTTTGGAACATTTGAGTTATGAATTTGTAATTCAAATCCATAATAGTCTATAGATATCGAATGACATTATTATTGCATTAAATTATGTTGTGAATTTGACCCCATCACCCTAGGATAATCAACTAATTCTATGTATCAAGTAAATTCAAATATATCTGATGAGTTGGATCATGTTAAAGAACAATTCATTTAATTGAAGCCACACTTACAATGATGATGGTTGTTATAGTTTTCATTTGAATTGTCCATTCTTTGCTCCAAGTTATAATGGTGTAAAAGATTCGCCAAATTCTTGTAAATTGTTACTTGTCGAGTCATGAATATGTGAGTGTTTCTACTTAATATGCAATGTATATGGAAATATTATGAAGGAATTTTATATACATGCATTGTGGGATTACCCTCCTAGGTCTTGCAGAACCCAAGGCGCAGAAGGAATTCTACATTACTTTCTCTCATTCGTTGGCCAACTCCTTTTAGGTTGCTAATTCTTGGTATTGACCAATCCATAGACTTCCTTGAACATCCTGTTGGAATTTAAAAGAGCCAATAGATTGGCGACTTTGTTGGGGACCTAATTAATTTTAAAGTCTCTAGTGTAGATTTGGTACAGTCAGAGTCAAGTGTTTTATCATTCTTCATTGGAAGAATTACTGGTTCAAATCTTAAAGCTATATATGTCATATTCACTATATGCGTCAAATTCTAGTCAACTCTGTCAAATTGTGTTAGGTTATGTTTAGAATTTTCTCTGAGGTCACAAATAACAAGTCAAAGTATAATTAAATTTTATTTCACAACATTGTGGGTTTCAACTCTAAAGTTTATCATACCATTAAAAAGACAAGATCTCAAAGGGAACTTGAGAAGAAGAATTCTGACATAGGAATTGACTCCATGATGAAAACTAGAAGTTACAAAAAGAAAATTCTAAGAAGAAGTTGGAACTCAAGGTTACAAAGGATAAACAAGCACTATGGAAGAAGAAAGCTATTAAATCAGGTAAGTCTATCGAATCTCTTGTTGGAGCATCTCCTACTTTCAATAATGAAGTAAATAGGGTGAATGCCAGTGAGAATCCAAATAAGGATGAAGTACCTAAGGAAGATCAGGGAAGTTTTCCTATTGAACAAGTGTTTGATAATGAGCATGAAATTTATAGAGAAGAAGGTAGGTGGGGATTTTGGGGTAGGAATAAGGAATTCCCAGAACCACCAACACCTAGAATTGGGTCTATTTTTCATGGAGGAAACTTTCACCCAAGGGGAGAACTTCATAATACAAAAACACATTTTCCCCCTGAGGAAGATCTAGTGGAGTAAAATTTTCATACTCCTACACCAAGTGAGTATGGAGATTTCCTAGAGAATGAGGAAGACATATATAAGGATATGTTAGCCTTGGATGAGGAAGAAAATTATCTTGTCGAACAAGAAGAAAAGAATAAACTAAAGACATTGAAGGAAAAGGAGGATAGTGTCAGAGCCAAGAAGCTTGAGAGGGATGCTAAGAAAGAGAAAGTTGAGAAAATGAGAGAGAATGTTGCTAGGCATAAAGCCTTTAAAGAGAGTGTTTCTAAAAGAGTAACCCAAATCAACCATAAAATCCCTAAAGTAATGGTTCAGATGGGAGCCTTTTCTTCTAGCACTTATACAACAACTATTACAACTACTAAAACCACTGATCCTCTCATTAACGCCAATAAAACATCATTTTTTGATCATGGGAATAAACTCATGGATGATACCCAAAAGAGTACCTTCAATACATTCACTACTGATACTCATGCAAATACCCACACTTCATCTGCCAAAACCCCTGTTAATAACCCCAAAGTTGATCCTATTCCATCTGAGACACCCTCAAATCCTAAACTCTTGAAATTTTAGTTGGAAAATAAAAAGTTGCATGAAGAGTTGAAGAAGGTTGAAGTTGAAGCTGATAATGAAGAAATGGCCAGGAAGATTGCCTTCCTTAAAATGTCTGTACCAACTCTAGAGTCTTCAAGCTTTGGGAAAAATGATAGTGGATCTCATAAGAATAAGTCAGGAGGACATACTCCTAGTGGAGATGGTGATGGTAACCAGGGTGGTGGAGGTGAAGGAGGTAACAAGAATATCAATTCTTATTTAGAGGATGATAGAGGAAATAAGAAAAAGAGTGGCGGTAATAATGGAAAAGGAGGAGTTAAAAATGAAGATCAATTTGATAAGAAAAAGGATGATGAGAAAAGGGATACTCATAGAGACAGGAATCCCAGGAGACCACCTCAAATTGATAAGTATAGGCAATTGTGTTTTGACAATATTCTAGGCTACCCAAACCCTTTCCTGGATAATGCAAGAAAGCATCTCCCTAAATTTACCGATAATAATGCTTTCAGTGGTGAAGATCATTTGAAAGCCTTCTAGAGATTTTTGGAAGATTTTGAATTATGGGATGGTGATGTGGCCATGAAATAATTTATGTAATCCTTGACTGAAGATGCAAGAGATTGCTATAGGGGGTTACCTGATGTAGGTATTGACTAAAAGGAGTCTTTCTATAGAATTTTAGAGAGCAGTATGGGGATTAGACTGATCCTAGCTTTAGGTTGAATGATTTCAAGAACATCACTAAGGGGAAAATGAGATAGTCACTGAATTCAGTACAAGATTTCAAAAAGCTATGATTAGAGTTCTTTCTTATTTGTGACCTAATGAAAATGCATGTTTGGTAGTGTATTGTAATGGTTATGACTCTAAGATGTGTTATCTACTTAGAGATAAGAATCCCAAAAATTCGAGAGAGGCTTACAGGATGACAGTCAACATTGAAAATAGCAATAGAGCCTCTGATAAAGTAGGAAGAAGGGAAGACCCAAAGGATTCAAAAAACCCTATAGCTCAAAGTGACAAAGTTGGTAAAACTGTAGCTCTTGATGATAAGTTAGATCAAGTTCTTAGTTTATTGCAAAAGGTAGGAAATAATGAAAAACCACAGTTCCAAAGGAATGAAAGACCCCCATGATTGCAGGATTATCCTTATCATAGAAATTGGCATAATAGAAGGCCAACTTAGAATAATCAGAAAAATAATCAAGCTCCACCTGACCCATTGCATAAGAATTCCACTAATGTTGTTAAAGACTTACCATGGTGTGGAGTGTGTCAAATAACTCACTCATCACAACAATGTGTTGTGGCAAGGTCTGTGGAAGGTACTCAAGATGATCAAGGAGAATTTGATTCTCCTCATAACCATGATGAGATGGAAAATGTGTTCATGACTAGATTAGACCTGGATTGTGATGACTATTCTTCTAGTGACGATGTTGACACAAATGATGTGGATGTACAAAGGTAGGAAGCAAGTGTAAATCATCAACAAGTCTTTTCAAATGAAGAAAGAGTGGATGATTACATTGCTTGTACTCTTGAATTAGATAATGTTTCATTGAGAAGACCCTCAAATGAGGAAATTAAAAGATACACAATTGCATTGGCTACTTAGGCTCAAGCAAGAAGCAATCTGCACTTGAGAAATAGGGTTATGTGTTGCAATCAAGGTAACCATGGAAGTATGTTCATCAAGGAAAATAATATAGAAAATAAATGGACTAGGATAGAAAATAAGAAAGAAGAAACAAAACCTAAGGAAAGGCAGTAAAGCTAAAGCTAGTGGTGAAGTTGTCCCTAAGGATGTGAAGGATAAAGATCTGAAGCCCATTGTTGAAAAGATTGATAGAAAAAATGACAAGGTAATTCCTAAGGAAATAATATTCCCTAAGTTACCAAATTATTCTCGCATTGATATGTTTCAAGTTTTGTCTCAAGTCATAGTCACCTTTGGATCACATCACCATGAAAGAAGTTCATCCAATATCCTTATGAGTGTAGGTACCACCAAATAGGTATTTGTTAGATCTTTCTTCCTTGAGCGAAGGAAATTTAGGAAGAGAAGAGGAAAGTGAGATGTGTAGTATGTCTAAAAGAGGGAGATCAACTAGAGGTCAAAAGATTAGAAGAAAATTATGTAAACGCATGGAATTTTTTCTTGTTGAAGGGGGGTCATGTTCTTATGATGATGAGAGCATAGGCGAAGTTGAGGTTCCCTTGAGGTACAAATATCTACAAAAACAAGGGGTACCCAAGGAACTTCCTCCAATAAACATTGATTTTTGTGTCAACGAGAGGATATATCACATAACACCATCGTCATTACATGGTTTGGGCCTATTTTGCATGGATGGCATAAAGGTTTGTTATGAAAAAGTTATTGAATTGATGGAGTATGTTAGACCCTGTTACAGTTACAAATATTGGATGCAACTGATTCGATATACATGAAGTATGCGTAGTTATGCACTGTCAGCAAATTATATACAACTAAAAGGTAAGGATCAAAATAAAGGAGTGGCTATGTACATTGACAGAAGGCCAAAAGCATCAGGGAATATTGCAGGGTTTATAAATAGTACATGACCTGGGTCAACAAATAAGCAACCCAATTGCATATTTGAGGCGCACGAGGGAAACTGTGTATTCATCTGTGCGATAAAATCAATAACTGCAGGGGAAGAGTTTCTAATCGATTACAATTCGAATCACTTAGTTACAAAAACAGTTACTATGGGGGTGGTATGTACTATGTACCATTTTACCCAACCTCCAATTAATGACTCCAATATACCATTTTATTCTTATGTTTTTTTCGTCAGTATATTGGTTTCATTTTAGTAATGTTTTTTTATATCTAATTTTTGTCACAGCAAGACATTGATCGTACAGAGAAGGCTCTAGCCTAGAGCATAGATTGCGATGTATCTTCAGGTGCTTCTACCCAATAGGTTTACCTCATTGTAATTGTACAAATTAGATACGAGAAAAATGTTTTATTATTATGTTTTTTCATAAGTTTATTGAGTTAATTTCGATAATGTTTTTAATATTCTTTTTGCAGTTGACTGATCGGGGAAAGGCACCAGCGGTAGAGGAGAGCATCCATAGTGAGGTGCAATCAATATTTTGTGATGATGACATCGCTTATTTAGAAAACCTTCTCGATACGATAAAGAAGAACCAAAAAAATGCAATGAAGAAATGGTTAAGTTGATATTCATAGTGCCTCAAACAGATGAGATAAGAGAGAGGTTAAAATATTGCTAAGAGATTACAAAACTTGCAAGTTGCATCATGAGGTCTTTAATTATAACATAAGTTCATTCATGGTTTTGTATTTTGTACTCTTTTATGTCATGAACTAAAATATGTGTTGTTTTTATAGGGTTATTTTCCTCCTCATGATGCTCCTGGCCATGATTAGGGTACTGCAAGTGCTTCCTAAGGAGTAGGGGTTGGTACAAGTGTCAATCCCAATCTTCCTACACATACATCACATCATTTGACCCCATCATCATGCCTATATTATCATCTGAAATGTCAGAAACACATACCATATAGGCATCCGTTAATGCACCCTCTGGCAGTGAACACATGCCAGAACATGCATCAAGACATGTACCTGGGGATGCAGAGGCCACTAGTATTGGTGATGTTTTACCAACATTTCCTGGATCTTCCCGTATTACTAGTATGAGAATATTGCCGGTCACACTTGTGGTGACCAAGGATTTCGTTCCCATAAAGATAGAGAAGGTACCAGGTACTTTAAAATGTTTTAATTATTATTATATATAATCCAATTGAAATTTACTTATTGATCAATCTTTTTAGACTATTGATCCCATGATCATTTTGTAAGAAATGATGTTTTTTATAAACATCTAAGTGATATTAAATTGGATCTCTTCAGGCCCACCATACATACACGATGGAATGCCCAAAATCAAGATTTAAAAGATGAGCTCATTAATCATTTAGTTGTGTTGTTCAGTGATAAAACATTCAACCGAACCAAGGTCCTTAAGAAAGTTGGTACCTATCTAAAGTATATGAGGGACCAATATAGGTCACATTTAGAGAAGAACAAAAAGTACGAGCATCCCCCCATGATTCTGAAGAGGGAGTGGAAGGACCTAGTGTCAAATGGAAAGGAGAAGGATGAAAAGAAAAAAGAAAAGACACCACCGGGCCAAATAAGGTATGTGATACTATCAACAATGTAATTATATATTGATTACTCTTTCTTTTTACATAATCTAATGTATTTCAAACTTTTCATAGGCTTCCCGAAACATCGAAGAAAACAAAGGCAAGACTAGAAAAACACGGGCAGCACAAACTTGGCTCTGGTGGTTATATGAAATTAGCCACATGAATTGTAAGTATCAATAAATGAAATATAGTATCCAAATAATAAATTGAAAACAATTTTGGTTTTATCACACCATAGAAGCAAAATTCATGATCTTATGCAAACATGTAGGCCTTTGAATTCAACAGAGCTCCCACAGAAGATGACCTAAATATTTCCTTCCAACAAGGCTATGGAGCCATGGTTGAACACCTAAGAGTCTTGACTGGGCAAACACAACCTTCCACTACATCCGACATGCAGGTAAATAAACTCAATAAAGTTTATTTAAAATTGAATACTTGTGCAATCTATTTAATATTAATTTCCACCATAAAGTAATTGCATGTCTATTTGTTTTAAACATTCAAGCAATGATAATACTGCACATGACATTGGAATGCATCCTGGTGAGGGTGGAGCACAACTTGCAAATGAAGGTCATGGTGTGCATCTCAGTACTTTAGAGCATGTAGAGCATGATCAACATGCTGAGCATGATTAGGCTAGAGAAGATTAGGAACATGATGTGGTCCCATCAGGTAAAGAGGACCACTCTAAAGTTCATTTAAACATATTTAATTGCAATTGGTGTATTAATTAATGTAACCTTTCATGTTTCAACTTTAGAGTATGTAGAGCGTGATCAACGTGTTGAGCATGATCAGGCTAGAGAAGATCAGGAACATGATGTGGCCCCATCAGGTAAAGAGGACCACTCTCATGTTCTCTTAAACATATTTAATTTCAATTGGTGTATTAATTAATTTAACCTTTTGTGTTTCAACTATAGATCATGATTTAGAGGGTGTTTAGCATGTTGAGCATGAGTCTATAAAAAAGTTCAGGAACATGATGTGGACCCATCAGGTAAAGAGAACCACTCTAATGTTCTTTTAATTAATGAAATACTTGTAACAATAATTATAAAACATATCAGTTTAACATTTCTTTCTTATTGCAACAGACTCCCCCTTGCAGCAGCGTCCACATCATGAGCAAACGACTAGGCGTACATTAAGATCATGAGCAGAGGGAAAAACAACTAAAGGGGGGATAGATATTGATTTAGAAAATGATACTCCACTTCAGATTTTTGTAGCTTTAAAAAACAAATGAAAAAAAAATAATTGTAATCATATCATGACAACCATATTTTTGATAATATGTAAAAATTGAAAGAATGAATATTATATGTTAATGAATGAATGTGAATATGTTAATTAATGAATTTTATACGTTAATGAATGAATGTTATATGTTATTAATGGAAGAATAAATGATTAATGTTATATGATTGGGTATGGGGAATTGAGAGTGATGTGGGGGGGGGGGAGGGGCCAAATGAGCTTCCACCATCACGTGGTTGGCCATGTTAAGTAGAAAATATTAAAATATTCTCAAAAAAGAGAAGCTCAATAAGGTAATGCACTTTTCAATTTAAGAAATGCATCGTTTGAAGCATCAAACCAATATGCAAAGATGAAAGAAAGTGCTAACTTTTCACTATGGTGGCAAAAAAATGATTCTTTATACCCTTAATCCATGCTACATCATAATTTGAAGTTGTTTCCATTCCAATGTTTTGAGTTTAGTTTGTTTGTATGGCTTTGTATGAATACCACATTGTGTTGTGTGTGGATTTGGTTTCAAAGCTCTGTTTCTTCTGTTTTTAGTGGTGACATAACTCTAAAATTTGACTTTTGTGCATAATAGGTTAGTAGAAAAATTGACAACTCTGAAGGGTTTAGAAGCTCGATTGAGATAGATACACAGATATTTGGATCTTGTTGTTGATGGGAGGATTCGACTTAACCATGAAATTTTGTACCATCTGCAAGTATGCAAAAGTTTCTCTACTTACATTCATTCTTGATCATAAATTTTGTAAATGATATTAATCTTTCAAACTTAAGATTCGTTTCATTCTTATAATGATCAAAATGTTATACTTTGCTATACATTCAAGAATTCTCTTGCCCCCTACCCTTTGCTCTCCCCCCCTCCTTTTAAGAATTTTCTTTGTCAAAAAATATTCACATTTTTGTCTCATTTACACAAATTTATCTAAAGCACTAGGAGTGAATAAATATATGTAAAAGATGATGGATTATGTCTAAACAACAACTTTCCATCTTATATCTAATTAAATCCTTAATATTTGAATAGTTTAGAGCTCGAATAATGCTTGTATATGCATGTGTAGCAATAAGGGAGCCTATGTGAAGATTGAAATTTAAAACATCACTTTGGTATTTTTCCTTAGGCAATGAAATGATATTTTGAGTAATACAAACCTACACACATTGATATTTTTTGGCATTGCATTGAAGAATTTTTTTTCTCTTATACCTACCCTTGGCTAGACATGGAGGTATATAATATTGGTTTTGTGTTTATTCTATAAGTGGTTAATTTCATAGAGGAAGACTAAAATCTTCTTAATGTCTTGTGTCAGGTGTGAAAGCATATGAATCACTTGTTGAAGGCACCATTTTGTATTCATCCAAAAACTGGTTTGTTCTCTTTTTTATGTTTCTTGCATGTGTTTTTTTTAGGCTCAAGAGATGTAGCTCGACTCTTTCCTTTGCACTTTTCATCTATTTTGATTATTACAATAGATTGTCATAATTTTTCATGTAGATCTGTTTATAACCTTATTTTCTACCAATCAATTTGCAAACTACTCACATATTAAGGACCATTTCACTAACTTGTAGTCATCCATTACTTCATATGTTGCAGGTTGTGTCTGTGTGCCAATAAATCTTAATGATTGTGAGAACTTTAATCATACAAGTGTACCCAATCTTTCTCAAGTAAAAGTCTTACCTTATTTTATAGTACTTTAAATGGTTAATTGAAGGTGCTTCTTTAGATCTGAGATAGTTGAACCCTAGATTAAAATATGGAATTAGATGGGTAGTATAATGATAAATTGAGGTCCATTGAACACAAATTATGAACATAATTTACTGGACTATGAATAGTGTTACAATTATAATTATTTCTCCTTTACCTACCTCTGCATTAATGAAAAAGATAGATCCCTATAAATCTAACCATGAAAGTGTTGAAATCTGTAGTATCTGCAGGACTCTAGAAACTATCAAATATATTCTTTTTGAATGTTTTTATGCTCAGGAAATTTGGTACTTATTCTGCCATAAGTTGAAGGTCTAGAATAGCAATGGTAAAATTAATTGGCATGATATTTTGTTTTGTAATTTCAAGCTCAAGTTTGATTGTAAGCTATTTTGGTATTTCTTATCCAATGAGATCATGTGGCATTTGTGGAAGGTGAGAAATGATGATAAATTTAAGGGTATCAAGAGGGTACTTACTAAGTCTTGCAAGAGACTCACTTTCTACTCTGTTGCTCTGCAGGTTTCAACTCTTGTGGAGATCTCAATGGAGAATTTCTTGAAGTCAATAACTGAAGGTATTGCTAACAATACCAAAGAGGATATGAGAAGTGGACCCACCTGTAGGTTGAGCTTGGAAGAGACCGTGTTGTTCTAGCAGACATTTGATGAGATCTAGAGAGCAATTGATGAAGCTGCAAGCCTAGAAAGATAGCACAGCCCCCAGCAGTTGAACCCCCAAGGAGAAACAATGGCGAACCTTGATATTGAAGAAGTCAACAATGAGGAGAATGTAATCAACACTATGTATTGTTTACGCTGATTTGAATAGCAGCAACCTATGGTGTTAACAAATTTTTTGTATTATCTATGCTGGTTTTGAAAACAACTGGTGCTTTTTGGTTTCTTTCTTGTTGTGTAAAGTACTAATATGGTATATTTCCTATTATGGAAATGATTTGATGTTGTATGAATCCTAATGTTGATATATTTCATGGCTGCACATGCTCATTAGTTCCCAAAAATTACCATACCATAAGCACAAGAATCCTCTCTTCATAACATTTTTGCCTATATTCTGTCATGTGATCCCATAGAATTCATCTAACCCTGAGTATTTCAATGTATAATTCATATCAGCAAGAGATGGTGAGGGTCTCCCTGATCCATAAAGTGTTTTATATTAACGTATATTTTTTGCAGTCTATCGGCAAGAGTTCAGGAATGTCATACTAATATGATTTCATCTGAAGACACATATCGGTAGGATGCAGTTCATTGTCTCAGTGACCAAAGGATCCTGTCGATGAGAAAATCTTCATTAATATAAGTCATAATGAGCACATGTGTGTTATACCGATGAAGCACAAAATGATTGTCAATGAGACCTAAGTCATCAGTGTAAGTCATAATAGGCTTATTTGTATCTTACCGATCGTGGTGCAATTTTGGAGCATCAAAAAGCAATCTACAATATTCTCAATAAGTTTCCCAAAAAAGTGGGTCATGTTGGTAGTATAGTACCATCGAGGTCAGTTCAAGGAAGTCTTGTTGATCCATCATATCACTATAGTGGAATTCCATTGGTAATAGGACTTGGCAATATTCATTGTCTTGTCGATAACAAGATTCATCAGCGAGATTGGCATCATTAGAGAGAGATATGGAAGTCAAACCGAATATAGCTTTATTGGTAGGAGACACATTTTGTTTCGATGATTAGAATTGCCGAAGGAAGGTTCTCAGCAAGATACAAGTAGTCGAAGGAAAGTCCCGGCAACCCCCAAAGTCACAACGATAAGTTATCATTGGTGAGAATCGTAGCGATACACTTAAGACGGAAGGAATAATTTTTGGGGAGACTCAGAACGTCGGTATGACTACATGACACCATAGCGACATATGATCTATTGGCTATCAATGAGACTATGTGACACCAAAGCAATATGTAATATTGACTGTCGAAGAGACTCAAGGCATTCGTGAAACTACATGACACCTCAGCGGGTGTCTAATAAACATGGAAAATGACTGAATAAAATAATTGCTCAAGATTTGAATATGAAGGGAGGTGACTTGATTCATCTCTCACCAATGGTACATTTCAACAAATATTTTTTAAAACAAAAATTGCATTGTTTCATCAAAATTTTGACGTTCACACAACCAACAAATCACTGAAAAGGTCCAACAAAGTTGCTATAGCTGCAATGAAGGCTTCATCATAACTCCTTGTCCATTTCATCACAATTTCAATGAAGTCCACTGATGAATCATAGAAAAGGTCTGACGAGGTTTCTTAGCTACGACAAAGGATTCATTGTAACTCCTTGCCCATTTCGTCTCAATTTCGATGAACACCACCGATGAATCACATAAAAGGTCTGATGAAGTTTCTTAGTTGTCATGAAGGCTTCATCATAAATGCTAGCCCATTTCATCGAAATGGCGATGAACTTTTGGTGTTCTTTCGACACAAAGTTTTTGTTGATATTCATATGAACATCTGAGTCATTTTATGATGCCAACAAATCTTCACCGCTATTTTGACATTTATTAAATCGTTAGACTTGCAACAACAAAAAAATGATGAAAATGTTTTCATCATTTCATCACTTTTCTGACAAAGATTTGTCAAACGACCAATGAACTTCCATCGAAAAATGGTGTCAAATTCAGTAGTGTGGTTATGTGGAAGATGGACTTCCACCACGCCAAGGGAATATTGGAGAAAGTTCTCCACAAGGTGGAACCTGACATTGATTGGGAAAAGGATGTTAGGACTAATTGTGTTCAGTATTTGAAGTTAATGACAGGTTATGACATGCCCGCCATCAAGATTGATCTAGAAAAGATAAAGCCTTATTTCCAAAAGAAGATGGAAGATGGAATGCTAGGTGAACTCACCATAGATTTCATGAGTTTTTCTACTCAGGATTTCTCCCAATCTAAACAAGTCAAGGAAAACACTGCTAAGTATGACAGAGATTAGGATATGCTCATAGACCGGTCCAAGCAGTGGAACTACCAAGTGCTCCAATCTAACATAATGGAGGTTGATAAACTCCAAGCATTAATCAACAAGTTTATGGAGTATTCCACTTTGAAGAAGTGGGAAGGAAATCTAATCATTGATGACAAGCTCCTCACGAAATAGCTGCAACAAAGGAAATCGGCTAGAAGACAAAGTGCTATAGTGTTGCCATATAAGGACAATATAGGGAAAAGACAAAGATGTAATTTTAAATTTTAATATATTTGGGGTAGGTGAAACCCTAGTTTGTAGTGAATCTTGGCCACACAATGCAAATCAATCTTGGTCATTCATTTTTCTTTTTGAACAATATAAATAGGTGGTCTCCTCTCATTTTCAAGAGAGAGTTGAGTTGATGTATAGGCATTCTGCAGAAATTTTAATAGTTCATTGGCTTTTGGTGGACTCTTCAGTTGCTTTTGCATATTACATGGTTCATCTCCCATAGTTAGTAGATTTAAATAGATTTACTTTGTTGTTCTTCATGTTTTTAGATTACTTTGGTAGATTAGTTAATTTTGTTCAATGGTTGTGTAGATTTATGTTGTGTTGATTCCTTTCTTGTCCATACTTTTTGTTGTTTATTGATGGTAGATAGTTGTGTAAAGTTAGTCTAGGCATAAACTAAAAGCTGCTCCAAACTTCTATTTTTTATTCATGCATGATTATGGTGAATGAATGATTGAATATTTGCAGTTCTTAGAAGCTTGCACAAGTTTCACGATAGTGTGAGTCAATCTAGTTAAGTGATATTTTGTTTTGAGGAAGTTATCCATAGTAGAACCCTCCATGATCATTGTTCATTGCTAGTTTGAAATCCAGGAACCTCTTCTCTTCCCTGCCCTTTTTATTTATTTTTTAATAAGTAGCCTATGCTAAGGTTCATTGCACATTGTAAAGAAAAATCTTAAAACAAAATAGGAGTTTAAGACTATTGTTCAAACCTACAACAAACTGCACTCTAACTTCCCATCTTAGGAACTTCATTTCAAGATTCACCTCTTATCTAGCCAAACTCTGTCAGCCACCTTATGATTACTAGAAAAATCACATCAAACATCAATTAAAAAATTAAATGCACATCATGACCTAACACCTGAGAGACCTTGGGGTAGTAATTGGTAACTTGCTTGTGGATTTCTACCTTTCAAGAGAGGTAGTGCGCCTATGCACTGTCTGTGTTGAGAAAGTGTACAAAACACCCATGAACAACTCCAAACCTTTCCATAGCTAACCAAAGCTTGAAAGACCTTCAAAAGGGTCTGTACAAGCTTAAAAGTTAAAGAGATATTGCTGCCCCCAAAAGATTTCTTCAAACCCTAGCATTAAACCACCATTTTCCACTAAAAAATGCACCATTTGACATCTAGGGCATCATCTAAAAATCCTCTATTTTCCTCCCTTGCACACAAAACTTTGCACACATCTTCTATAACCCTAACTAATCATTTCCACTGAGTTACAAAAGCATACAGTGGGTGGAAGGTTTAATATGACACTTTAATGCACTCAAAACCTTTAAAACATGGTATACAAACTGACCCTCAATAATTAGCTTCTAAAATGCACAAAATCACTTGAAATCCAACAAAACTAAAATTAAAATGGAGTTAAGTCTACTTCCCACTGAGTTCCTCCAAAAGAGAACACAATCACCCTATACGGAGCCGTACAGTTTAAGGAAACATCAGGTTTCTAGTAAAAATATAGAAAAATGCAAGGAGAAAATGAATTTTATTGATCTTCTTCTAAGTACATGGTACATTTATGCTAGGAATGGTACATTTATGCTAGGCATGGTCCTTTTTCACACCCAAACATGCAAAATTTCTCTGAGCTACATTCAATCGACTTGATCCCTTAAGAGTCCAAAGTGCAAAAAGGCAACAATCTTTGACAAGGTATTACTCAAAAATTGTGGTACTTACAAAATATTTGTCTGAGCCTACAATATCATGTTTGGCCCCTCTACAATAACCTCTCTTTTTTTTTGTTATCTTGGAGTGGTTTTCCCGTGGTGTCCAGTTTTTGATGGAAAAAGTGTTAAATGCAAGTAGTGTAAAGTTGCAAAGTGGTGCAACTTTCATTCTACAACTTGTGTGACCAAACAGACTGTTTCAATGCATCTTAATAGGTATTTTTACACTAGGCATGGTCCTTTTTCATACCCAAACACACAGAGTCACTCCGAGCTACATTCAACTGGATTGATCCCTTTAGAGTCCAAAGTGCATAATAGCTGCAAATTTCAGCATGTTGTTTACTCGAATACCATGATGCTTAGAAACTTCTCATCTGATCCTATGGGATTTTGTTGGACCCCTCTAAAAAAACCTCTCACATTTTTCACTAGCTTGGAGGAATTTTCCTATGGTGGCAGATTTTCACTTGGGGAAAAAGTTGTCAAATACAAGTGGTTGAAAATTACAAAGTGGTGCAATTTTATTCTGCAACTCGTGTGACTAAAAAAAATGTTCCAACACATCTAAATATGTATTTTTACACTAGGAATGGTCCTCTTTCGTACCCAAACACAAAGAATCGCTCTGAGCTACATTCAACTGAATCGATCCCTTAATAGTCCAAAGTGCAAAATAGCTGCAAACTTCAGCATGTTGCTATTTGAATATTGTGATGCTTAGAAACTTCATGTCTAATCCTATGGGATCACATTGGGACCCTCTGCAAAAATATCTCTCAATTTTCATTATCTCAGAGGCATTTTCCTGTGGTGGTGGATTTTTACTTGGAAAAAAAGTTGTCAAATGTAAATAGTTGAAAGTTGCAAAGTGGTGCAACCTTTGTTCTGCAATGTTTGTGACCAAACAGACTGTTTCAATACATCTGAATATGTATATTTATGCTAGGAATGGTCCTCTTTTGTACCCAAACATGCGGAATAGCTCTGAGCTATGTTTAACCGGATCGATCCCTTAAGAGTCCAAAGTGCAAAATGGTTGCAAACTTCAGCATGATGTTACTCAGATACCATGATATCTAGAAACTTCTCATCTAATCCTATGGGATCATGTTGGGCCCCTCTACAAAAACCTCTCTCAGGTTTCACTATCTCAAAGTGGTTTTCCCATGGTGGTAGATTTTCACTTGGGGAAAAGTTGTCAAATGCAAGTAGTAGAAAGTTGCAAAGTGGTACAAATTTTGTTCTACAACTCGTGTGACCAAACGGATTGTTCCAATGTATCCAAATAGGTATGTTTACACTAGGCATGGTCCTCTTTCATACACAAACACACAGAATCGCTTCGAGTTATGTTCAACCGGATCGATCCCTTAAGAGTCCAAAGTGCAAAATGGTGCAAATTTCAACATGTTGCTACTCAAATACCGTGATGCTTAAAAACTTCTCATCTAATCCTATGGGATCACATTGAGCCCCTCTACAATAACCACTCTCAGTTTTCATTATCTTAGAGGCATTTTCCCATGGTGGTGAATTTTCACTTGGGGAAAAAGTTATCAAATGTAAGTAGTTGAAAGTTGCAAAGTGGTGCAACTTTCATTCTGCAACTCATGTGACCAAAAGAACTATTCCAACACGTCTGAATAGGTATTTTTATGCTAGGCATGGTTCTCTTTTTCACTCAAATACGCGGAATTTCTCTAAGCTACATTCAACTGGATTGATCCCTTAAGAGTCAAAAGTGCAAAATGGCTGCAAATTTCAACATGTTGTTACTTGGATACCGTGATGCTTAGAAAATTCTCATTTAATCCTCTGGGATCATGTTGGGCCCTCTACAATAACCTCTCTCAGTTTTTTTTTTTATCTTGGAGTGGTTTTCCTGTGTTGTGAATTTTTAGTTGATAGAAAAAGTGTCAAATGCAAGCAGTGCAAAGTTGCAAAGTTGTGCAACTTTCATTATGCAACTCATGTGACCACATAGAATATTCCAACATATCCAAATAGCTATGTTTACACTAGGAATGGTCCTCTTTCACACCCAAACACATAGAATCGATCTGAGCTACGTTCAACTAGATCAATCCCTTAAGAGTCTTAAGTGCAAAATGGTTGCAAACTTCAGCATGTTGTTACTCGGATATTGTGACATTTAGAAACTTCTCATTTGATCCTATAGGATTGTGTTGGGCCCCTCTACAATAGCTTCTCTCAGTTTTCACTATCTCAGAGGCATTTTCTAGTGGTGGTGAATTTTCACTTGGGGAAAAAGTTGTCAAATGCAAGTAGTTGAAAGTTGCAAAGTGGTGCAACATTCGTTCTGTAACTCGTGTGACCAAACAGATTGTTCAAATGCATCTGGATGGGTGTATTTACACTAAGAATGGTCTTCTTTCACACCCAAACACATGGAATCGCTCTGAGCTATGTTCAACTAGCATGTTTCCTTAAGAGTCCAAAGTGCAAAAGGAAAGAAGACTTTGATGAGCTATTACTCAGAAACCATGATGCTTACGAACCCTTCATCTAAGCCTATGGGATTGCATTGGACCCCTCTACAATAGCCTTTCTTGGTTTTTGTTATCTCAAAATCATTTTCCTGTGGTGTCTAGTTTTCACTTGATGGAAAAAGTGTCAAATGCAAGCAGCGTAAAGTTGCAAAGCGGTGCAACTTTTATTTTGCAATTCATGTGACCAAAAAAAATACTCCAACACATCTTGATAGGTAGGTTTACACTACTCATGGTCCTATTTCGCACCCAAACACGCGAAATTGTTTCAAACTACGTTCAACCGACTTGATCCCTTATGATGGCATGCAAAACAATCAAAAAGAGAAACATACACACAATGGTTGAGAAGTCTAAGTTTTCCACACAAACAGTGTATGATCATTGGTACAAAGCACCTTGTTCCTCCATTTGATGAAGAAGGTCTAGTTCAGTGGTTTTAGTCATGATAATGTCAAATAAGGCCATGATAGGCCATTTTGTAATCTTGCTTTTAGTTTTGAGTTAGTGTGGGGTCATTTGAGTCAATTATGTAAGTATGATAGGTAGTAGGAATAAGAAAATAGCATTGGTATAAGCATTGAAAAAGATTATTAATGTTGCCCCTCTTGAAATTTTAGAATTTAGGCCTTAAAAGCAAGGCTAGATGAGGTGAAAGGAAGAAATTGCTTGAGAATAAGTTAAAATAGGTTGGAAATAGGGTGAGGTTGTGGAGTTTGATGTGTTCAAAAAATATGCAAGGACAAGGGAGGTCAAAAGTATGTTATAGCATGATTCCGTAGTTGGGAAAAGAGGGTTTTTGAATGAAAAGGAGAGGTTTGAGGGAGTAAAAGTGGGTCAAGTCATGGAGCAGCATAATTTGGTGGTCAATTAAGTTTGTGTAGGAAAAATGAAGAGTGTTGGAAGAGATTTTGAGGTTGTATGAGGTCTAGATATGGGGTTTTCAATAAACCCTAGTGAAATTTGAGAAAAGTGAGGGTTTAGAGGATAGTGGGGTTAGAGTGCCAATCACGCCCTAAAAATTAAGGATTTTATGGATTTTTTGACTGGTAAATGTTGCCCAATGGTATTCTGCAATTGGAAGAGTGATTGAGAGGGTGTTGTTTTGTTAAATAGACCTATTTGGGGGTTTAGGACAGCATTGAGTCCATTTCTTATTTGTATTATATATTATAACTTGTTTTTCTCTCGAGTCCATTTCTTGTACAAGAAATAATATTGCAAAAAGTTGATATATAAATCTATTGATGTGTTTATATGGTGATAGATCAAGAACATAACAATTCATTTTGCACTATTAGGATTATGTTGTGAAAATGTTTAAAGACTATTCAAGATAAATGTTTGTATGATAATGTGTCAAGAAGTTAACTACTTCATCTACTCTGAATATTATGTTTTGCAATTGTTGTGAAGATTATGTATCGTTTGCTTAATTGAGTTGTTCCAATCAAAGGATTAAATATAATAGAATCCTTTTATGAATCATTTCATGGAATACCAATTGAAAATGTGTTTTTTTCTTTTAGATAAAGTTATTTAGCATCAATCAGTTAATATTCAAGACAAACCATGAAGGACAACAATGATCAATGCTAGTGCTAACCAATTAATAAGTATACACGTGAATAAGTCAAGCATGTACATGTAAATAAGGGAAGCAAAAGTACTCAAAAAAGCGTAAGCCTTGAAGTATACACATGAATACATAATATACACAAATTAATACAAAGTATATGCACGAATACAAGGTATACACATGAAAACACGTAAGTCACAAAGTATACATTGGAACACATGTAGGTCACAAAGTATACACGTAAGTTGTAAAGTATACACTTGAATACACGTAACGCATATCTATTGAACCATGAATTTATAATGCAAATATGGACACCATCGATAAAAAAAATTTGTATAAACCAAATAGCCATGTAGGCATACATCAATATATATCGATATAAGTATGAAATATAGGTATAAAATAGCCATAGGCTTACGAGAATGCCATATAGGCATACAATGTCAAATATATCCAATACAAAATATGTACAAAACTACCATGTAGGCATACAACAAAGGGCTTTGGAATCAAAATTTATTGCTCTCCATTCTCTTGAAATAAATTCTTTCCCTTTTCTTTTCGATCGGATGGTGATACATCTGTCACTCATTTATGTTGCACTCAAGGAATGCTCCTACTTCTCCTCCTAGTGTTTAGTTCTTAGTGAAGTTTTATTTGTTACAATAAGAAGTAAAGACATTCATATATAGAAATTACATTATAAAAAAATGATATATTTAACAAAATAATCACTTACCACCAATTGATGATCACTCTCCATGAGGGAAATATTCACATGCCCATTTTGAGGCGTGTTGAACCCCTGTATAAACCATCCAAATAAAAATTAAACTAAAAATCAATAATGGTTTGATTTTTCACTAACTAACATCTATAACAATGAATGTAAATTAAAATTTAGTAATTTGCCTCATACATCCCCTATCAGAGCCATCGAGGATTCTATAGTAGATGAAACACCGATCTCCATTTCCCTCGTCAAATTCAGAGGTGTTTCCGCTTGCAACATCTAAAAATAAAACAACAAATTATTCAATCACAAAAACTACAATAGCGATCCATGTCATGACTTTAATATATGAGATAATGAACAAAAATTTGAGTACTTATTAAACTATATATTTTTGACTATCATGGTTACTATTTTCCATATCCATATCTTGTTTGAAAGCACGTGTTTTTAGGATTTTACCAATATCATCAAGCCAGTGAACCGTTTGATAAAATGATTTCGTAGACATGTACGAAAATTGTGGTGGCATAGAGAAGACAATGACCTATTTGAAAAAATGCCTCAAAGAAATGGGGTCTCGTGGTGATGGAATGCCATTACAAAAAAATGCACATCATGGAATTCCATCACCATAAGACTACATTTCTTTTAGGAATTTTTTCAGACAATTCATTGCCTTCTCTATGGTATTATTACTTACTATTATGCTTTGATAGAAATTTTTCCAACCATCAATATTTTGTTGGAAAGCACCTATTTTAGGCTTTTAGCCATAGCAACAAGGAAGCACGAGTTGTTTGATAAAATATTTTGGTACACATGTATGGAAAATGTGGTGTCATAGAAAAGGTGGTGAGTTGTTTGAAGAAATGCCTCAAAGAAATGTGGTCTCATGGTGATGGAATGGCATTCCATCACCATGAGACTATTCTTCGAGGCATTTTTTCAAACTACTAACCGACATGTTTATGCTACTGCTTACTATTATGCTTTGATAGATTTTTCCAAGCATCCATAGTTTGTTGGAAAGCACCTTTTTTAAAATTTTAGCCATAGCAATGAGGAAATGAACTATTTGATAAAATGCTTTGGTAGACATGTATGGAAAATGTGGTAGCATAGAGAAGGCGGTGAGTTGTTTGAAAAAGTGCCTCAAAGAAATTGGGTCTCATGGTGATAGACATCACCATGAGATTGCATTTCTTTGAGGAATTTTTGCAAAAAACTCATTGCCTTATCTATGCTATTACTTACTATTATTCTTTCATATATTCCTTCCAAGCATCCATAGCATAGACAAGGTAGTGAATTGTTTGAAAATATGTCGAGTGTAAAAAGTGGTCTCATGGAATGCCATGACAAGCAAATGCAATTGGAAGTTGTTCCTAGACTTATTTCTTATGCTATGTGAATTAATTGCATCACTACTTATGTTGACATTCTAAACAACTATATTGTAGTTGAAATTTTGTCATCTATCAACATCTAGTTATTAGTTATGGAATGTGAAGTAATGCTTTGAGTTTGAATGATGTACAATGCAAAGTAATCAACGATATATGCACAAATCTATTAAGTAAAATTAATTAGTTAAACTCTTTATTCTATTACCTGTGTGTTGGTTTGAGTAAATCCACTGGCACTAGGAGGTGTTCCCTCGAAACCTCCAATATTAGCCTATTCAACATCAAAAATCACATATTAAAATATCATTCATAAAACAATGCTACTAACATGTAATAAATTTATAATTATTTACTAGTTACATACCCCACTGATAAGTATACTGTAGAAATAAGTAGGTGTAGGGCCAATGTATCCAGTCTCAACACTGTGACCCTCCAATTTTATTAAAATCATAAAACTAAATTAG
Organism: Sequoia sempervirens; assembly: GCA_007258455.2. Taxonomy (NCBI): domain Eukaryota; kingdom Viridiplantae; phylum Streptophyta; class Pinopsida; order Cupressales; family Cupressaceae; genus Sequoia; species Sequoia sempervirens. The sequence continues at coordinate 5,776,025 of VDFB02379711.1, read as the reverse complement.
TCATTTCAAAATCAAATTTTAATAAATTAAATTCAATGAACATGCTAACTTTTACCTGAGTATCAATGCCATACACCTCATGCAAAATGTTAGTTGCCCTCTCCATCTCCATAGCTACAAACGAATCCTGCATAGCAGCCTCCTAAGTGTCGATGTGGTCATATGAACAAGTCACCTTGCAAGATTGACACACATGGGTTCAAAGGCCACCACTCGAAGACTCCCCTGGATGGCACTATAGAATAGGGCTAGGATGCTCGATGACACTCTAGGTCAAAGTGTTGATTGCCTACAATGTCTCTACGTCGGCACTCTCCTTCGCAATAGAAGGGATAACAATGTGTTCATGAGGCAACCTAGCGAGAGGTCATCTCCCTTACTGTGTAGGATCTAGCTATGCACCAGGTCTATCCTGAGCTAACCCCCCACCTCTCCCTTAGAAGTCCCTCATATCAAAATAATTTGGTAGTTTGTTCAATATGAAATTACAATATAGTTTCCTAAGGAAATGTTGTGGGATTTCACAATTGTTGCACGATGGGTAATCAAAAACCATGTACTACTTATCATAAAAAAAGTTCCTAATCTATTGGTGGTGGCACCAACGAATAGGAAACCTCTATGCATTGAGGGTAAGATTTTGATTTGTGTGTGGGTCAATGAATAATGAGCACAAATCACCTTTTGTAATTTTTAAATCCTTTACATCTTTATATGATAATTTATCCACATAATAAGCCATAGCCGCCTACCTCCTATCTTGCCATCCAATTATTTGTTTGCTAATTGAATCTACATTTTTTAACATATCTTTCAATGAATTTTCCAGGGTCATTCTTTCTACAGTTGAACCATTTGGATTGCTCAACCTACTGATTAAATCCTCAAGTTGTTTTTTGTTCTCAATTTCACTCATTAAATTTTGTTGAGTGCTATGAGGGTGTTGAGGGATTGGTGGTGGAGGTTGGTGTTGTGGTTGATTTTGTTGTTGAGGATTTTGTTGCTATCCTTCCTGAGGATTTTGAGGGTTTGCAGGTTGATTTGCATCTCCTACAAATTCAAAAAAATAAATATCAAATACAACCTAAAACTAACAAATTCAAAAACAAAAAGCCAACAATCCTTACCTCTCACACCTCCTCGTCGACGTGGCAACATCCTTGCGATGAAATAGCAATCGTTGATGAAGATTTTTGCAAAATACCTCCTCCCAGAACATGAGCATGAAAAATGGGGGTTTTCGCCATGGGAAAAAGAAAAAACACTGTCAAAATGCAAGAATGAATTTGTTTTACTTTTTTTTTGGTTTTAATAAGTCATAACACAAGCATGTTATAACACACTCACATTATAATGTGCTCACATTATGGGATCATTATGGTCAAGCCTCAGGCTTTCCATACCAAGCTATAATGCAAGCACATTATAACACACTTGTGTTATGAGTTTTTAAAACTTTTTAAAAAAGTGGCCACAAATTGGCTACCCATCTCCATGCACTCGCCCAAAAGCCTTTCTGGCCTTTACATCCTTTGCATTTTATAACTAAAAATCTTGTGGAGACATATTCTTGCATCATCCTAGGACTATCCCCTTCATTAGAACAACTTATGGGCACGTGCTTGAAAGTTTCCACTTAAGTCCTTCGACCCTCTCTCTTTATCACTCATCACAGATAGTTTCTGAAAGGTATGTTTAGATTGGCAACAAGCGATGAGCAATATTTCTTTGGTTTCACTCATCGAAAATAGCTTTTGGAGCTATTGAGATGAATCAGTGATGGGTGATGCTCTTTCCTCTCCTTATATCGTTGATTTTTCGCTTATCGCTAATGACTCTTGAACCTTAAGAATAGAATTAGTGATCAGTGATGGCCTCTAGAATTTTTTTCAGATTCTCTTCATCATTCATCGTCGATGGTTGTATAATTGTAAGTTTCAAAATAGCAATGAGCGATATAAGGTATATCCTGTGTTTCGCGTATTGCAGATTGGTTTTGAATTTCAAGTTTTGTATTAGCGATACACGATGTAAATTGTTGGGATCTCTCATCACTAATTTTCTTGCAAACTTTATGAGGAGAATTAGCAATAAGCAATAGCCCTGGTGCTTTTGTATTTTTCTCCTATCGCTCATAGTGGATTCTTTCTTAAACTTAAGTTTCAAAATAGTGATGAGCAATGGAGTCATCTCTTCAAATTTCTTTTACTGATTTGAATTAATCCTATGAGCAATATCTTTTGTATCATTGATTTTCATGCAAGTGCAAGTGTCTTAATATTGCTTCATTACTTTATCTCCTATCGCTAATGAGATCCAATGTTTGAAGTTAAATCAACGATGCACAATTGGAAAATGAGTGTGATCCAGGATGGGCCATATTTTCAAGGGCTAAGATTTCATCGCATGGATGCTTACATCGTTGATAGAACTAGTGAAGGATGAAATGTGTCAGCGATAAGTGATAACTATAGGAAACGTGGTAGAACCTAAGGAAATTGTATAAAGTAAGGAAGAAAGTAGTGAGGCGAGTGGAGAACCATTGATGTGGTTTTAAAGTAGAATGATCAATGAGCTGAAGTTCATCGCATCAATACTTTCATTGCTGATTGAACCCTAGAAATATGGGGCAAGTCCATGATGAGCGATGGGATGTATGAAGGATTGTTCTCTCCAAATTTCAACTTCATGTACTTCGCCAATATTAATGAAGGAGTGTAGATTGAGTTGGCGATGCATAATCATTGTCAGATTACATGTGACTAGTGAGGATTAAGTGTAGACATGGAAACTTTTTGAGGTGGCATCACCTTTTTTTAGGAACAAGTTGTAAAAAATAGAAACAATACTCAAGGTTGCCATTGATAAAGTTTTAAATCCTCAAAGATCGACGATTCGGATTTAATATTGAGCTACTAAGTTATCAACTCACTCATGTGAAGTTATCTCATCAATCATTAATTGCAACATGCTCCAAATGGTTTATTTAATGCATAACACCTATTGTTTGATCTTGCCATTTTTCAGTTGTCTAAAATTATGAAGTGTGGGTCATAGAAGGAATGTGCAAGTGTTGAGCTTCCAACTGTAGAGGTGTTGTTGTTTTCATCTTCAGTAAGTTGATGTTTTGTGTGAGCTTCTTTTAATCCATGCTTCTAGTTCGCCTAGGAATTCCATTTTTTCTAGGGTTGGTTGTGATAGTCGGGGCTGGTGGATGTGCTTTCTTGCAAATTTGATCAAAAAGCTTTTAAGTTAGTTAATTTCTACTCAATTTAGATTTGCTAGCTTTCACCCTATGTCCTACAAAATGGGAAAGTCTAGTGTGTCAATTCAGCCAACTAGGAGGTCTATCCGACTTAGCATGTTTGAGTGTCATAAGGATATGTTTGGGCAAGAAGTCCCTACAAATTCTTTGGTTACAAAGGGTAAAAGGAAGGCCCGTGATAAAAAGAAGAAACCCATTGTCCAGAGTACCTACAACTTAAGAAATAGGACAATTTTAGAAGAATTGGTCAAGTTTAAGGGCAAGGAGCAGGCTGAGCCTACGAAGAAGGCCAAGAAAAGGAACAAGGGTCATAAGGCCTGCCTGGGAATACATAATTCTCCCATTGTGCTCTCTAATAGCCCTCCAGACGGTGAAGGTGACACTGACTCGGGATATGACCATTACCTTCTCTCCCTAGTGTTGTATGATGACTCTGACGATGATGTGGTGATGGTTCCTCTGATTGTGTCATGAACAAGGAGTGGTTGAGCATCCTCTGATGCTGACAACTTAGAGTAGTGTCTCCTCCTTGTTTTTATTTTTCATGACACCATGGTTTCTACATAAGGAATTTCCTTTTTCAATGTCTGTGGTGTTTATCTTTTACTCTTCCATGCTAATGTGGAAGTCCTATAGCTAGTTTTATAAGGAATATTTTGCTTGACGTGGACATTGCAGCAACAACTAACAGTACCCTGTGGCTAAATTTTGTCTTTTGCCATCCCCTGCTCCAAAATGATTGCATGTAACTACCTGGGGAGTTTCTCAAAATTAGTTGAAATTAGGTTTTGAAATGAAGTATGAAATGTAATCATAATTCAACCAGGTGCTTGTTGATCCCTTGTTTATAAAGGGGATTTCATGGTTGATTACATAGTTTAGAAATTTGTTGAGTTTCAAAAGGGTCTAGGAAAAAGCTAAGCTCAAAGAGCAATAGAATGTAAATAGATAAGTTGATGAATATATCAAAAGAAATTTTAGGGTATGAGTCATAATGTATTTTGATCTTAAAATGATTTTACAAAGTAATATCAGTAATGAAAGAAAATACTAGTTTTAAAATATGTGCTCTCTTGTGTATTTTCCTTGCAAACTATGAATGAGATTGTTAATAATAATTTCATTTGTCTTATGCCACTTCATTGAATGAATGGGTTTATTTGTGCTTCAACTTAATGAGTTGATTAAATGCTAAACTAAGGTCATGAGTTTGTGGGAAAAGGATATGGGGTTCGGTAAGTAGCAGTATTTTAAACAAAGCAAGTTGGATGCCACAAAGTAGCATGCAAATAGTCCTCTAATTACTGAGTTAGATTGTAGTTGTATTACTAATTAATTGCAAAGTATGACTCCATTATTCGACCCTTAGACAAGGAATTGGTCCTTTCATTAGTTTATCTTTTAACTAATTGAGCTATTGGTGAACCTAGCCAAATACTTGAAATAAGAACGAATTCATAAGTAAAAACTTTCAATTACTGAAGTAATATAACATTCTTTGCAATAGGTAGTAACTTGGTAAAAGGTTTTCTAAGCCTTTGATGAATTTTTCTTATTTGCACTTTTTGAGGAATACATTTGTGTGTGGAAATGCTTTTGACTAAGTATCTTATGAGCATAAATGGGATTACCCTCCCAGGTTTCACAGAGCCCGAAGTGAAGAAGTAAGATCTTTTAGAGCCTCACTTGTGTGTTGGCCAATCCTTGCCCTTGTTAATAATTGAGTTTTGGCAGATTCATAGATGAGGCATAAGATAAAGTTTGGTTCATAAAAAATAACCAACATGCCACACAATATTGTGGGATGAAAATAAATAAATAATCTAGATAGTATGTGTGATCCAACACAATAGTGTTGATTCTACCAATTAAAGTTGAAAATGCAACTTTTTCACTAAGTGATGAAACATGCAAGTAGGGTACCTAACCAACAAGCATGAAATAAGAGTGAAGGAAGGTCCTAACTTGAATGAATAGGAATGTATATCAAGGTTGGATGGATTGTAAGAAGCTTTTTAACACTACATGGATTATGTACTAGACTATCAAATTATCATCAAAGTTCCATTTATGGCTATGCAATTTTAGACACTTATAGATATATCCGAGGACTCTTCTATATTCATCATCCATTGTAATTGTAAGGAAGAAAGATAGATATTGGATAATGTATAGATTTTTAGGATCTCAATAAGGTCAAAATTAAGAATTAATGTCCTTTATAAATGATAAAAGACTTGACAAAAAAATTGTAACATGTGGAGTATTTTATGAAATTGGATCCAAACTCAAGGTGTCATCAAAGAAGAGTGAAATAGGATGATACATGGAAAACTACTTTCAAGATCAAAAACATGGTTTGTGCAAATTAATTATTCTTCCTTTTGGATTATGTAATATGCCATCCAAATTTATGTGTTTTATGATGTGTAAAGTAGTTCCATAGATACATGTGCTATAGTGTGTCTAAGGGATATATTAATATCTAGTACACCATAGAGGACCATTTGATATATCCACATGCTTCCCACTTATTCTTGAGCTATGTAATTAGTAAATGGATCATTTTTTCTTGGTTTCTTTAGTGTCCTACTTTATATGACATGATGGATATGAGTACCTAGTCACTTGGTATAGGGTAAGACCCCATATCTCCTATTTTGTGTCATTTAATTTATTTGGATGTGCATCACTATTTTTACAAGTGTACCTTTGTGATGATTTATTTCACTTGAGATGTCTTTCAATATGTTGCAAGACTTAATCTTATAGCCACAAGTACTATACCAACAATTGAACCCCACCAAGCGATTGACCCATCTCCCCTAGTAAAGATGAATTCTTTCTTCATATATTTGACCAAAGTAAGAAGAAGAAAAGCAGAGAGAATCTAATCACCTTTGATGTTATGTTTTCTCACTTTATTAGAATACCAAAAAAAAAGAAAAGATAATCCTTTAGACAAAACATAAAATTTCAATTATGTTTTCTTCATATATTTGACTAAAGAAAGAAAACAAAAAAAATATCTAATGATCTTTGATGCTATATTTTCCTAATTTGACCAGACTAAGGAGAAAGAAAAAGTGCTTACTTTATTAAAAGGAGAACCTACTTTGTTAAAAGAGAAAAGAAAAGACAACTCACTCATCTGAGGAGAAGATTTCGGTGAGGAAAAAGTTAGAAACAGTCGAAAAAGTAGTAAACCAACTTTATTAAAGACAACGCACTCACCAAAAAGAAAATTTTGGTTGACTCCAAGACTGTACAGTCTGATCAACGCACCATTCCAAAGAGCGATATGATCGTCCAAAAACAGTACACAGTCTAATCAACAATCCAGAAAGAAAATATCCAATGTTTGTGTCCAGAAATTGTAAACAATCTCAAAAAACTGACTTACGTTGTTGCATTGGTGTTGTTGCCGCAGACCACCCTGACTCCACATGTTTAGCCTCTGTTGCATTATTCACTTATTCACGTTTTACCTAATTAACTTTAGATAAAAAGTATTAAACAAATATTAAATGTATTTATAAAAAATAAAATAGTTAGAGATGATAGTATCTTTAAAATGGTTGTAAGTTTTTGGATTTAACTGTGTATGTTTTTGTTTGAATGTTTGGGATATATATGAGAGAAATTTTTTCACAACATATATGAGATATCATTGAGAGATTTTTAATCATTGAAGTAGACTTAACTATGTGAAAGTTTTTTTTACTTGCATATGTACAATGTGATGGAAAGGTGTAATATGGTTCCCATTTTAGATTTACATTATTTTTTTCATTTTCTCAATCTTGGACCATATTGCCCAATGAACTAATATATCATTCCTTTTGGTAATATGATGAAAATAATTTTATTTAATAATCCACCTTGTGCACCCTTGGTAGTTTAGGAATAGATTAGATCCTACTAGTATGTACAATTCAACAATACAATGTCAAATATTTTGTGAGATCTCATTTAATATACCTTTATATATTTATGTATATTGAATTCTAAATTGGATATATTATAAACAAACTTTAAGGGAATTAATATAAAGGAATTTAAGTCTATTTATATTATTAATTTCATGTGTAATCTATTTAAATCAATTTGCTTATTAGAGGTTTTCCAGTCTTATTATTAGTAGCTATTATAAGATGAGCTTAGTGAAAAATATTAGGGATTTACTTATACAAAGGGTGTGGATGAGTGAAGATACATTTTTTATATTTATCTATTTAAATGTCATGTTAATCAACTCAAGGATTATCTTCTTGTTTTTGTAGAGCCAAATATGTAGAGGAGAATCTTTTCCCTATTAATTTTCTTCTTGGACACCATAGTCTAATCATGATTCCTACCTCTTTCTCTAGGTCAACATACACCTTTGATCCTAAGTATTGAGTGTCTTCTTTAGGAACACGGGGTATGTAGTTTTGGGTGTCATCAAGAAGCATAAATTGATGATAGGGATAGAAGGCAATGGGAAGAGATAGTATCACAATAAATCTTTATCTAAGTGTACAAAAAGTAGGGTTCACATGATTATGCAAAAATAGTTCATGACTCTAATAAGAGTAAAGGAATGGTATAAATTATGTATAATCAAGTTTATATTAGAATTTCAATCCTAAATTAAATAAAAAATGCATATTTAACATATAAATATTAAGACTAATCTAAGGATAGGTATAAGATAGAAGATGTGAATATGCACACTTAAACCTAGGAGAAAGATAAATCAATAAAGTAGAATGATGTAAAATAGAACTATAGACTAGAAAAAAGATGCAATCTTAGAAAAGTGTATATCTAGATACCCTAAGGTGATGCAAACCACTAAGAAGAAGGACAAGATATGTCAGATCAAACAAGTTCACCAAATATGAACAAAAATAAACTTTCCTTAATGTTTTGTAGGCCTTAATCCAATAAAATGCATATGAATATCCATGAATAAGCCTAGATAAACAAATGCAAAGTATATATTGATTTACGATAATAACTAAATGTGGGAAATAAAAATAGGAAAAGGAATAGCAAAATTTGGAGCAATACCTAATAGACATGTATTTCTCTTAAGGATCAAAATATTCTATAGTGACTATGTAGGGCCTAGTCTAGGTTTCAAGAAGGAATTCACAACAATGATCTTGCCCTATGTTCACAAACTTCACTTGTGTAATTTGTAGGTTGTTCTCTTTTCTTTGCCCAATATACCTTTATTTCTTATGTGATTATTGATATTAGTATGGTTTTTGGTATTAATAAATATATTTGTTAGGTTCACATACGACTAAGCCACAAGGACATTGTGCCTTGATTGACTCCTTAAAATTGAACAATATCAAAAACAACCTCTTTAGTCAAGAAAATGTCTCTAGAATGATTATACAATGTTAGATTCATAGATGCAAATGATAATCAAATTATCAAATATATCATATAATGAATAAAATGATAAGTAATAGATACATACAAAAATATGTAATACGATAAATGGACATCATAAAACAAGGGTCACAACCTTACACAAAATTATGTCATTTTTTGATATCTCAATATATGAAAGTGTACCTCTCAAAATAAAAATAATATTAAATGAAAAATGACATGAATATGCAAATCACCATTACAAGTATAAACATCTATAAATTTAAATAAATTATAATTTCTTTAGAAAATTTTGGTGTAGAAAAAGTAAAATTAAGCAATGTTTCGGGAATATAGTCCAAAAATGGTAGACCCCTAATTTTAACTTATTTGGAGAAAGTGCATGGTAATGACTCGGATCGCTAACAAAAAATTATTAAGAGACGTGTCTCATTATTAATTTAAATCGTTGACCTGTTGACGGGCACGCACTCAACAACAAACAACAAACTTTAAGAGTAGCATTTCCCATCCAAACAACAAACAACAAACTGCATATTTCTCTCGTCCCAAATGGCCATTTCTTCACTCAACCTCTCGTCTATGCTTATTATTTCACTTTTTCTTCTCTTTTTTCCTTCTCTTTCCCATCTAGTAGTGTCCAACAAGTGTCATTCCCACGAATCCGAAGCTTTGCTTCGCTTCAAAGCGGCCTTGAATCTCTCCTACGACTCTCTCAGTTCGTGGGTAAATGGAACAGACTGTTGCACCAACTGGACAGGCATTGCCTGCGACGATCACACCAACCACGTTGTCTCTGTTCAAGTAAACCCTTTAATCTCGAATCAAGGTGTGATATCAGAGAGCCTGTGCCGACTTCGTTTTCTCACATCACTGAGTATAATGTTTGGTGGAGTATCAGGTACAATTCCTCCCTGTTTGGGAAATCTCTCTGATATTGAATCTTTAGATTTATTTGGAAATAGCTTGAGTGGGATGATTCCCCCTTCCCTTTGCTTGCTCACCCGCCTTACATACCTTGATCTTTCATACAATAACTTGAATGGAAGCATACCGGCTTGTCTTGCAAATCTCTCTTTGTTGGACACTTTATTTCTTGATAATAACCAACTAAGTGGGAGCATTCCCTCTTCATTTTCTCAGCTTTCATCCCTCACTCGCTTGCAAGCTGAAGGAAATTGTTTCAATGAAACCATCTCTTCTGCATCACTTCCACCTTCTTTAAGTGATCTACGCCTGTCATTTAACCATTACCAGTCCATTTCAGAAACTTTCTTTCACAACCTTACAAGCCTAGATTATTTGTATTTATCCGATTGTGTGCTAAATATTAGCACAACCTGGATTCCATCCTTTCAGTTATCACCTTCTTTAAGTGTCGTGTATAATTGACGGTGAATTTCCACCTTGGATTTCAACACAATTATCACTTGAAAGCTTGGAAATAACTAACGCCAGTCTTGTGGGCGTAATTCCCTTTTGGCTATGGGAAATCAGTCCTCGGTTGGATGATCTAAATCTTTCAAGAAATCATCTGGAAGGAAGCCTATCCTCAAATACTTCAACATGGATGCAACTAGTAATTCTAGATGTGTCTGGAAATGGATTGAGTGGCTGGATCCCATCAATGTGGTCTTCTTGTCTGCGAATATTGTTTCTCAATGACAATTTGTTCAATGGCAATATTCCTCCAAGCCTGGGAGAATTATCTCAACTCATGGTATTAAATCTTGCAAACAATTTGTTGAGTGGCGATATTCCTCCAAGCCTTGGCAATTTATTTGATCTCTGGCTATTAAATCTTGCAAACAACAACATAACGGGGGTGATCCCTACAAGCTTGTCCAATTGCTCTTTCCTTGCCGTCCTAAATTTGGGAAATAATATTTTGGAGGGAAGCTTACCGCATGAATTCAATAAGCTAAGTGACTTACATTCATTAGTTGTTCATAGTAATAACTTGAAGGGATCATTCCCTTCCTCAATAGTAAATTGTTTAAATCTACAGGTTCTTGATATTGGGAACAACTTATTTGAAGGTGAAATACCAGCATTGATTAGTAATTTTTCAAACCTAAGAGTATTGGTGATGAAGGAGAACAAGTTTACAGGAAACATTCCTTTAGAGATAGGCCAATTAGGGAAACTCCAGATCTTGCTCCTTTCTTCCAATCATCTCTCAGGTTCAATTCCACACACTATCATATCATTGCAAGCAATGATGATAGAAAGCCAAGATCATTTTGTAAAGATCAATTATTGGGGTTTATATGAAGATGGATTGGATATGAATTCAAAAGGAAGAGATGGACACTACTCATATATTCTTTCCACTCTCACATCCATAGATCTCTCAAATAATGAATTTGAGGGAGCAATTGCTTCTGATTTTGGGAATTTGAAGGGGCTGAGGCTTTTGAACCTTTCAATCAACAATTTGAATGGGACTATTCCAAGTAGTTTGGGAAAATTGGGTCAACTAGAGTCTTTAGACCTTTCAAGAAATAAATTTTCAGGACAAATCCCTCTAGAGTTTAATTCTCTAAGCTCTTTAGGTTTCTTGAATTTATCAAACAACCGCCTTTCAGGAATTATACCACAAGGAACACAGATAACCACATTTGGAGAATCCTCTTATTTTGGGAATCCTAATTTATGGGGTTGTCCCCTACCCAAAAATTGTTCTTGGCGACAATTTATTCCTCCTCCTCCTCCTCCAGTTCAAATTTACAATGAAAAGAAAAGCACCAAATATGCTTGGTATGGCATAGCACTAGGGTTGTCATATGGAGTAGCTTTTGGAGCGGTAGTGTCATTGATCTTGATAAAAATGAGTTGGAGAAGGGTATACTTCAGTAAAGTTGATACAATCTTAAAAAAAATGTTTCCATGGATGAAGAACCTGACACTATAAAGAGATACATCTATAATTCATTGAAAGGTGAGTTTTTTTTTTCTTTGAAATAATTATCATAATTCAAAATATTAGAATGCTCAAATTTAAAAGGAAATTAGTACCTAAATTTTAGACAAATTTTCATTGGCTATTCTATCTATTATTATTTGTAATACTTTTAATTGAACAATGGAATCCTCTGATTTTTAATGCACACATTTTTTTTATTGCACATTACATTAGTGGATAGTAACTAGTGTTGGATTGGACATGCTATGGAAAGAATTTTTATGGACTTTGGGTTTCTTCTACAAAACTATGTGGCTACTGGTGGATACTCTGCATTGTTCTCTTTGTAGGCCTGTGTAATGCAGCTCTTGGCTGATCTTGCCAACTTCTTGTTGTTCTGTGTTTATTCTACTTTTTTGACAACCTTGTAGCTGTCTTCTTTCAGATAGTTTGTTGCTGTTACATGTCAGCTCCTAATTGTATTGTAATATTTATGGTATGGGGCTGCTCCTCACTGAATTTGGCAACATTTTGTTGCTGTGTATTGCTGTTACTTTACAACCTTTTTGCTGCTCACTTTCAGATTGTCCTGTTGCTGTTCTATAACAACTTATAATTGTTCCTTCTTGTAAATTTTTATGCTTACTCCAACAAAAAAATAAATGGGTGAGAATATATTTGAATAAAAATATTGTTAAAACCTTATAATATTCTTAAATGTTTGAAGAAAGAAAACTATGAGGAAAGCCCTACAGTGTAAGTATGTAAGTGTCATTTACTAATGGATCAATTGATGGCAAGGTGCTTACTATTTAAACTGTATTTTGATTACATCAAAAATAAAATTAAAAATAATAAATTAAATGAAATATAACTATTAAAAATGAATATTTACATATTACAAGTTTAGAGAAAACATTAAAAAAATCAAGTAAAAATGAATAAATAAAAAACTATTGTATGTTAAATAAATAAAATTATTCATGTTGTTGTGCTCAAATGGTAAGATAATAGGTTTTCATGTTGAAAATTTAAGTTAGAATCCCTCAAAAGTATCATCTAAAATTTAACTTAAAAATAAATGTAGTATGGTTTTCATTCGACATAGTCAACCTAATAAAATTTAAGCACATAAGAATAATTAATTAGGGTTTTAGAGAGATAAGAATTGGAAATGTTGAACTATTGACATGTAGAAAAATGTAAATAGAAAAACAATAGCAAGATATAATTTAATGTCAAATGGATATGATTTTATAATTTGTGTTGTTGCAAAGCCCTAAAAAATGATATCTTTCTACCAATATAACTATTTAAAATTATACACTAGATCTATGTCTAATCCAACGAAAAATCACCAACATAGGACTAATTCATAGCCACAAACTTGTGTTTTAAATTTGTCTCAAATTTGTCCAACTTTGTACTACAAATTTGATTAATACTCCATCTTCTATGCCACATTTTCTTATTTTTTGGGAATTTACACTATTAATGAATACCATGGTTGAGTTCTCATACAATCTAGATGCTAGGGAACAATTATTTGGTCAACCCATTAAAATTGAATAGTATAAAAAACCTCTCTTCATTCATACAAATGCCTCTAGAATGATTATGTATACTAAGTTTCCTTTCCAACAATAATTAAAACTTCTCTAGGTGTGAATTATTTATCTTTATAGCTCAATGAATAGAATGAATCCACTAAATTCCTTTAAATGCAAGGCCACCATCTCTATTCCATGTGAGGGTTGGGCTGAACACTTATTTAGCTCAACTAGGTTTAGTCAAACCTATTGAAAAAAATCATTTTCACAAAAAGGATAGTGCAAGTTTGTTATTTCACCTTATGTGAAAATAGCAAAGGGGATAAGTCTTAGGTGTATACAAATATGTGTAACATGGTAGGCTAATAGCATGGGGTGAGGTACAAATCTTTACACAAAATTACATCATTTATCAATGTCTACTTATTAAAGCACTCCCTTAAAATAGGCACAAAACTAAATGGGAGATTTGGAATGGGTTTACAAATATTATCACTACATTTTGTACCAACATTGAGGGGTATTTTGATCCTAGAATTAACATGTTTCTCCATGTATGTAGAAATAATAAGAATATATGTAAAGTAAATTCTTATACCCTCAAAGGATATGCCATGGGGTTCTTATACCCTCAAAGGATATGCCATGGGGCCCATATAAAGTAGTAGACCCTATGAGGACATTATCATGTGTATTCAAATTTTGTACATTTATTTTGTATAAGATGAATATATATAAAAACATGCAATTATTTTCTTATCTAAGTTTAAGAACATTAGTGGCATGATATACACCTCCCATTAAAAATGGTTGTATCCATAGAATACAAAATAATTATTAGAAGAAGAAAATAGTAAATGAAAAGTAAATCTAACATAAGCATTTGAGCATATAGTCATGTGAATGTAGATAATAACTATAAATAATACATCATGTAAAAATGCACAACCTAGAGATGGAATTAGTAAATAAGAATCTTTCCCTAGAATGAAAAAAAAATGGTGTGGCCTTTAGTGGCCTAGTAATACACACACATACATGTAGAGTGCCACAATAGGCATATGCACCCCAATTTGGCATCTAAAATTGTGAGCACATAAAGGATAGTAAGGAATTTAGTCCTTGGTGACATAAATTTAAAACAATAGGCATAAGCCCGACATAGAAATCATAAAGCCATGATAAGGAGCAAGGGACTATAAGAAGGAAGGAGAAAACTTAGCATAAACATTTTATTATTGTAATTTAGATGACTCAAAGAAGTATAGTAATGTATGATGCAACTATTTGAATTCAAGTCAAATAAGATCTCCCATTTGTGTGAGAGTATGTGAGGTCATCCCAATGCAAAAACATATATAGATAATAGTATAAATGAAAAGAGTGGTTTTACATATGATGAGGCTAAATTTTTCCTCATCGATTACATAGATAGTGTATCTTATTTTCCCTATCCATCCCATGAATCATGCTAATTTTTTTTTTTTAGAAATTATTAATTATTTAAAATGAAACAAGTTGCACAATTCAATTTAAAAATTATTGCTTAATAGAATTTAAACACTAAAAATCTATTGCAAAATAAATTGTTTTCCTTTTAAGCAAGATATTGTGATGGATTATTTGATTATATTCATAGGTTGTAGGATCTATAACTTATAGCATTACTCAATTCCTTTTGACTTCAAAGTAAAATGCACACTGAGTAATTTTAGTTGTTGACATAGAATCCTCACATATTCCAGTATGGACAATAAACTCCATTTTCTCTTTAGCTTCTTTATTTCAAAATAACTTTTTTCAGTGGAGGAATCCTACTAGGAGTTGTAATCAAGAAGATACTTTTCTTATTTAATGTTTAAGAACAAACGTTGCATTTTTTTTTATAACAAACTCATGTATTCACTTGTTTTACCAAGATTATAGTTAAACATAAATAGTACATGCATGCTCTACTATACGACTATATTATAGAATTTAGAAGTAGTGATAATCAATTAGGTTAATATTTTATTGGTTACTTTTCTCTTTATATATAAAAAATATCATGTAAAAATAATGTTAAGATTTATTATATTTTTTGAGTTAAAGAAATATGGTTTAGTTTAGTTTTTACAATTATTTTCTTATGCCCATATGAAAACTTAAGATTATAAATGAAAGTGTTATGTTTATAGTTCTTGAAGAATGCTAAATTGAATATAATAATTTGAAAAGTGCTCCAGTATTTGAAGAGTGGGACACTTAAATAGAGAAAAGGAACCTGTAATGTGTAAGTGTTGAGTTTCTAGTTCTCACATGCCTCCTTTGCACCTTGTTTTGAGCCTTAAGCCAATTGCTAAGTAGGGTTTTCCTTGTTCCTTGAATCTAGCCAACCTTGTTTTGTTTGTCCAATAAGGTGTTGAGACCGAGTATTAATAGTTCTAGCCTTGACTTCTCGGCCCCCATGTCTTCCCCTCTCTTTATAGGATTCCCTCAACCCTCCCCCTCGAGCACTCATAACCCACCAATTCTCATGTTAACTTTTCTAGTTCTTTCTCTCCTAATCCCAACCCGGATCCCACCATCCTTCTTGAAGATTAGAAATATAAAATTGTGGTCAACCTATCTAGCCATCAAATTGACCTATTCGCCCTTAAAATTCTTAAGTGTGGTTTTAATATTTAATTATACTTGCATATGTTTACTTAGGCATATTATTTAATTAATTCCTAGGTTGCATTTACTAGGCTATTAGTTATAATGGGGCCATGCCCCTTCACATGTATTTAAAGGATAAAAGATTCCTTCTAGAAGGATGAGTTGTCCTTTCTAGAAGCCTTATCCTATCTTCACATCATTCTAGGTAGGTAGTTAGTTGTCACATGTTAGATCTTGACACATGGCAATATCATATAGCATACTACATCTCACTCTTGCCTATATATACAAGACATTTGTACATTTGTAAATCATTCTAGATCAATCACATAATAGAATCTCAATTTGCATGCCTAAGTTGCAACACTTTCTTTGTGGATGAATTTCTTCTTGAAAAAATCCTTTGAAGGCTACAACTACATTGGGTGATTCAGCATCCATAACTTCTACATGGTATCAAAGCTTGTCTATTGAAAATTCATTTTAGGATCAAAAAGTTGGGCTAGAGAGATTCATTGTAGGCTTGAAGGTTTTCATTGTAGGCTAATTGGCTCCACTCAGGGACCAAACTAATTTTTGGAGTAGATTGAGTTCAATCTGAGCTCTCCATTGTCTTCAAAAGGCCTCGAAACCCTAGGATTTCATCTTCATTCATCAAAATCAGAGATATCAACTCGGGAGCCATTAGAGGTATTCTTTTAGTTTGCAAATTCTGGCCATTTGGATTGTACGGTCTACAGAAGAAAAAGAAAAAAAAAAGCATTCCTATTGTCATACTCTATAGAAAAATTGTTTAAAGATTGCAGGATTTTTTTTTCAAAAAATATTTGAGCTCTTTCAATAGTTTTGGAAAAAAAATTATATTTGAGAGACCAATATTTTATTACTTAGTCGGCATACATGAGGTTTTATTTGTAAATCAACAGGCATATTTCACTATCGACATATAATTATATTGAATTTTTTTATTTTTAATTATAATTGACACAACATTAAAAATAAAATAAAACCAAATTCTACAGAGGAAATAGTGGTCAGTTGCATTTATTGTTGAAGGGTGTACGCTGGTCAGATGGGCCTGTCACATCACTGTCCCATCACTAACCCCGTCATTGGCCTCGGTTGTCACCAGTCATTCATTGCGTCTCGACCACCATCTTCTATCACCAACAATTGGTATCTCCTCCACAGTGATGAACCCACTCTCAGCCTTGTTTGCCAACGAGTGGGCCCATCAACGATTGCCCACTCCACTTTCATTAGGTGGTGCCACCCAAAAACCCATCTCTACTACTCTTTATCCACTCCACTACTACTGGGGCTGACAACCTCTTTTTTTCACTAGCATAAGCTTGTGGTCACATCAAGGACCAGGGGCATTTTTTTCTCAACCTAGGTGATTATTTTTTGCACCCAATTACCCTGCCAGGCCCTAATAGGGTAGATGTCTTTTGAGGGCCATATCTTTTCACCACGGTATCAAAAAATGACAAACAAGATACTGTTGGAAAGGTATTTCAGTGTACTTTCTAAGGTTTCCCTTTATTTTTGATAATTTTATTTCCATAAAAATATATAGTGAACTAAATAAAAAACCCTAATTTAGACTCAAAAGTCAATATCTTCCTATTAGTTTATAAAAAATTAGTGATTCCAATGGCATCAAGAAGGTATTATAGTGTTTTTTTATCATTCCTTTCCTTTTTTTTAGTTTTTAGCTCCAGGTGCTTTGCATTGGGTTTTTCCATTTTAAGTATTTTCATCATTACTTGGATATCGTGAAGATTGGAAAAAGGATTTTTGCATTTAGGGACATATTTTTTAGTTGCACATCATATTTGGAAGTTTCTCTTTGTTGTTGAAGGTCAATATCTTTGTTATATTGGAGATTTGTCATAATTTGTTATGGGGTTTTCAATTCATCCTTAACTGATAAAGTTAGGAAAGGGAAACTATATACAATGGAGAGGTTGCATCATGCATCATCTTCAATCAGTTCAATTGTTGCCAAATTTGTATGGTTTGGTTCCCCCTCCTAATAATTGTATCTAAAAATTTGCTTGGAATTGTCGAAGCTATGATGTTCTAAGGGTTATTGCATTACATGTTGATGATGTTTTGAAAGCTATTGATCATTGTGACTATCCTCATACTCTTTGGACTAAGATTTGGGAGCTATATGGAGATCCTAGTACTCCACCGTTCCTTGATGATCATGATTCAAAATTTCATATGCCTCTTCATTCTTTAGATCAGATAGCTCATGATGATATTTCTATACAAGAGTTTGCTTGTTTCAAATACTTTAACTCTTTCGAAGAGCTTGACAAGGTTTCTTCAAATGCTTCTCCCTCTCCATCAAAGACTATTACTATACCTTCAGATTCAATTATTCCTTGTCCAAATCATTGATTGCAGCTTCCATCATTTCTATTCATTAGGACAAATTCAATTTTCCAGACTTGGCATCACATGATGGCTTTGTTCAATGTATTGAAGACTTGGCTACTTCTATAGGTTTGGAGGAAATACTTGAGGGGATATCTCTCCTCTATGTAGATTCTATTTTTGGGGATTTTCTTGAGTCTGCACATTATTGATGTGTTTTTTATGCACTTCTCAACACAGGTAATGCATAGATACACCACCTCTCTTGAAAGACAATCTTCCACAATCAAATTGTAGAACACTATCCCAAGGTCTCTAATGCCAGGTCTTGACAGTGATTGGAATATATTAGTTGTTTCATGTTATTTTTTGGAATTACAAGGAAAACTTATGGATGAGTTACAAAATGGGGAAGTTGGGTTTGCAAATGTAGTTTCAAAGTGTTGGAAGTGAATGAACAATCGTTGTCCACTCAAAACAACAAGATAAAAATCATCAAGCTCATCTAATTTAGCTTCATGGTGATGTTTTGGATCCTACTCTAACCAAGGATTAAAAGAAACAACAAAAGGAGAAGGGTTAAGAAAGCTATTATAATCCTAAGCTATGAATGAATAGTAACAATGGTGGCTACTACAGTAGACAAGATTCCTAAATTGAGTTTTGCTTGACCAAGAGAAACCTACAGCTACACAAAACTAGTGCAATCTTCTAAGGTCTGCTAATTTTCAAATTACACATACACATAATGAACATGCAATTGAACTAGGTTGCAACAATGACATAAAGAAGCCCAGGCTAACTTTGCACAACAACTTATCATCAACAAGTGCTAAAAGTGTGGGCAAGAAGCTCATAAAATACTCTAACATATAACAACAACACCATCATGGTAGCCATTCAAGAAACTAATACTAAAATTAACATGGAAGGAAGGAAGAACCATACATGCAAGATGAGTAAACTCAAAGAGAACATCCATAAAGTCATGGAGTGCTATCTTCTATTGCTGCAAATATTTTTTACAGTAGCTCTCCAACCCTTACAAATGAGGGGAAAACCCCTATTTATAGTTTTCCAAAGCCCAAATGAATGGCTAGGATTAATTCACAATGAGTGGCTCAGATTTGATTTACACTAGGGTTTCACCTACCTCACAATATTTAGCAATTAAAAAAGCATTCCTTGTCTTTTCTTTGTTTTGTCATCTAGCACTTGCCCAGGTGCTGTAATAGTTTCATCATTTAGCTGATTGCCCTTTTACTGTAGTTGAAATTGCCTAAAAGATTCATTCTTGCTTGATGTGTTTGTAGTGTTCTTCTTTGGATCAGACAAGCCCATCGATGATTGGCATCAATGGATTGGTCACCCCTAATTCGAATAGACAACTCCCTTATGCTTTCTTCAAGACCACCCCCTTGCATTTTGTCACTGACTCCTTTGACATAGGCTTGCTTCTAATGCTAGCTTTGTTGATGGGTGCTACAAGGAAAGGTGGGCATGAAATGAATGGTGATAGGAGCTATATGACTTTCCTTGTTCAACTTTCTCGATGGGTCTCCCGACAGACCCGTAGTAGACTTCTTGAATCCTGCATACATGAAGTGTCATAAGTGCTTTCATACACAAATCAAGGAAAACATTAGTAAAATCTTGCAAAATCATTGTTAGATCCATCCATGCATAATCATAATATTCATATTTGGAGTTGAATTGGACCATAAACATTAATGCGGGCCCAAGGGGGTGGGCAGCAAACAAGGGACAACAAATCAAAAGGGAAGTTCTTGGACCTCACAAAACATAGAAAAACCAAGATTTTTCAATTATAGCACATGGGAAAAGGGGAAGGAATAGTTCCCAGAAAAACTTCCTTAACATTGGACTCATTTGAAAAAAACCAGAAGCTTGGAAGGGGAAAGCTACAGGGTCATTGCCCTTTTGAAAAGTCAATGAGCACATGGCGGCCTGAAAGGAAAGTCCCAGACAACGACGGAGGGGTTGGGTCCCAGAGGTTGGGTCGCTAGGGCTCCATGGATGTTCCAAAACAACTAAAGAGGGACAAAGTTCTGAAACCCCCGAAACTTAATGAAACATTTATGAAACCTTGGTAGTTCACTTAGGCACTATAAAAGCATCCAAAATCCACTAGAAAATTTCCTCCAAAGTCAAAAATATGGAAAGCAGATCATCGAGGGTCCACAGATGTTTCAAAAAATTCAGAGGGAGGGAGTTCTAGAGGGAAAGTTTTGGAACCACCAAAACTTAACGAAATGTTGAGGAAACCTTGGCAGTTCACTTAGGCACCACAAAAACATCCCAAATCCACCAGAAAGTTGTCCCCAAAGCCAAAAATATAGAAAGCGAACCATCAAGGGTCCACAAATGTTTCGAAATAGCCAAAGAGGGAGGCAGTTCCAGAGGGAAAGTTCTAAAACCATCAAAACTTAATAAAACATTGACAAAACCTTGGCAGTTCACATAGGCACCACAAATACATCCCAAATACACTAGAAAGTTTTCCCTAAACTCAAAAATGAGGAAAGTAGACCGTTGAGGGTCCACAAATGTTTCAAAACAGCCAAAGAGGGAGGGAGTTCTAGAGGGAAAGTTCTGAAACCATTGAAACTTAATGAAACGTTGATGGAACCTTGGCATTTCACTTAAGCACTACAAACACATCCCAAATCCACCCAAAAGTTGTCGCAAAAGTCAAGAATGTGGAAAGAAAATTGTTGAGGGTCCATGGATGTTTCAAAATAGCCAAAGAGGGATGAAGTTCTGGAGGGAAAGTTCCGAAACCACCAAAACTTAATGAAATGTTGATGAAACCTTGGCAATTCACTTAGGCACCACAAAAATATCCCAAATCCACTAGAAAGTTATCCCTAAAGTCAAAAATGTGGAAAGCAGACCGTTGGGGATCCACGAATGTTTCAAAATAGCCAAAGAGGGAGGGAGTTCTAAATGGAAAGTTCTGAAACCATTGAAACTTAACAGAACATTGATGAAACCTTAGCAGTTCACTTGGGCACCACAAACACATCCCAAATCCACTAGAAAGTTTTCCCCAAAGTCAAAAATGTGGAAAGCAGACTGTCAAGGGTCCACGAATGTTTCAAAATAGCTAAAGAAGGAGAGAGTTCCAGAGGGAAATTTTTGAAACCACTGAAACTTAATAGAACATTGACAAAACCTTGGCAGTTCACTTAGGCACCACAAACACATCCCAAATCCACCAGAAAGTTGTCCCCAAAGTCAAAAATGTGGAAAGTGGACCATTGGGGGTCCATGAATGTTTCAAAACATCCAAAGAGGGAGGGAGTTCTAGAGGGAAAGTTTTGAAACCACTGAAACTTAACTAAATGTTGACGAAACCTTGGGAGTTCACTTAGGCACCACAAACACATGCCAAATCCACCAAATTTTTTTCCCCAAAGTCAAAAATGTGGAAAAGAGTGAATTGAGCGATTAGGGGTGAAGTCAGTAGGAACAAGACAAAAGGCAGAAGAGGGACGGGGTACTTTATTTCTCCTTGGATTTGAATACCCCAAGTAGGTGAATTTGGTCAAGGGGATTTGATTGTTTGAAGGAACATGACCAATTTGGGTTTGGAAAATGGGGCACACAAAACAAGATAGGAGCAAAGTAGCCTGTTAGGAGCAAAAAAAAGGGGGTCCCTGCCTACGGTGAGGCATTTGTGCAAAACATGCACAACACACATTCCTTTGGTTGGACTTTGGTTGGGGATCCTAATCTTGGTCAACCTATCTTGGAGGCACTTGATTCCTCTTTAGATATTTCATATATGAGCATTCTTCCCTCCCATTTCATTATGGATTCAAAGTTTCTTCAACATCAACCATTGGATTGTATTTAGTCTCCTCTCAATGGTTTTGAGGAGACTTCAGTCTATGGGGGTAATTTAGTCTCCATCTATTCCTTCAACGGAAGGATAATTGTATTGACATCTTTGGATCTTGTTCAACATCAGTTTCCACATAGTCCTAGTTTTTCACTTTCTTCTTTGATTGGGCATGTACCTGATTTGATTGTGGCATCTTCATCTTCGATGGAAAAGGAGATACATGAGTAGTTTTCAAAGATACCGTCATCATCCATATTCATTCTTCCTTCCTTCACTTCCTATCTAGAATGGGAAGCATCTTTATAATTCTACTTGGTTTTATTTCTTTTGAAAGGGAGACAAGTTATTTGTCGGCATTGGATCACATTTTGTCTTTAGGAACTTACCATATTTGTAGGTGATCACATACTATGGGGGGCTATTTAGTCTCTCTCTTTCCCTCCTATGGGGGGATATTGATTGTATTGTATCTATGTGATGGATGGTGTACTTGGGGGTATCATGGAGTCCTCCATCCTTCCTCACTTATTTGTGCATGTCATCTCCTTTTCTAGAGAGGAGTTTTATCCCAGGGTTTTCTCTTTTTCTCTGTTTGTGGGAGATTAATTGCATTTTCATTTTTAAATGGGTACCTAAAATTCCCATCATGTAGCTGAGACCCATATCATTCCATCATTGCATAATCATTGCATTTTAATTTCCTCCCTAAGTTTCACTTATGGGGGGTGTTGGTGTAATTAATATTTAATTACACTTGCATAAGTTTACTTAGGCATATTATTTAATTAAATTTTCCTAGGTTGAATTTACTAGGTAATCAGTTATAATGGAGCCATCCCCCTTCACTTGTATTTAGGATAAAATATTCCTTCTAGAAGGATGAGTTGTCCTTTCTAGAAGTCTTATCCTATCTTCACCTCATTCTAGGTAGTTAGTTAGTTGTCACATGTTGTTAGATATTAACACATGGAAACATCATATAGCATACTACACCTCACTCTTGCCTATATATACAATGCATTTGTACATTTGTAAATCATTCTAGATCAATTAATAATAAAATCTCAATTTGCATGCCTAAGTTGCAACACTTTCTTTGTGGGTGAATTTCTTCTTGGAAAAGATCCTTTGAAGGTTGTAGCTTCATTGTGTGATTCAACATCCATAATTTCTACATCTCCTCTCCCACCCTTTATTAGGTTTTTTCTACATTCATTTTCTTTCATTTTTTCCTCTTCCTAATAATGGATCATTTAGTGTAATTTGAAACGTTGACAAAAAAACATACACAATTGAATCCAAAAGCTTGCAACTATAAATAGTGTTTTTTTATACTAATTTTCCTATTGGAACAACATATTAATTTATTTTTTGTACATGTTAAGTCCTTACATTTTTAGATCCCAAAAAATTTAGAAAATTGAAAATAATTATAAAATTCCATTTATTGTTTTTTTACTTCCTATGTTTTATTATGTAGATAGAATTTTATATTCAACATAAGAACTTTCATTCCATAGATAGTCCTTTACATTTAGTATAATAATTTTTTAGTTAAATTTTTATATTAAACATAAGAATTCATAGGATTTATAGAAAATTAACTATCAACTTTTTTGTATTCAAA
The DNA here is from genome assembly GCA_007258455.2 of Sequoia sempervirens. Lineage (NCBI taxonomy): Eukaryota > Viridiplantae > Streptophyta > Pinopsida > Cupressales > Cupressaceae > Sequoia > Sequoia sempervirens. The sequence continues at coordinate 5,752,391 of VDFB02379711.1, read as the reverse complement.
TGGTAGACGAACAATGGCAGTGCAATGACTATCTTGCAGAAAATGGAAGAAACCCTCGACCGTTTGGCAGAGCTCATCATAATAAAAAAGGATTCTAGTCCAAGGGTCCCACTATCCATCAAGGTAGAAAAAATGCAAGTGGGGACTACAAAATAAGACAAAGGTTTTTGTGCCCAAATTGGGTTCGAATTCTAGTACATAGGGTTTCCATAAAAATGGACAACCGATTGTTGATATCTATGAAGTGGACACACTTTTCAATAGAGATTTCAAGAACAAACAAAGTGAGAAAAAAATTAATTTTCTACAATGGTCATATCAAGATGGAGAGGTTGCATTCAAATCTTGCAAGAACAAGCAATTGACAAATCAACAGGATAAGGAAGGAGGATCTAAAATCATAAGCCAATGCAATGATGCTAATGCATGTTGCAATAATGCTTCTCAAGGGGTTCCCTTCAATCCAAAGTCGCAAGTGAATAAGAAGAATGAGTCTTTTGGTGCTAAGACAGATTTACAAGATAGGGTTTTGGAGCATCGACAATAGACTCCAACTACTCATGATTTGCAAAAAAAGGAGAGTCATGAGTTACATGCAAAAATATTATAGAACTCTTCTAAGTTTGCAAACCCTATGATGAAGAATGGAAAGGAAAAAAGAAAAAAAGAACAAGAATAGGATAGTATTACAATGGAAGTGAAAAGATGCCTCAAAAAAAGAGTAGCTAGAGCAACAACTATTATCATTAGAGAATGGGTTCGAGAAAAATCCATGTGTTCAGCAAGGTAAAATACAAAATGATATTCCACCAGCATCTAAGGTTGTGTTTGCTATAATATTCTCAGAAGATTTTCTCTAGAACCAAGTCTCAGATCTACATCACCAAGCCCTAATTTGTAAGTTTTGGGATATAATTTTTGACATAGAGCTCCTAAAAGATCTATTTTTTGACAAATGGGAAAAAGACCTATACAAAGACTAAATTACCCAGGTGGGTGAATGAGTCCTAGATTAGGATTTTCAAATCATATTCAACAAATTATAAATTGATTTTAGTTTTTCTAGGTTGCATGATATTTGGACTATTTACAATTGTAGATTTCTAGTGAAATTGAATGATGCATGATGCAAAAATGTAACCTATATGCACTTTTCACTAATGCAAGATCTAGAATCCCTAAATGCAAATCTAATGTAAATTTAATGCAATCTAGATCTATAACTTACAATGTTATCCAAATCAGAAATTCAAGGGTCCAAACTTCAGGTTCACCAAAATGAACCATGGGAAATGAGGTGTCCACCTTTTAGGAGATGGGACTTTAGGACCTATTTCACACTTTATTTCATTAGGAAACCAAGATCCCTCAACCAAGTGACTTGATTGAGGAAGGGATTAGGGGTTTCCTTGTGTGATTATATATGGTTTCATCATTAAAATGAAGTTTCAAAGAAGAAATGCAAACACTCAATGCAATAAACCCTAGAAACTTATACACATGAAATTAGATTGATACACAAAAGGAAGAAAAAAGTACTTGAAAGAATGATGGAGTAAAAGCATAATGTGAAACTTTGAAAAAAATTATTTTGAAGTGCACTGGGATTGATATGATAGGCTAGGTGATTTTGTCCCAGTTTAGAGTTTCTAGGTAGGATCTAGAATCTTCTGGGAGTTGATGACAATCTATAAAATGGTGATAAAAATTGTAATGGGACTAATACTCCAGGTTGGGAATATGAGTCCCACTCTAGGTTTTTCAAAGGATCTTTTTGAATCTTTCAAACCTAAATATGACACTGTTGAATGATATTGAAAGGCTATATCAGGGACTAAATCGCTAGGTTGGGTGAATGAGTCTCATTCACCTAAATCTACAAAACACACATCACAAGAGAAATAAATGAATTTTTTTTGTTAGTGGATGGGGGTTCACCTCAGTCAGACCCTATTTGAGTAATTAATTTTTGAAATGAATTGAAATAACATGAAGTAATGATGAATGGAAAAATGAATTTAACAACTCACCAAACCTTGTTGAATCCTTGGAGCATAGATCTGTAACTTGTATGAATTGGCTTTAATGGATGTAGATCTTGATCATGAAACTTGATATGGCTTTGAATGCCCGAACTTGGATAATAAATGCTACATCAACATGTTAGCTCACAATCACACATAATGCATGAAGACCTTGACACATGATTCTTGAACCTTGAATGCTGCAATAATCTTCTACAAATCTTCCATTGAATGCCTTCTTGAATGCTCTTGAATACTCTATAATGCTCTTCTGAAATCTTAGGATGCTTGACCCAAAATTGCTAGCTCTTGTTTTGAGAAATTATGTGAAATAACCTTGTATTTATACTTTTTTATGCCAAATTTCTTGAAATTACAACACTACAATCTGACATCAGATCTAGGATCATAAAATCCTACCATGAATTTGATTTAAAATAGGTCCAAGTTAAAGCGGGACTCATACGCTAGGTTAGATGAATGAGTCACAGTGGCTAAAACCTAGGACAAAAACTCTAAGAAGCATTAAGTTCAATGCAACATTTAAAATCGGGTCTTGAGACCTAGGTGAGACCCATATGCACAAGGTGGCATATGAGTCCTAAATCACTACATTTGGAATAGGGTGATCCCACAATAGTGGTTTACAATTTTTGGGAGATCCTGATTTTTGCTGACATCACATATTTTTAGAATATGTAATTATTTAATCCTTGAAAAGTTTCATTTTGAGGATTATAATTGAAGAGGGTTTGATCAAACAACCTTAGATCAAACCCCCTTGGATAGAACCCCGCTAGTTTTAAACCATACCTATAATAGGGTCTCCTTTACACCTATCAAAATGCTGGTAAAAAACTACTTTTGATTCACCTTTTGGGGGATCAAATGAATTCATTTAAAATTTATTTTTTGTAATTATGTAGTCCTTATTATGAGCTTACCAAAAAGTATAAATTTAATTAAATTTAATTTTATTATTATATATATTTTTATTTCTTGTGAATGTAGGTTTTTCACCGAAAATCAAGCTTTCTATTCTACACATGGAAAAATAGATTATAAAAAAATGAAAAGTATTAGTGCACTAGTGGTGTAGCCACGATAGGAGGGTCCTCAAAGAGAATAGTTTGGACTGTGCAGCAAGAGTCACACAACAGAAGCAACACAAACTATGGAGGCAAATGCAGATTCAAATATTCATATTATTAGAAAATTCAATTACAATCGACTGACAACTTTCGAGCTTATAGATTTGACTCATGGGCCTGATACAACATGTTCAAAATATCATCTTCCCATATGCTCATGAATGTGAGCAAAAATCCTACATATCAAATCTTATCTTTCTCAATTCTAACTTCACTTCTTTTCTTTGCTACTTTTTAATGGTCGATTACAATGTTTTATATCATATCTAGTGACCTCAAATCATCCACACCAGCCAAAGATTATTACAATCTCCAATGAAATAAAATGTAACATGAGCATGAGTATGTCAGCCTCAAACTTGAATTACTCCTCGATGAATGCATAAGATGAAGTGCGTACCTAAATTAAGGTTGGAGACACTCCATATAACGAATCAAATCACACAGTTGAGATCTGTAAGATACAAAAAAATATCCATGAATGATCTAACTAGCCGTTAGGTTTGAAATTATTCTAGTGTCGGTTCAAGAAATTTCCAAATAATCCGAAAGTGATAAATTGTTAGAAAATGAACCAATCTAACTGAAATCTTAGAATAGAGAAAATGAAGATGTTCAAGATGCAAACATAGATCCGCAAGGTCTGGTGAGCAACTACGATGAAACACTAGATCTTCCAACTTGAACTAAACAAGATGAGAACACAATGAAAGAAAATATTTTTGGTTGAAGCAAGATTTCCAAGAACCAGGGATGCTCCTACATCAGACATCCAGGGTTGTTTGAAAAGTGAGTCCCTCACTTTGTTGGGGCTAAAGGGAAACCAAGACAGTTTACCTCAACCTAAGAAATACAAGAAGAATCCTCCACTGGTCTACCCTTCCATTTCACAAGATATTATTTGTACCTTCTTCCACATGTCTTCCTCCCATCTCTAGTATCCAAAATGTCTTCAATCTCATTTGATCATTGTTTAGGAAGTTGATTCTCCAGTTCTGCCTTATTGTCTTCACTAAATTTTGCTTCATGGTACTGATGTAGATCTACAATATTGAATATAGGTGATATACCCACTCCATCTAGTAACTCCACTTCGTATGCATTTCTTGAATCAAATTTCTTCAAAATCATATAAGGTCCAAACTTCCTCATCTTCAACTTATTGTACATGCCAACTGGGAATCTCTCCTTCCTCAAATACACCATCACTTCATCTCCCACTTCGAACTTCTTATGTATCTTCTTTCCATCTGCTTGTTCCTTATACTTCTAGTTCATATCTTCCAATTGTTGTCTCACATGAGTATGCACTATCTTCATATGCTCTAGAAATTCTTCTACTTTTGTACTCCTTTTATCTTCCTTACTAATGTCTTGCAACTTCGATACACCTCTAGGATGAAGTCCAGTAACAACCTCAAAAGGTGTCTTTATGGTACTCTTGTTCACTGATATACTGTAGGAAAAATTTACTTGTGCAAGGATTGAATCCGAACTTCTGGTCTTCTCTCTAGCGAAACATTTTAGCAAATTTCCCAAACTCTTGTTTACTACCTTTGTCTTTCCATCATTTTGTGGGTGAAAAGTAGAACTAAACTTCAAATCTATCTTTAGTTTCCTCCAAAGCGTCCTCCAGATGAAACCAACAATTTTTGTATCTCTGTCTAAGACAATACTCCTAGGTAATCCATACAATCTAACCACCTCCTTGAAAAATAAATCTGCTACATGTACTGCATCTATTGCCTTCTTACAAGGTATGAAATGTGCCATTTTAGAAAATCTATCCACTACCAAAAATATAGAATCATTACCTCTCTATGTCTTCAACAAACCAAGTATGAAATCCATGCTTATATCTTCCCAAGGTCTCTCCAAAAATTTCAAAGGCTTATACAATCCAATATTTTGACTACTCCCTTTTGCGACTTGAAAATTTCTACAACTCTACACAAATTTCCTAACATCCTTATGAATTTGTGGAAAAAATTAATTCTCACTTACCAATGGTATTGTCTTGTCAATCCCAAAGTGTCCTACCAATCCTCCACTATGTTTTTCTTTTACCAAGTTATCTCTCATTGAACTCCACAGTATACACAATTGATTGCCTCTAAACAACATATCCTATTGAATGAAGTAATCCAACCGCTGATTCCTATAATCCAAGACTAGTTCTTTACAATATATCCAAGATTCTACAAAATTTGGGTCTTCCTCATACAAGTTCTTTAATTCATCAAAACCTAATACCTCCACTCTCATCTCTATCAGTAAATTCCTTCTCCTACTCAAAGCATCAACAACTCTATTTGACTTCCCACTCCTATGTTTCAAAAAAAAAGTATAACTCTGCAAGAATTCCACCCATCTCATGTGTCGTTGATTTAACTTACCTTGACTGAACATTCAAATATTGCAAGGCTTGATGATCTGTATACAACACAAACTCCTTAGGCAACAAGTAATGTCTCCACTTCTTCAAGGCTTGAACTATAGCATAAAACTCTTGATCATACACTAAATATCTTCTCCTAGCATCATTCAATTTATCATTGAAATAAGCTACTAGTCTTCGCTCTTGAATTAACACTCTACATTTCCACTTGCATCACAATCTACATGAAATACCTTACTAAAATTTGGTAAAGCCAACACAAGTTGCTCAGTCACTTTATTTTTCAACAACTCAAAACTTTGGTTTGCTCCAAATGTCCATCTAAAATCCTTCTTATCTCCTCTCATTGTTCCTATCATAGGACTACAAATATAACTGAAATTCCTAATGAACTTTCGGTAGAAACTAGCAAATCCATGAAATGATATTACCTCTCCAATGCTTTCCGTTGTAGGCAACTCAACAATTGCTCTTACTTTCCCAGGACCCATCTTCAACCCGTCCATAGATATCACAAATCCTAGATATACAAATTCTTCCTTCATGAAACTACACTTCTTAAGGTTTATCAACAATTGCTCTTCTCTCAAACTCTGCAAAACTTGTCTTATATGCAACAAATGTTCTTCTCTGGTCTTACTAAAAATCAAGATGTCATCCAAGTAAAAAATCACAAGCTTACCCAAGATTTTCTTCAATACCTCATTCATCAACCTCATGAAAGTACTTGGTACATTTGTTAATTTGAAAGGCATCACCAACCACTCATACAATCTTTCATTTGTCTTGAACCTTGGCTTCCACTCATCTCCTACTCAGATTCTAATATGATGATATCCACTCTTCAAGTCTATCTTTTTAAAGTATCTATCTCCACTCAAACAATCCATAATGTCATCCATCTGGGGTAAAGGAAATTTGTACTTCACTGTGATCTTTTTTATGGCTCTAGAGTCTATATATATCCTCCATTCTCCATCCTTCTTAGGTGCTAACACAATAGGTACTACATAAGGACTTAAGCTTTCTATGATCAAACCCTTCTTCAATAATTCTTGCACTTGTCTATTCAACTCTTCATTTTTTGCAAGTGTTATCTGGTGTGTTGCTTTATTAGGAAAACTAGCTCTAGGAATTAGATCCATCCAATGACTAATAATCCTCACAGGCGGTAATCTATCTGGTACATTATCTAAAATGATCTCTTCATATTCTATCAACAACTCCTTTATCTCTTCCAGTTGTTCCTCTATGCGCTTCAAGTCTTCAATCTTCTTAGGCACCAAGGCATAGCACATGTTCTCATGTCTCAACCCATTCGAAAATCTCCTTCCATCAACCAAAAAAATTCTAGCATTCGTACAAATCTCAACTATAGGAACATCCTTCGATGGTAACAAAATCCACTTCATCCTATTAACAACAATAGTATATATGTTCTTCTTTCCATCATGAATAGCCTGTCTATCATATTGCCAAGGTCTTCCTAACAAAATATGGCATACATCCATAGGCATGATATCACACAAAACTTCATTGTGATAATTTCCTATCTTCAATTTCACCAAACATTGTTCACTTACCAATACCTTATGCTCATCCTGAATCCATGCTATTTGGTAGGGCTTTGGGTGCTTCAACCTTTCTAGCTTCAACTTGGTCACCATTTCTTCAGAAACTAGGCTCTTAGAGCTTCCACTGTCAACAATCACATTACAACATTTACTAGCTACCTTGCATCTAGTCTGAAACAAATTCTTTCTCTACAACAGTTCAAGATCCAACTCACTTTGACACAATACTCTTCTATTCACCAACACTTCTCTTTCTTTTGGTTTATTAAATGATCTGACATGTTCATCCTCAACAAAGGTTGTTCTTCTATTGGTTTTTGTCTTTGTGCTTGCCTCTCCTTGATTACATTCAAATGCTCTATGTCCTTCTCCACCACACTTAAAAGAAGTTCCCTTAAACACTCTTTTCTCCTGCCCTCTATCATCTTTTCTATAACCCTCATTCTGGTAGCTACCATAACCTCCTCTCCTATAAGTGCTTCCATCATCTCTATGGTACGAACTATCATTCTTACTAACTTCCTTATAATCCTTATTTTGATCTAGAAAAGTTCCTCTTCCTCCTCCAGTAAAAAATTATTCATCTTTGAAACTTTCCCCCTCTTCCTCTCCATCTCTTCTCATGTCATTTATTTAGCTTCTCTTCTACTTTTAGGGAACATTGATATGATTCTTCCACATTCAAGAACTTGATCAAACTAATCTCATCTTGTATAGATGGTCTCAAACCATTCACATATCTAGCTACTTGCTCCACTTCATCTTTTGAATGTTTGGATTTGATATTCAACTTGTAGAACTCTTCAGTATACCCTATCACACTTAGCTCCTTTTGCTTCAAATTTTGCAACTTTTAGAACAAACTGATTTGATAATCTATAGGCATAAACTTTTTCTTCAACTTATTCACCATCTGATCCCATGATTTTATCTTCTCCTTTCCTCTTCTTTTCCTATCTATCTGGAAATGTTCCCACCAAATGGATGCATGTCCTTTCAAATTTGTACAAGAAAATTTCACTTTCTTATCTTCAGTAGTACCTTCAAAATCAAAATACTTTTCCATCTCTGTTATCCAATCAAGCAATTCATCTGAATCTGACTTACCACTATAAACTAGTGGATTGAAATGCGGTTTGGTATTTAATCTAGTTCTAAGGGATCTTATGAACCTCTCTTCTCCCTGATCCAAGCTAGGATGATGTTCTCTTCCTCTTTCATCATGTACTTCTACCTCTTCATCACTTACATCATCAATTGGTTGACCTCTTCTCTAGGCCATTTCGATTGCATCTAATTTCAAAATAATTCCTCTCAACATCTCCATTAAGTTTGGATCTATATTTCTACGCACTCCATTTCTCCTAGCATTTCTTCTTCCTGCCATTGTTACACAAGTCCTCTATAATTGTAGGTCAAATCCTTAGTTTTCCACCCCACAACAAATCTTCAAAAGGACTCCGTAAACTCTGACGATTTCTCATAAAATGAACCTTGCTCTGATACCAATCTAGTGCAACCACTATAGGAGGGTCCTAAAAGAGAATAGTTTAGACCGTGCAGCAAGAGTCACACAACAGAAACAACATAGACTATGGAGGAAAATGTAGATTCAAACATTCTTATTATCATAAAATTCAATTACAATCGGTTGGCAACTTCCAGGCTTACAGATTTGACTCACAAGCTTGATACAACATGTTCAAAATATCATCTTCCTATATGCTCATGAATGTGAGAAAAAATCTTACAGATCAAATCTTATCTTTCTCAATTCTAACTTCACTTCTTTTCTTTGCTTCTTTTTAATGGTTGATTACAATGTTTTATATCATATCCAACGACCTCAAATCATTTGTGTTAGCCAAAGATTATTTCAATCTCCAATGAAAGAAAATGTAACATGAGCATGAGTATACTAGCCTCAAATTTGAATTACTCCTCGGTGAATGCATAAGATGAAGTGCGGACCTAAATTAAGGTCAAGGACACTACATAGAACGATTTGAATCACGCCGTCAAGATCCATAAGATACAAAAAAAATCTACGAATGATCAAACTATCCATTAGGTTTGAAATTATTCTAGTGCCAATTCAAGAAACTGTCAAATAATCTGGACGTGATAACTTGTCAGAAAATGAACCAATCAAACTAAAATCTTAGAATAGAGAAAATGAACATGTCCACGATATAAAAATAGATCCGCAAAGTCTGGTGAGCAACTACAATGAAACACTGGATTTGCTGACTTGAACTGAATAAGACGAGAACAAACTAAAAGAAAATATTTTTGGTTGATGCAAGATTACCAAGAACCAAGGATGATCCTGCATCAACTAGATATTAATGTCTTTGATCCAACAAAAAAAAAAGGGATTTCGATACATGCAAAAAAAGTTATTTTTTAGCTAGTAAATTGTGTCTAAATTGTAATTGGTTTGACTTTGAAACTTAATGAAGAAAAAAATATTCATTGAAATGCTATGAAACCAATTCCATGCACTAGATATCGTAGTTAAGAATCTAATTTGAAAAAAATATAATTTTATCCTTCATAGAAAAAAAATTATGTGTTAACAAGTAATGTCACTCTTTAAAAATGGTGTTTACTATTAAAAACTAGTTTTTGAAGGAGATGGAAAAAGAAGTGCAATATGATTCCAAAAATTTTGAAAAAAAAATATTTAGAATCTACAAACAAAATGTCACAAATCACTATTTTGCATCATTTTCAAATTCCTTGCGGTTTAGCCACTATAGGTGTCCAAAAGTGCAAATTTAGTTAAAAAAAATTAGTTTAATGCCCAATTTGGCTAAAAATTGTAAACCGATATTGTGGGATCACCCAACACATAACCTCAAACATTAAATTATAATTTTCCATTTTTTAAATGTCCATTATCCTAAAAAATATACATTTAATAAGGCTTGTGGATGCAAAATAGGACCAATTAATGTATAAATAAGCCAAGATTTTACAAGGAGGGCCCAACACAAGTGTGGAAATGTAAAGGGATGTATTTTTCTACACTACAATAAGATATCTTGTAGACCCAAATGCTTGTGCATCACCCCTTATTCAATGTTATTATTTCCTCAATAGGACCTACAGGACCACATGACATCCTTTTGCTTGACTACATATCCCCTTTACCATATACAAATGATCTATTAGCAAATTTACTTTTGTGATTTGTTGAAACTCATATCAAGTTTGATAATTTTCAAAAATATAGGCTTGTACTGAGTAAACCTTCAAATAAACCTACTAAGAGTTTTCTTAGTGGTTAGAAAACTAAATTACATATATCAAAATCCTTGCACTTATATAGTCAAGAAAAACATTATGAAGTAGCATACCTACAAACTAAAATGCATCATCAACCTAAACTATCACAAGTTGGGGCGCAATGCCTCCTAAGGTCGAACCTAGCCCAATTTCACACCTTTGAGGGATTTGAATCATGGTGGATGACATAATTAAAGAACATACTATTATTCTTACCCATTGAACTACAAGCCTTTCATTATTAAAAGTTATTTGAAATGAGTATGCTCTTTAAAATGAATGTATGTCTTACATTGTCCAATTATTTGAGCATCTATAGTGAAATCCTTGATAAAGGATTGGTAATTGATGTGTGGGCACCTATAACATTATGTGTTGGTAGTGTAAATGGGATAAGACATATTTGTTTATTGTTTAGAACTTTGAGTCTGACTAGTTTTTTTAGGTGAAGTTTCTTTGAAGTAGCTCAACTTGATTTATAATATTGCATTCTACTTAAACATCATTCAATGCAATGCTCAAATAATCAATTACAAATTTACATATCATCCACATGAAAAATATAAATATTTATCCTATTTCTATTGATTAAAACCTTTGATATTAAATTAGGTGATAATACTATTGTAGACATTGATAATGATGCAATGAAAATCTACGTAGTCTTCCCTTTAAAATGAGTTGGAAACAGGCTTAAGCAGAATTTTCGCCCATCTCCGAATTGTTAGCGATGGCACAATAATTGAAGCGTCTTATCGAGTAACAAAAGACCCAATGAAAATACCCTCCTCCCACATGGAGGGTCCATCTTCCTGGCAATCACAGAGGAGAAAAGTGATTCGCATAGCGTACAAAGCTGGCAAGAGTGTGGAAAGAGTTTCTCATTTTTACAGCTGGAAAATGGACTCAGCATAAATCTTTTCAACTTGTCATGTTGACTGCTAAACTTTCGTTCTACCACACTTCTTCTTCTGCTTGATTTATTTGCAGGCAAAAAAATATTATTATATTTATTTAGAACATCTCTAAGTCTCAGCCGATTATTTTTTTATTTATTAAGTAAAGATTAACAGTGTAGTAATCACTTAGATTAAGTTTAGAAGTGTGATATTCATTCATTTTGTCTAATTTTTAAATTAGTTGTGGTCATAGTATGATTTAATTCTAATTAAATAGTATTTATCAATTTCTATGTCAAAAATCTTTAGTTTAAGTACTTAGAACATGTATAAAAGAACATCATTATTGTTGGTGTAATTAAATATTTAATTACACTTTATTAAGTTTATTTAGATCTTAATCATGTTTTATCTTTAGAGTTTTACATCTTGTTTTATAAGAGCAAGTCATCTCATGTAATTCATTAATTCTCAATAATATTATTTTCACATTTTTCGCAAAAAAATTCTATGTATGTCATTTTATTTGTTTTGTATTCTATTGTTTTGGTATGTGAAATTTTTAATATTTTTTGTTAACACACTCAAACTATTACATTTCATACCTTACTACTATTGTAATTAGACATCTCAACATAATTATTCTTATCAATTGAATACATCCTTTAAAATGAATTTGTCATACATTGTCTAGTTATGTAGAAGATAGGTAGTGGAACACATTAAAGAGGTGAATGCTGTGAAATAGGTATTCCCTTTGAAATGAGTTGGAAACAAGCTTAAGCACAATTTTACCCTTACCATGATTTTATCTCCGAGAAATTCTAAGGCGAAAACTTCGAGGAGGGCATTAAATTCTAATTGCACGGCAGACACGTCAACTCAATTTTAAAGAAATTTGGAATTACGGCTCTTCTAAAGTCGTTAGATATTGGGTAAGATATTTCCGTCGTGTACGTTGGAGAATATTGGGTGTTGCGTGATATGAACACTAGGTATTCTGCGCAATAATAGTCATTGAAATGTTATCATTACCGCAATCAATGGATGAACGTCAAAAGTCATACGTGTTTCCTTATTCGCAAGAAACCTGGGTAATTTCTTAGTGGATTCGGTGGCTTTCGCGTGCATTACAGTCTTTATACTTTTGATTTTTCAAAGTGGCCGACATATTTTCTTTCTATCTTGTTTTTCAAAGTGACCTATGATTGTAATTTGACGGACTAGTAGTTACGTTGATTTACTCTTTTATAAATTACAAGTGAAATAAAAAGGAAGATAGCTTTTAGACTACAAAGTTGATGTTGACTTAATCTTGGTGATTATAATGGTGGAATTTGTAATGTTTTATTTTAGTATTGTAAATGTAACTCTTTTAAATTAATTTGTTAAGTATTAGTTCATTATGTGTTCAATTATTTTCATCAATATAATTTATAATGTTAACGTCTGATATTTAGAGGAAAATTTTGACAATTGAAAATACATCAATAGTTATGATAGTATTTGTCATAGTTTGATTCTTTAATAGAGCATACTTGTATTATTGTTTGAATGCAATATTAATAGATTTTTATTTTTGTGTTAATAATATCATGCACTTAATTATTTTAAATTTATCATAGAAAAGTGATAGGTTGATGGTTTGCAAGAAGGTTGGTTTTTTGTTGTATTCTATTAGGGTTTGTTTCTTTTTTGCAATCCTTGATCCCCCTTATGTCAATCCATGTCATTGTCGTAAAACTTGCTATTATCCCACATTTCTTGTAGTTTTTTAGTTTGTCTTTTATATGACCTCAAACTACTTCAATCCACTAGTTAATGCTAGTGTTTATAGTTTAGTAGCTCCATAGAATGGCTCCTTCAAGTAGGCATCTCCAAAAAAAATAATTTAAAAGTGTTTCATGAGGTACACATTTTGAATCCTTGTTGGATATGTTTTCTCCAATCCCTGAGTTTGATACTGCTTGTAAATGGTTAGCACATTTCACTTTAATAATATATTTTGTGGGGAGAACTCCCCCTAAAAGCATGCTTTGGGAATGGGTCAACAAGCACCAATTCATGCATGGGTTTTGGTTTAATGTTATCTAGAACCTCACTAAGAGGTTCTTTATTTTTCGATTTGCTAAGGCTAGCCATGTTAAGACTATCCTCAAACACGATCTCTAGTATGTATTCATATCTTTGTTGGTTTTCAACCCTAGACAGGAGACTTCACAATCTCAAATGAAATTAAACTCTGCATGCTAGTTTGGCTTGATTTTTTTGAGTTTGCCCCTTCCATGCTAGAAATTTTTTCATCCCACCAACTCCTTGGGAAAGGCTATATGTTTGCAGCCTAAAATGTTTTATCATGGTCATCTATAAAAACATATTTACATTGAGATTGATTTATCCAAAGATTTGATAGAGTTTGCTAACATTCAAATGAATAACCTATGTCATAGCTAATGGGTGCTTTACCTTAATCTACCCAAAACATATTTTTGATATCAATCCACCAAGCATAAAATTAAGGATTTCCCTTTACCAATCCCCTATGTCAAAACACCTCCCTAGTTAGTTGAGGTTCCTTCATCCATAGAAGCCCCAACCTTGAAATTTGAGGAAAAATGGAGTACAATTTATTACCATTAAGGAAAAACAACATTGCTAGCAAGTTGCAAGTTAAAAAATAGCCCACATCAAGCTCCTCCACTACTAAAATGTAACTAGAAGTTGCATCATACCTTTCTAAAAAGGGGAAAGAGGTTATGAAACACTTGGGTGACCCATGTCAAGATCAAGGTTTCCTTAGACATACAACTAGAATGAATTTTATCTTCACAACTGAAAATTCTTAGCCAATCTCCCCCATTGCCAAAGCATTTTCTATGGTCTTACATCCTTCTTTAGCATCTAGAGGAGGGAGAGTATACAATTGATAAATGGAGGATTTTATCTCCCAACATTCAATTGGGTTCTTTCTCCCCAGAGTTTTTGTAGAATCATTATTCTACTCTCCAAGAGTCAAAAAGTGGTGACATGCCCTTCTATTCTCACCCATATTTTTTTTCCTTGGAATGCTTAAGGTCTCACTAATCTCTCAAAGCAGTATTATGTGCAAGATACTCATCATTAGTATTCAACTCTAGATTTTCTTTGTTTATATAAGTGAAGATTTATATTTTCATGCTTTTAGTTACACATTGTGTCATATGGCCTACCAATACTATATTCTACAATAATCATGATGTTACATATGTGGAGAGGTCATCAAATTTCTCTATCGTAGGTATCTTCCACATATTGTTAACCACATTTTAGGCCCCACTATATGTGTAATCTAGATTCTTTTAAATTTCAACAATCATTCTTTTGGAATAACAAAAATTTATGCTTTCAATAATACTATTGAGAGATCTCTTTTATGGCTTGATGGATTGTTTATTGAATGCATGTTTCCATTTAGGTAATGTGCATGGATTTTAATATGGTTGATATATCATATGATAAAGTTAGTATGTTCCTCTTACATTGGGAAATTGACAATTAAGAGGCATAGTATTACATGCACAATAAATTGGGTCTTTTTTATCCCAACTTGGGTTACCACCACAACTAGATCGATTAGCATTCATGGTGTAAATTCTAAGCTAGTTATGATATAGTTATTAAAAATCTTAGTCATGCAATGATATCTGCATGATCTATTTGTAGGAGTTAATGGTGACCTCCCAACACCCCATAAATAGTTGCAAGACCAAAATATATTTCATAAGAGAGAAAATGGAAAGAATAGGTTGCTTGATTATGGATGAAAGATTAATTAAATATGTACATGAGTGACCTTTCTTATAAATGAAAGGTGAGATATAGGATTAGACAAGATCTTCCCATCCATCCATCCAATAATATCTTCCATCCCCATCCTTACCTCTCATACATACTAATACTCCCTTCCATCTCTAAATCATTCTCTCCCCATCCATTCATCCTAACATCTTCCATATCCCCATTCTTATCTCTCTATCCCTTCATCCATATCATATTCAAGACGCTAATCCTTTGTCATTGGTATCCAACTATAGGCTACCCCCATTCAATACAATGCCATCTATCCCAGTATCATAACTCCTACCTTGATTTCACATCTTGCTAATTTCCCATCATGTTCATCTATCCATTGGGTATGTGCAAGATCATCATGGAAAAAAAAGGCCCTTAAGTGGCAAAAAAATTAGAAAAATCAAAGTTAGGCAACTTGACGTAAAATTTGAATAAATTATCTATATTATTTAAAAAATATGTAAGAATAGAATTTGTAGCAAATTGAATGTAGTTTCTAAACTACTAGGTTTTTTTTAAATCTATTTGGTGAAAATTTGAAATTTCAATGCAGTAGTACTTAAATTTCAAGGAAAAAATAAGTAGGCATTTGTATGACCACCCTAACAACAATAAAATGATAATATTTTTTTATAAGATTTTAGATATAAGTAGTGGGACTCATGTTCTAATGTGATGCATATCTTTTTGTAATTTTTTTCCAAGTAAATAATTAATTATAAATTTTTTATTACAACTTTTAAAAAATATAAAAAACTTGTATGTCTGACCACCTTAACTTGGTCAAAACTTCATGAAATTCAATTTTCTTTTAATCCTATAGTATGTGAATCATAGAATGTGATGCATGTTTCAGATTCAAAAAATGTGATACCATTTGAAAGCTATAAATGTTTTTCAATCAACCTATCAATCAGGACTTTAGTGATAATTTAGATAGAAAATGAATAATAAATTTTATTTATTAAATTCAAAGTAAAGCATAATTTATATTGATATAAATCTGAGAACCTCCTTTAAAAACCCTTTTTGTTTCATCAATTTTGGGTAAGAAAAAAGTCGTCAACCACATACCCTACGCATACTCATCATATCGCCACTTTTTGGACCATCATGATCCTAAAAATACCCCATCCCATCATCCTCCCAATTAATCTTTTGATTATTTGGATAGTTATCACATTCCCGAGCTTCACACAATCACCATTGTACATCTTGTATATATTGATCATCTTGCACATAATGTTAGTCATGTCCTAAACTAGATTTCATCATTGTACATACTTATCACTAGGTCTTATCCTTGTGTAAGTTGTGTCTCCAAGAATCCCATATCAAGTTGATACTTGAACAAAATCCATTAGCCCCTTTGGATTTTAGGCATCTTACTTATCTCTCGCCATGATAATCCAAGGTCCTATCCTCAAATTAGACTAAATCAACCCCATCCATCATCCTTATGGAAAAATGCACTTAATATATATATTTTTATTTCATTGGTGCTTTTGGAATATTTTTTATCTTTCTTTTGAGCTTCCTACTTTACCTACTCAAGGTCACCATAATCCATCATATCATGGTATGGGGTGTGTGCAAGAAGTTGAGTCCACTTTTTGGCCAAAAAGTGGAAGTGTTTTCCCTGATTTTCAGTATTTGACACATTTGACCTTAAAATTTGAAGCACTTAGAGATGAAATCTTTAAAAAGTCACTAATCATAAAATGTAGTGCTCGAGTCTAGTTTCCAAATATGTAATTTATTTCAATACCCAGATTGTACAAATTGAGTTTCAATAGGCATTTCAAAAACCACTTGTTTAAAAGTCATTTTTTTTTACCATACCATGCAGTGCGACATCCATATTTTGACTTAAATTATCATATTTTTCTAAATCCTTTTGGGAAAAGTTTTATGACTCACTGAACCTTGCTCTTGATATTTTTTTGTAATTTTTTATTGAATATTTTTTTTTTGTTAATTTTTATTAGGCAGATTTGTTGTTTTGAAAAATCGTCATGTACGACATGCATAAGATGACCTAAACTTATCATTTTTGATTTTTTTTTTTTCAAATTGAAAATAATTGTCTAAAGTTTGCTCTCGTGCAATCAGTTTGTCAAAATGTTATGTTGATCAAAAGTTATTTTAAATAGTAAAAACTTCGATATTTAAAGTTTATGGACCAATTTTATTAGAAATTAATTGAAAAATAGAAAAAATAATTCAATTGCAAAACAAATTACATATTTAGAATCTGCATTGTTTGGTCTAAAATGGGTTTTAATTTCGTCAGAAATTTTTTGAAAAAAGGTCGTCAGCCATATGTCCAAAGTCGATATTTTTCTTTGACATTGTTAGGGCCTTCAATTTGCAGGTCAAACCAGGTTGAAGGCTTAGGTTCGAACTTCCAAAGCTTTTCCCGAACCGAAAACCTTGGCAAAAACCCGCCCACGATGCAAAACAAAATTCAAATTTTAAAAAATGGGATCCTGATTATAAAACGGGATCCCGTGCTATAATTGGGATCTCATTCCCATTTCGACTATTGTAAAGGTAACGGGATCCCGTTGCCTTTACAATGGCTCCCACACTCAATTTTAGTGAATAGGATCCCGACTATAGAGTGGGATCCTGTTTATTAATAAACAGGATCTCGTTTAATGATAAGCGGGATCTCGTTTTATAGACGGGATCCCGTTTATTTTATTTAAAAATACTGTGCATAATTACTGTCAAGTCTGCAACTTTGCAACTTCACATGTACGACCGAGAGCACTAAAAATCAATTATTTTTCATAAGTTATTGTATTTACAGGTGGTCAATTTGATTTTTGGTTGATTTTATCAAAGGGAGCGTCATCTACACAATTTTGAAGTGAAATTTGCAATATGGATTGAATTTTTCAAAGGAAGCATGAAAAAAACAATTTTTAAAGTGGAATTGTGGTAGTTTTCTATTTGTTTTGAGGAACACAAGAGGAAGAATTTTTCCATAATAGGTATTCAACTTCCAATTTGGATTGAATATTTTGAAGTATTTCACTATTAACATTCATTTGTGCTTGAGAATTTTATAATTATGGGAGATAAATCTCATAATAAGAGAAGAAAGACATTGACTCCTCAAGAAGTTGAAGCAAATAAAGAAAAAGAGAGACAAAGACAAAGAGAAAGAAGAATGAGAATAAAATAAATGAACGATGGTGGAGCAACCAATTCAACAACTATTGAAGATGAAAACATTGAAGATACCATAGTTGTAGATGAAGCTAATTTGCAAGGAGTCAATTTGGAGAAGAATGATTATACAAACAAGTCCTACTATGTCTTCAAATCCCTCTTTGAATGCTATGGAGGAATGTTTCAATATACACAAATCTAGATGCGTCTTCAAATCCACATGTTAGTGAAATGGTAAAAATTTGTTTGTAGAAGATTTACAAGATGCTAGATATAATGATGTTTGACATTGACTATATTCAAAGGGTAAAGAAACTTTTATAGGAATATGTTGAAAACAAAAAGAAAAATCTTTTGTTGCAAATGAAAATCAAAATAGTCATTTTTGCTTGAAAATGAAAACAAAACCTATATTTTTGATGAAAATGAAAATGAAAATGAAAGCCGTTTGTTGATGAAAATGAAAATGAAATAGTTTTTGTTAATGAAAATGAGATGAAAATGAAAATGGCTTGTTTTTGTTGATGAAAATAGAAAATGAAAATTGTTTTGTTGATGAAATGAAGATGAAAATCTAGAGATGTGATGTTGAATTTAATGAAAATACTTTTTTTTTTTTTTTTTAAAATTGGAAGTGGTGTTTTAGATGTCTTCTTGATCAAGAATTTCTTGGAGGCAAATAAGAACACATGCGAGATAGAGATATACACGAATTCTTTTATCATTAAAATTGCATTTCAATACGACTAATGATGCGATTGATGAGAATGCAAAAATGAGGAAAGTAATGAAAAGGTTAGGCTTTTATGTTAAACCAAAAGAAAAGATCAATCATTAAAACATGTTGTGTCTACTATTGCTAGTGCCATTCAATCTATTGGGAAAAATAGTCGATCTAAAGATAAAAATGCAGCAAGAAGAGCTATAACTACTGCTATAGTCAATAAAAAAACTTTGAATAAAAGAATGGTAAGCAATATTAGTGAAGTTTTAAAAATGCATCCTAAAACATTACTAAGAGCAGCAAAAAGAAGAGAAAGTATAGAAAATCATCCTATCAATCAATGTTGGAGTTTCAGTGGACGACTACCGAGGTCTCATATAAAATTGAGTGTTGAAATTAAATCTTTGATCGAAAAATATTGGCATGATAATACTAGGGTTTCATCTAATGCTAGAGATGTTTTAAAATTAAGGGTGGGGTCCAAAGTCTGCGATCCTCACCCAAAACACCTATTAGATACAACCTGGCCCAATTTTATAAAAAATTGTGGCGATTCAATGTTGCACGGTAATATTAAAATAAGTCAAAAGGTCTTTGAAAAATGTAAACCTTGGTATGTAAAATTAATAAGCAACGAATATCTTGTTGTTATGGAAATACATGTTGATTTCATAATTTTTATGATGTTTTTAGATATATACGTTGTATCTTGCATACTAACATGATTATATAGGATTGTGGTATTGATATGCCACCTGAAGCAATAAGAGTTTATTTCAGGTTTGTTTTGTGAAAAATCTAATGATAAATTATTTTATTTAAGTTCTTGTATTTCTGGACAATGCATTAAGTGTGGAAATCTTTCATTTTTAAGAATTTGTTTGCATGAAAGTGTTGATCATGATTTTGGACAACAATTAGTAGGCGTCAAAAGATTTAGGAATTACTATTCTTTTAAAAGATGGAAAAATAGAGCGTTGTGATTTGAATTCTGAGAAAAAGTTAGAGTGCATGCATTTATGAGTGAATTTAATAATAAAATTGTACCAAAATATGTTATGCACTTTGAACATGCTCGATGGCTTGATGGTCAATTTCACACATGTAGAAACACATTTCCAATTGGTACTATAATTTCAGTGGTTGATTTTGTGGAGAATTATACTCTCGCTCCGCAAGAGGAAATTCAATCTCAATATTATAATTCTGTGCAAGTAGCTATGTTCATCCATATTGTTTATAGACATGCAGATGATAGCACTGAGGATGATAGAAAAGTTTTGAGGGAGTATCATTTTTATTTGAGTGACAATCGGTTACATTCATCAGAGTTTGTTTAATATTGTTTTAGTATATTTTATAGAAATTTAAAAGAAAGAGGAATCCATATGAAAGAACACCTCATATGGTCAGATAATTATACGGGGCAGTTCAAAAATGCTAGAATGTTGTATTGGTTAAGTAGGGTTCACAAGGAACTTAATGTCCAACATATATGGAGTTTTTTTGAAGTTGGGCATGGTAAAGGAGAACATGATGGAGCTGGTGCGTGTGTCAAAAGAATTTTTGCTAGAGAACAATTAAAATTCGAGGATTAGGTAAAATTTAAAAATGCACATGAGATTGTGGATTGGTGTAATAGAAGATTATCTGCACCTGGTTCAAGTGATTACTCTATAGTTCATCGATTATTTTGGTTGGTGGAAGAAGAAAATATTGTATCTAGAGTTGATTGTGAGACAATTAGTGAATCTACTAAATGGCATTCATTTAGGAGTGCGACAGCAAGCACATGGACTATTTGGACAAGGGAGCTTGCATGTTTTTGCCATTTTTGTATCTCAGGAAATTGGGAAGCTTGTGAAAATATAGAATGGGTTGAACAGTGGCAGCAAAGATCGTTGACACCTGTAGAAGCACATAATCAATATGAAATAACTATTGAAGAAAATAATCAATTGTTTGCATCTGAAGATTATGATCGTGTTTCAGACCTTGTACAAGAAGGTAATTTTAATTTAATTTATTTCATTTTATTTTGCTTTATTAAGTTATTTTTTAATACTAAATTAGTTATATGGATATGCACAAGTTATTAAATCAAATTTTGTTGGCAAGACATGTGTATGTAGTTATTGCACCTAAGGGGAATGAAGAGCAAACATAATATTGGTTGGCTTGTTGTGTGGAAACTAAACATAAGTTGTTAACACCTCGAGAAGATGATGATGGCTTTCATTAGCCAATAGGTATGGTGATCCCCTTAAGACACCTCCTTAAGCAAATTTTGATAACAAGTTTTAGATCCCCTTAAGCAATTTTTTAGAACAAGTCTTTGATCCCCTTAAGTAAATTTTGAGAAGTTATTTGATGGTGGTTTTTGTACATATTTTCCAATAGGATTGGTGGTGGTTGTTGGCACTTGGCTACGAAAATACTTGAGAAGAAAGAATGGTCTACCTGCATTCGAAGACTATGAAACACATAAAAAGATTATGCATTATTCACATTTGGTGGTGGCAACAAATATAAAACTAGAGCGCTATTGTGGAAGACCTTCAAAAAAATTACTATGGTCAATTTCTATGGAAAAGCATGAGGCAATCATAGATGCATTGCAAAAAAGAGAGGATGCAGATGGTACAATGGATTAAGTAAATATAGGTAAATATAGTTTTGGTTTTATTTTGTCCTTTTAAATACATTAAATACATGTTTCGACATTGGTCAAGTGTGTTATTAGTTGAAATTGATTTAAATTGTTCTTTTATATATCCTTAAGGCATAATCACAAAAAGGATCTAGTCCATACAAATTCAACCTAGACAACATGGAATACTTGGTAAAAATAGGTAATTATTAGTTAAATTATATTTAAATACATGTTTTGATTACATATTGATATTGCTTGGACATTAATAGTTAAAATTGATTTATTTTTATTTTTTTTATCCTAAAGCGATCATTGCATTGATCTCATATGAAACAAAAAGGAGAGGGATGCACGCATTCAGCCTCGAATACTTTTAAATGCGGTACTTGAGTTATGTACATATAGATAGTTTTATATAAGATTAAAATATGTATGTTTTGATGATTTTCATTGATATTGCTTGTACCTTTTGATGCTCAATTGATGTAGAAGACCTACTACATTCTAGCCACGAGTTTGAGATGTTCTTGAGATGGCATACATAAATTTTGTAAACATCATTTTGAGATGACATATATGTACATACATACTTACAAAATTAAACATACTCTATGTATTTCTATGTATCAAATCAATATTCTATATATTTAGGTGTATTATGACCCCTTAAGACATCCCCTTAAGATGTTCTATTATGACCCTTTTAGACATCCCCTTAATTAACATGTTCTATTATGACCCCTTTAGACATCCCCTTAAGACCCCTTAAGACATTCCCTTAATTAACACATTCTATTATGACCCCTTTAGACATCCTTCAAGACATCCTTAATTAGCATTCTATTATGACCCCTTTAGACATCCTTAAGACATATCATAACCCTTAAGACATCCTTAAAGACTGTTCTATTATGACCCCTTTAGGCGTCCCTTAATTAACATGTTCTATTATGACCTTTAGACATCTCCTTAAGACCCTTAGACATCCCTTAATTAACACGTTCTGTATGACCCTTTTAGGCGTCCTTAATTAGCATGTTCTATTATGACCCTTTAGACATCCTTAAGACCCCTTAAGACATCCCTTAATTAACCGTTCTATTACTTGACCCTTTAGACATCCTTAAGACCCTTAAGATCCCTTAAGATGTTCTATTGTATTGCTAGGCGTCCTTAATTAGCATGTTCTGTTATGACCCTTTAGGCACCCCTTAAGGCGTCATTATTTGTTTTGACCAAGTTATAAATTGGTGTTAGATGAACTATTATTTATAGTATTTATTAATGCTTTTATTCTCTAATCTTCTATGGTATTGTTAGGGTTAGGATTAGAATTTTAATTAGAGTTAGAATTGAACCCTAATTTTAACTGTAATACTAATTGAACCCTAACCCTAACCGTTATTAGAACCCAACCCTTATTGAACCCTTACCCTATCCTAAAATTAATCCTATCCCTAAGCCTTGTTGTATCTAACCCTAATTGAAACCTAACCCTCACTCTAGTTGTGTCCTAATCCTAACCTTTACCCAAAGTTTTATCCTATAACCCTAACCTTAATTCCTGAAATTTTTGTAGATTATGTTCTATTTCTCATGTTATCATAATTTATGTGATATTCTATTTTTTTTCTTGTTATTGACACATGGGGGCAAGACTTTTATTCATTTTTCATACACTACACACAATCATGATATTCTAAATGGGGGAAACAATGATGAAATTAATTTTCCTTTGGATTGAGCTCCATATTCATCATTTTTAAAATTTATCATGTGTGTACACTACGTATTCATCACCTAATGGTTACAATCATTTTACATATATACATTCTCATGTTATCATAATTTATGTGATATTCTATTTTTTCTTGTTATTATTGACACATGGAGGCGAGCTTTTATTCATTTTTCATACACTACACACAATCATGATATTCTAAATGGGAAATAGTGATGAAATTAATTTTCCTTTGGATTGAGCTCCATATTCGTATTTTAAAATTTATCATTAATGGTAGCAATGTATTCATCACCTAATAGTTCTGATGGTTTTACATATACACATTCTCATGTTATCATAATTTATATTTTTCTAATGATTACCTCTTTCCTTAATTTTGAGTACCAACACTTTTTTCCATTACTAGTGAGAAACTAATGGTGTCATTTTATAAATATGTACATTAGCTAATTATATCAATACCTTGTTAGATTTTTTCACTATAAAGAATTTTATTTGCTTAAGAGTTTAGAGCAATGACTTTATTTGTCAATCTAGTTAAGGAAAAATTAAAGAATAAAATAACAAAGAATGGTGATATCGATGATATTCACAAGGTATAGGAATTCCAAGTGCACCAACAATGAGGTAAAATTCAATTTATAGAACTAAATAAGTAGGTAAATCCACATAAATTTTCTCTCATAAAATTAAAATTAATACATTAGAAGGAAAATATCTTGTTGTTCATTTGAAAGAAGATTAAACCTAAAATTATTCTACAATTATGAAGTCTTCTAAAATTTCCACATTAATGTCCTATATTAATGTCTTGACTATGAACATAAAATGCATAAATGTACATGTGTAAATTAAAATTTCAAACAATAATAAAGTCCATAATTTATGTAACATATTAAGTGCACGAAACCAATATATTAAGCGCACATGAAATAAAGTTCAACAGAGTACATGATAAATAAGAAATATAAAACACATAAAATCACATGTTTGTAGGTCATGTACTGTCTCTATAATCAAGAGACCTCTTCACACCATGCGGACTATGTGGATGACCTAAAACACTCTGTACATAAGAGAGATGAAATTAGATGTAAGACAATAAAAAATTATTTAATGACAATTTCATTTATAATCCATCATAAAATTAAATCATCACCATATCTACATCTGGATGCTTTGGTGCACCTGAAGAAACCTCTAAATTCTCTAAATCAATCTACATAAACAAGACAAATAAATTCAAAATTAGATGTACAACTCTAAAATTATTATTTTTTTATTCAATTTAATTCATAATTTATCATATTTTAATTACATACCATATTCTGAGGTTGTGCACTAGGCTCTTCTCCAGGACCTGTCTATACATGCTCAACTACAGGATGTGTCTCATGCTATAAAAGAAAAAGAATATGTGGAAATATCATATTAATATGTATATATTCAATTTAAAATTTATAATTCACTTTAAATATAATAAAAAAATTAAATTACCGTTTGATCTGAAACCTGCTCTACATGTTCTCTTGGTGGTGTAACTATGTCTGGGTTAGGGCTGAAAGTTGCACTAACAAAGTCCTACAAGATCAAAATTAAAGCATGTACAATTCAATTAGGTTAATATATACATATCTATTCAAGTTTGCACATTTTTTGTAGAAAGTTTTGTAAACAACCTGGAAATTAGTGGCCTCACGAGTAACTGCAACATCAAATGTTTTCCCAATGCCCATTATTATTGTGGTATCAACCTAGACATACATGTACATAGACATTTAACGCTTATAATATTTACAAGTGTACATGCATGCGTTTCATATATCTAGTGAATTCAAAACTCATAAAATTGTAACTATACTAATGTAAACTTTAAACAAATTTACAATATGAATGTACTTGCCCCTGATCTATGACACTCGATAGTGGAGGAGTGCTTGACAATCCCTCGGGAGGAATCGACGTGGATGCCGATTGACTCACCTAAACCAACATGAATATTTGAAACATATATGTGATTCAATTATAAATTTAAAACTCAAGTTAAATAATTTATGATTTCATATATAATTTTAAAAATTGAAATCAAAATACCCCATAAGGGTTGCCAAGTATGACTGGTGTCAATATATGTAATCGTGGTACAAATGATTGCCCTTGCATTGAAAGTGTCATCTGTAGACCAAAAAAATTGATTGTTAAAATGTATTGCAAACTTTTCTTTGATATATACAACCATAAAAATTATTATAAAATGAGTTCGTACATCTAGATGCATATTTATACCTATGTCGTAGTGTCCTTAGGGTGATGTTCTACTACGAGGAACTCTACAAATGAACTGATGCGACCAGATGAACCACCAGAATCTCCCCGTCCACCTGAACTAGGTGTAGCCTGATCAGGTCCATAGCACACTTGATGACAACTAGTACATATATGGGGGATGGGTCTCGACACTCCTGGAGTAGTACTCGGACCAGCTCCATAAAAAACTCCTCCATCATCATCATCGTCTCTATGCTCCCCACTCGCTATCACAGAAGCGTGCTGATCAAGGTCTCCTACGAGTGTACTAAGGGAACCTAATGTTGAGACTAGAGCTTGATGATGTATAGGTGCAGGAATGGGAGGACCAGGAGCAACAACAAGGGGTTGTGCATGCACGGGGCGTCGGGGATCAACCCTTGCCCCTAATCTCTGTTGTGGCATGCCGCCACCAACACCCTGAAATGATCTAAAATCAAAATAATTGGGCTTTTGCCCCAAAACAAACTCTACATACAGTTTTCTCAAAAAATACAATGGGCACTCCCAATTAGCATGTGAGGGACTATCAAAAACCATATACCATCGATCCCAAAATGTGCAATCATCTGCGGATGTATGCACCACCTCATGGATATTCTAGATTTGTTGGGTGGAATGGGTTGTCGGGTAACGGGGTCAAGAAAGTAGGGGGCTAGATGGGCTTTCATTATTTTAATGTCTAATATTTGTTTGTAAGAGAGACCATCAGAATAAAATTGTCTCATTTGTTCTCTCTCTCGTCGATGCCTATCAAGATCAGAATCGATCATCCTGATGGAATCAACAGCGTTTTGCATTACATATGCAAAACATCTCACATGTGGAGCAATCAATGATTAACTCTGCATAGCATTGATTTGATTTTGTAAGGATGCGACTTGATCATTTATTTGTGCTCTCAAGCGAGCCTCATTAGATGCCATAGGTGTTGGAGGTGGCATATGAGGGGGAGGGGGAGGGGGAGGTGGAGGTGGAGGTGGAGGTGGAGGTGGAGGATGCAGGCGTGGCTCGAGGTGGTGGATTGATGATATCATCAATGTTAAAATCATCCATGATATATGCTTGATATAATGTGCACCTACATTTTAAATCATACAAAATAGTCCTTAATGCATACAAAATTAAGATCATATATTTAGTGAAATAGGATGAGCAACTTATATATATTAAGCTCATATATTTAATTGAAATGCACATATATATACATTGATTATTCAACTCAAGAGCATGTCCATACAAAATTAAAAATTAAATGTATGTACATGTACATTTAAATAAAATATGATGCATAATTTGCATCATTACAAATCATTAAACTAAACTATACATACATACACAAATTTCAAAATTTAAGAACTATTATGCAAAATTTTTTAATACATGCACATACATACTAAACAATAAAGTTGAAACATTCACAAAAATCTCATTTTATGTCCTAACACACACACACACATATATATATTACAATTTTCAGCAGGAGAAATCATGATCTAGTAGATAGTCATAAAATATATGCTATTATATACTATTATATACTATTACATTATAAGTTCATAAATTCCACCAAATTCACAAATCCATGTCACTAAAATATCCATATAGAACCAAAATCATAAATTCATGTCACTAAAAATATCATTTAGACCAAATTTATAAATTCATCACACACAAAATATCCATAGTTCACCAATTTATAAATTCATAACTATTTAAGATCATTGTTTTGAATTTATAAACTATTATGGCTCTCTCTTTGCATAGATATTCATTTCTTTGTGTTTTCCTTTTCAAAATTAGGAGTTCTCCTCTCGTCTAGCCATTGTCGATGCTCATCTACGATCCCATCCATAGCCCTAACAGCATCAACAAGGGTTTGCATCCTAGATGCAAACATCCTCACAGGAGGTGCAACACATTCTTCATTTTGAATAATGTTGATTTGATCTTGGATGGTTCTAGCAGAAGCATTGATTTGTGCTTGCAAATGAGCATGCTCATTGATTTCAGGTGGTGGAGGTGGGGGGTTACGAGGTGGAGTGGGCGGAGGTGGAGGTGAGAAGGTGTTGGGAGATGGATGGTGGAGGTGGATTGCGGAAAAATATTATTGAATGGATCCATGTGATCTTTAAGATATGAGTGAACTGCATTAGATTTGTAATTTCAAGATGTAAAGATACATGTTTAGGGAAATACCAAGTTAAACCATTCAATATAAGCGGCCTTAAATGATTGAATACAAATGATAAAATTATATGTAAGCCTCATTTATATGTCTAAGGCACATGTTATTTGAATGAAAATACAATTAACTATTGATATTGTATAATCTTGCAGGATCTTATTATTGTTAAATTTGGTTGGGCCTTGGGCAACTTTGATCACCAAATTTTAAGAACTTCTTTGATCCCCTTAAGAAATGTCATATTGGAACCCCTTAAGAAAATTGAATTACGATTTAGGGTGACATGATGGCTTAAGGGGATTTACATCTAGTGAGGTCCTAGGAGAAAATGGCATGGCTCAAGATGAATAAAATTTGGTGAAGTTGCCCAAGGCAACCAAATTTCATTAAGAGCCTTTAAAGAAAAAATGATGGCTTTAGGGTTTAGGGTTTAGACTTAGAGTTTAGGGTTTAAGGTAATAGGATAGCTTAAGGGGATCTACATGTTGCAAGATCCTAGAAACAATTACATGACATAAGGTAATGAAATTTGGTGGAGTTGCCTAAGACAACCAAATTTCATTAAGAGCCTAAGAAAAAATGATGGCTTTAGGGTTTACGGTTTAGACTTTAGAGTTTAGGTTTTAGGGATTTAGGATAACTTAAGGGGATATATGTAGTAAGATCTTAGGAAAAAATTACATGGCATAAGGGAATGAAATTTGGTGGTGTTGCTTAAGGCAACCAAATTTCATTAAGAGCCTAAGAAAAAATGATGGCTTTAGGGTTTAGGGTTTAGACTTTAGAGTTCAGGGTTTAGGGTAATAGGATAACTTAAGGGGATGTACATGTAGTAAGATCCTAGGACAAAATTACATGGCATAAGGGAATGAAATATGACAGATTTTCCTAAGACAACCAAATTTCACTTTATGGTGTTGGGTAGGACACAATGAATGGTTTAGTGTTTAGGGTTTATATTTTAGAGTTTATAGTTTAGGGTTTACAAAACTTAGGATAAAGTTTTAGTGCCCCTTGAAATATTTAATGAACTTGCAAGTTAGTGAAGAACATTTTCTTGTGGAATAGTTGATTGAGATCTACTCTTGTTTCAACTGACCAACCTAGATCATGAAATCTCATTCATATTATAATCTTGCACGATCTTATTATTGTTAAATTTGGTTGCCTTGGGCAACTTCACCAAATTTTAAGAACTTCTTTGATCCCTTTAAGAAATTTGTCATATTGGGACCCCTTAAGAAATTGATTTATGATTTAAGGTGATAGGATGGCTTAAGGGGATCTAGATTTCTAGTGAGGTCCATATTTAGTCATACTATAGCCTCGTTGGTTCCATCTAGCTCTAGGTCAAAAGTGTTTACCCCTCTAATAAAAAAAAGTTAACATGATGTTAAAAAAGAATCAATCTATACATATCACAAAAATAGCAATAATCTTAAATGTAACCCATACTCTAACAATAATAGAATGCTAAATGATCCCCACCCCTAACCATATCCTAATTGAATTGCAAACCTAATTGAAACTTAATTAAATTATAACCTTTACTAGGTAATCTTAAATGTATTCCTATATTATATTATATTTAAATTAATTTATATTTGTATTATAATTATATTAATATTTATTATATATTCCTAATTATAACCTAACTATTTACTACAAACCTAATTGAATCTTAAGCCTAATCGTCATTAAAACCCCAAGTAAATTGTAACATTACCTATCCTTAATTGTAATCTTATATTATATTTTATGATATTAAATATTTATATTATTTAATATATTATATTAAATATAATATATTAAATAATATAAATATTTAATTATATTTCTTTTATATGAATCATCCTCCTAGATCTCTAAATTGTAATAATAGCATGTAGTTCCTCCAAACTATCATGATGTACTTCCTCCCTTTCCCATGTAATAGGTGTACCTTGTAGGTGTTAAATGGTTCCATCTTGGTCTCCTTATTGATGCATTTATATCCTTCCACATAAATATATATAGTATCAAAATCTAGGTAATTTTATGGTTATTGAATCTCTCTTAATTGCTAAATAATCCATTATGATTGAGGATGGGTGGATTATTATCTAGGATCACATCTTAAAAATCCTATAGAGGTCATGTGGTATGTTTTTCTTAATACATATATTCCCATACAAACCTCTTTCCATGTATTATCAACTTGCCTATATGATAGACACCTTCCTAGATTTAAATTTCATACGATATATATGTACCCAAGTGTTTCCAATTGGAATTGCTATAATTATACTTTTATGGCATTCTAGATATTCAAAATAGTTTTCATAAATCTACCAAATAGACCCATTCTTGACATTGAACCTACATAATTTTAGGTATGTCCAATGAAAGATTAGGGTCTAGGGTTCATAAATTTCAAATGCTTTAGTGTTATGGGTTTATATTTTATAGTTTAGGGTCTAGGGTTTAGAAAACTTAGGGTGAAGTTTGGGTGGCCCTTGGCATAATTTAGAGTTGCAAGTTAGTGTCAATTGGAATCAATTGTATGTGTTTAGATTTACGAATTTGTTAACTAAATTTGCAAACAAACATCAAGATAAACTTTATGAATTTTAACCATTCTTTAACATATTGATTTCTAATCTAATTATAATTTAAAATTGAAACTAAAGTTTAACATATATCATTTTTTCAATACAAAACAAATAAAATTTAAAACATTTAAGCAATGTGAATGATTTTTTGAGATCTAAATAACCTAGTTTTCAAAATCAAAATGATTTGTTCGATTCCAATTTAGGGTTTTAACAATTTTTTTGTTCCAATTCAATTTAGGGTTTCACTCTTAAAACAATTAGGGTTTTAATGAAAAATTTTCATTTGAATTCAAATCCATGGTTTTCAAATTCAATTTTTTTCTCAAGCTTGGATTTGAATCGTGGTTCTCAAAAGCCCCATTTGGATTTGTAAACAAGCATGTTTTTATTTCCATTTCTGGATTTTGTGGCTCTTTGAAATGCAATTTTTTGTTTTGTTTCAATTAGGGTTTTCAAAATCAATTTTTTGGGTTTAATTGAACAATTTAAGATTTAAAAGTTAAATTTTGTTTCTAAAACACAATTCAAGGTTTTTTTTTTCATTTTTATTAAAAAAATTTAAGTTTCATTAAAAGTTTTCGTCTATTTTTACAATTATTGAATTCTACTATAACAATTAAAAAAATGATTAAAACGTGACATAAATTAAAAAAAATACATGCTAAATTAACTTATTTCTTTTAAAATTTCAATTCAACATAAAAAAAATGCAAAAAAATGGCGTTTAGGTGGGGTACTTGTAGCTGGTCATGGGGTTGCTATCGCCAACACTCACTCGGGGTCCTGTCTGCAGAGCAG
Source organism: Sequoia sempervirens (assembly GCA_007258455.2). Lineage (NCBI taxonomy): Eukaryota > Viridiplantae > Streptophyta > Pinopsida > Cupressales > Cupressaceae > Sequoia > Sequoia sempervirens. The sequence continues at coordinate 5,721,035 of VDFB02379711.1, read as the reverse complement.
TGAAAACTGTTCTTTTTAAAAAAATAAATAGCAATATAAAACGGGATCCCAATTTATACAACTCGGGATCCTATTATTTATAAATTGGGATCCCGTAATTTATAAATCGGGATCCCGTATTTTATAAATCAGGATCCTGTTTCTCATAAATCGGGATCCCATTCTATGTCCATTGGTTTAGAGTCCAATGGGAAACGGGATCCCGATTTTTAAAAAGCGGGATCCCGTTTCATCTCAGGCTCAGGATCCCGAACCGTAACGAGATCCCGTTTATTAAATCGGGATCCTGTTTGTTCGATGCCAATTTCAATTTTTTAGCTAAGGCAAAAAACTTCCATGTTTTGTGGACTCAACTTTGTGCACTTATCCTAAAAACAATAAAGAGAAAAATCATCCTCTAGTGAAAACTGCATGTGCCGCGCTTTGGGCAAGACCATGATGAAAACCTGGAAAACATGCGTCATGTGTGGAATTGAGGATCTACGTGCACCAATTCAGGAGAAAGCATCTCATCCCATCCATAATAAATCTAGTATTTCATCCATCTTATCCATAATAAATCAATTCATCCATGGGCCATTTATCCAATCCATTTTCATCCATCCACATCCATCATCCGAATTATCTTGATCTTGATGAAATTTTGTGGCATACTTTACGCTTACTTATGGTAAACATCTTGACATGGGTCATTTTCGTTGATCCTATCTTATCTAATGTTATTTGAGCCATGAAGCATTATCCAAATGAGCATTATTTATCTAAACACCTTATCTTATCACAAGATAATCCTCAACATCCTTTGCATGGTTAAAGTATCCATCCATCCATACACCTATCCAAGCATCCACCCATCATGCTCCATACATTGCTAGACACTGGGGGTAGATATGTACATCTTGCTTCGAGAATAAATCTTGGTCTATGTCCTCCAACTTATGTGGCTATCTAAACATTTGGAAAATGTGAAACCAAATTGGTCAAAGCATTTGTGATCCAAAATCCAAATCACTAGCCCATGGTATATTTTGACAAGAGGATGTTCCTTATCAGTCTTCATCTTTTATCGAACATCAATCCAAACAATCAATATCAGTTGCATCTAACACACACTTCAACATCAAACGAGACATCAAATCATTCAAAACAACTTTTGTTCCAAATCAAGCTTCATTAATCATGATCGATCAAAATCCAATCAATCCATCATCTTGGGATATCCATCCTAATCCTTGTGTTGCTTAACACTATCCTTGCATTGTTGTGCATCCTCAACAATGTTATCATCATCAATCCTAATCAATAAAATCCTTCCATTGTTGTGTATCCTCAACAATGTTATCGTCATCATCAATCCATCTATTCGATCAGTCAACCTTAGCTTGGTCATCAAAAAAATCCCAAATAGAGAACTGGTATCATCACACATGTCCATATCCAAACCATCAAAATCATGTGGAAAAACCAAAAAAATAAAAATATATGAAAATCCAAAAACATCAAAAAAATCAGAAAATCCAAAAACATTCAAAAAATATCAAAAATCCAAAAAAATAGGTCAAAAATAGAAAACATCAAAAACATTGGAATCTGAACTATGTCATCTCTGAGCTTAAATGTAGGCGAGACTAATCTTTGATCAGCCCCTGAGACATCAAAATCCAAAAACATTCAAAAAAACATAAAAATTTGAAAACATTCGAAAAACATCAAAATCCAAAAACATTTGAAAGATCAAAAATCAAAACATTTGTAAAATCTTGAAAAACACCAAAAATAGCCTCAAAACATTTGAAAATATCAAAAACATCCAAATATTTGAAAAAATCCATCCACCTCATCTCACTTGCACCCACAATAATCAATCATCCATAATAAACTGATCGTCACCTTCATCCTTTGGCAAAACAAATAGAAACAAGTACAACAATCATCAAAAGCAAGCTTCAATCGTAAAATCAAAGGCAAACAACAAACCTTTAAAAATAAAACTCTTGATCATTTTCAAACATGTCAATCAACCTTATATCAACAGCTTATCAAATCAACTTATCAACCCATCATCATCCTATACAATCCATGTCCTAGGATATATCGTTCCGACAATGGGCATCATTTTGGATATCACCTTGGATTCTTATCCTATCAAAACACATCCCTTTGGCTAGAGATATGAAGAACATTGGCTTGTTTGTGTACTTGATCTTTTCATTTGATTTATCTTATTGCACTCATTCCAATGACCTCTCGATGATATCTGAGTAGAGGATTTAGAGAGATAGGAAGGCCAATGATCATTATCTTTTGTCTGATGTGCTTGTTGGACGCTCTTGTAAAATAAGTTGGCAAATACTTGCTTTGTTAGGTACGTCCTAGCAAGGTTTTCGTATCTCAAGTGTGAACAAGAATACTCCTATCTGCTTGTCGAGTCAAAGTCCATCGTACTAGGTACAACGCCATCCTGGTTCTTTATACCTTGATGCATCGTACCTATGTGTGTAATCAAACATAAGGTAAGTATCCCTTTTAAAATCCCAATCCTTGATAAGCAAATCATCATCATCATCATCTCTAATAAAGTCTCACCAATCATGGACCTCTTGATCATCTTGCCATCATCTCATTTCCGCACTAACATCATCATCACCAATGCATCCATCATGCATCCATCCCCGCATCCACAAACTGTCAACATACCACATATCATTCATATCATACATAATAGGAAACATCGATCATTTCACATGCATTGCATTTGCATCATCATCATAATATAGATCTATTAGTCTAAGCATCTCATAAATCATCCATTGCATAATCACATCATTAATCACATCCATCTTACATCATATCATCATTTAAGTTGTTTAGGATAATATAGATTTGTTATTCTAAGCATCTTAAAATCATCTCATTTGCATCATCATCCATAACCATCCATTTTGAACCTCTTTATCATGATATTGACCCTCAAATTGAATCTTTTCACTCAATCTCTTGAGGGGGCAATGTACCAATGTACTTCTTTCTACCGGGGCATCCAAAAAAATTAGAATTTTTTTGAATTTTGATCGCAGCAAGTTTATTCTTTGAACCAACGCAACAAGTACATTGCTTCAAATAGGGGCAAAATGTAGACATGCAAAATTAGCATTATGCATTCATCAAGTAAACCAGGCTTCACATGCATCCTCTCATTTAATTAATCAAATTCACCTTCATCCATTCATCAGGTAATCTCATTAATCTCCATCTCCTAAGGTCATTAATTTAAAATTAAACAAACATTATCATCAATCTTTTAATTAAATAAATCAAACTTTATTTAATTAAATCATAATGCACATTTCATCCTTTTCTTATTTAAATTTAAATCAAATATTTAAGTCATGAAATTCAAACTAACCTAATCATCAATAATTTAATCTAACCATGATTAAATGCTAATCTTACCCACTTGCACAAATAAATCCATTTATTGATTTATTTAAATCATCATTTTCACTCAACATAGCTTTTATGGGGAATATTCCCTCAACTTTGAAAAAATATGACAAGTTGATTTGTCCCTCCAACATTGCATTTATTTCTCATTTTCTTGTCCCCCTCTCAAAATTTATTGCAAAATTTGAATTTGAAACTCCCTCTCATAGGCACACTTCCCAAATCTTGCACAACCCTTGGCCTATCACAACTTGACAAGTGTCCTCTTCTCATTGGTGAATCTTTAGTCCCACATTCACCCATTTGGCCAATCTCTCATCAAGAAAATCTAGAAATGAAGGCCTTAATCTTCATCAATCCATCCACAAAGCTAATGCAAAGTCAGTCTCTTCATTTGAGAACTAATTTTGTCCACAACTCCACAAATCATCTCCACAATCACTCATGCAAGGTCACTCTCTTCATTTGAGAAATGATCTTGTCCATCATTATCATTAGCTTATCTAAAGGGGTTGGGAAAGGGCTATTTTCCATATCAAAATAGCACCAATCCCCCCATAAGATCAAGTGTTTGCTTCGTTTAAGAATAAGGAGTAGTTATTTTTTATTGTATTTTCTCAAGTATTTTATATTTTTCTTTGTTCTCTAACAATGAAAATCGATTTTATGGGGGATTCTTATTCTAATCTTGCAGTTTTAGGCTAACGATGTAATTTGTTTGCTTTTATTCGTGCAAGTTTGTAGATTAGGGATCTACAATGGCCCTTTTCCATTGATATAAAAGGGGGGGAGAGTTAAAGTGGTTGAAAAAGCATAAGAGAATCAAAGAAACATGGAGTTAGCATAGAAGTGAATATGGTCTAAAGAGCATAGGGGGTGAGAGTATGGAAAATTATTTTATAAGGAGAAAAGGAGGAGAGTGATCCAGAAGAGCACCTATTACTGATGTTGTAGGAAAGAATTCTATGAAGAGTAAATAGTTGTCCCAGTCATGGGGAGTATTTCCTATTCTAGTATTGACGTTGGTTTCTTTTTTTCATTGATGGTTTTTTAGAAAGTAGGTGTTGCCACCAATGACAAAGGGGGGGATTATTGGATGTTTGGAAGCTTGAGCTATTTATGATTTTCTTGGGTGTTGTCATTGATTTCAACCCCTTGTATGAAGAGAGTGCTATAATTCTACTAGTTTTGATGATGCAAACCCCTAGCATTGGAGTTATTAGAAGTTTGGAGTTGTTGGTATTGATGCCAAGACGGTGTTGTTGGTGTTGGCATTGATGTCTTACTTTAGTATAGTTGAAGAGGTTGTTGGTATAACTTATGTTTTGAGAGATCATTGTAGTCGGAAAGTGTTGCATATTGAAAATTTTGTTGATATGTTTCATACATGTTAATAATTTTGCTGATGAATTTAGTTCACTTGGTTTCCAAGTTCTTTTGATAAAATCTGAATAAAAGAGAGTTTAGTATGACAAAGTGGTGTTTAGTGTTTTTCTTTGCATTTATTCATGGCTAAAGATATGCTCATATTTTTTTTAATTATGATTAAAGTTTTTTGAAGATGTTATATCGAAAATTTCAAGTCTTGGATCATACTACAATCAAAGGTGTGTTTTATAGTATGTCTATCTAGTGAAACTATTGAACACCCAAAATACGAAGAGGGGGATGAATCAATATTCTTTTAAACCATTTAAACATTTAACTCACATACTATATTCTATTATAGTAATGAAGGAAATCATGAAAAAAATTCAACAACATCACATAACACATGAACACCAATATTTTTATGTGGAAAACCCAAAGTGGGAAAAACCACAATGAGGATTAGCTCATAATATATTATAACTGGTTATAGTATATTATAAAAGTGCTCACTATAGGTGGACTAACTATCCAAGTTGACTCACTTCCCACTAAAAGATAGAAGAGATAAAAGATATTATGGTACACAAGCAAATTTTGAACTATTACATAATGCATATATAGTATGTTGGAGTACAGTTCCATTAAAGCTCAATATACTAATTTCAAAAACTTCATATTAATATGAATTAATAATCTGATTTGCTCTGCTCTGCATTCTCTCTATAATTTCATAGTTCAAATCCTCTTACACTTATCACATTTCCACACACCCCAAAACATTGAAAATTATCCCTCTTATATATTTGTTTCACCTATAACACCAATTAGGTAAGCCTAATTAGATGTAATAAGAAAAATGCAACTTATTGGATCAAGTTCCATGCACACACTTAACACTAAGATTCAAAGATCAAAACAACTTGAAATAAGTCATCAAAAACCTAAAAGAGCACCCACATAATGGATCAACACATGTTCGAGTGATCCCACAATAATGTTTTACAATTTTTGGCTAAACTGAGCACTGAGTTGATTTTTTTTAACTAAATCTTCACAAGTTTGAGTACCTATAGTGGCTCAACTGTGAGTAATTTTAAGATGATGCAAGTTAGAGATTTGTGAATTTTTTTCTATAGTTTCTAAATATATTTTTTCCATTTTTTTTGGAACCAAGTTGCACTTCCTTTTCCATCTCCTTCGAAAACTAGTCTTTAACAATAAACACCATTTTTAAAGAGTGACATTACTAGCTAACACATAACTATTTTTCTATTAAGGATAAAATTCTTTTTTTTTTCTTTTCTGAATTTAGATTCATAACTACGATATCTAGTGTATGGAATTGGTTTCATATCATTTAATTGAATGTTTTTTTCTTAAAATTTTAAGTTTTAAATTCAAACTAGTTACAATTTAGACATGATTTACTAGCTAAAACATAACTTTTATTGTATGTATCGAAATTTATTTATTTTTTGTTGGATCAGGGAAATCAATATCTAGTGCACTAATATTTTTTAATTTATTTATAATCTACTATTTTTCCACATGTGTAGAATAAAGAGCTTGATTTTTCGGTGAAAAACCTATGTTAATTCAAACTAAAAAAAATACATAATAACACCAAAAAATATTAAAATTATATTTGATAGATAGCTCATTCTAAGGACTACCATCACCCAGTTGGGTCTATGAAGTCTCCTCCATTTTCATCCTCAATTCATACTTCAAAAGGAAAGTTTTTGCTGATATTTGGTAGAAGAGGAGGGAAAGGGGGGAAAGGGGGGGTTTGTATGGAACCCCCTTCAAATGAACCCAATCTTTTTTTAATTTTCCTTTGTCTTCATTTTAAAAAAATGTGCCAAAAGTGGGTCTCGTCATTAAAGAGGGTTCACTCGAAGGGGGTGTCCATACAGACTCCTTTTTGAGTCCACACAAACACCTTAGTTTGTGCGAACCCCTAAAAACAAAACAAAAAGATTCATGGGAGTGTTTTTTTAATTTTATTTCCTCAAAAAAATTGTAAAGTAGTATTATGGGATCACCCATTCATCCTCCACAAGACACTCAACTCATTAGGTCGGAAGTGGTAATGACCTAGTTACAAAATTTTCCAATTGTATAACCATATCTAGACACAAGGACCTCCAAACACTATGCCAACTAGAATACATAATCAACTAACACCTATTAATAACTCCACATTACCAAAAATCCAAAATTCAATCCATAGAGAAGTGCAAATTTACCAAAAAATATGCACTAGACTAGAAAACTCCTGTAACTGCCAAGTCAAACTTATGTTACTGACAACTTCCACATAAAGAGCCAAAATAAGATAAATCTCTAGAATTAGTATCTTCTATCAACCAAAAAATTATATTGGAATCTCTGATAAAATTATTCATTAGCAGACCAATGTGGACCTAGATACCATATCCCTTGTACACAAAATCACTTGAATTGAGACTTAGTAAATTTCCACAACAATTATCTCTATCAGATCAAACCTTCTTGCAAAACTGGCTTTCAATACCATCCTCAAACATATTAAAGCAATCCAAACTAGTCTACACAATATTCTTTATAATGGGATATAATGTTGAAATCAATGATAATAATTAAATGCATGACTATATAATTTGTGCTCATCCCACATGCTCATGTTGCCAACAAATGAATCAACAACATCTCCTTAAAATAGTCTCCCCTTTTTTCATTAATGGAAATATGTCAAATTAATCTCCAAAATAATGCTCCCCCTTTGACATCAAGAGCTAATGGTGCATACAAGAGTCTTGTTGACATACTAGATCTCCCCCTCACAAATATATATGTATACAACAAAAAGGTGGAAAATTGTTTTTCCTTTCTACCTAGGGGTTTAGGACCTAGAAAGGACAATTTTCACTAACTTTCACTCAAGAAAAAACCCTTGAGATCTCTCTACAAAAGGAGAAACAGATCTTGCAAAAGGGTTGTTCTAGGGGCTAAATATGATCTAATTAGGGGTTCACCACCAAGTTTAGACTTGGAAAAAATAATGAAATGAAATATAAAATGCAAAACCCTAATTGAGTGCAAAGTAACACTAAATGACCTAGAAAAGTTAATTAAACAATACATAAAACTACAAAATAGAAATTGTGCACCTGGAAATTTGGAAGTGGTTGGATGGAGGTTTAGAAAACTACAAAATTAAGACCTTATTGTAAATCACTCCATTTTTTGTAAAAATATATAGGAACAAGAATCTGCCAAAAGGGTATTTGAATATGCAAAAAACTAAAATTTGACTAGAATTGGGACTCATTCGCTAGAAGTGGTGAATTAGTCCAGTTGGGATTTTCTACAACTTTAAAGGTTGATCCTACTGTTCTGAGCCTACTTTGTCCTTCCTGATTGGTTTTTGGATCTGAAACTCTGATTTGCAACTTGTAGGTCTTCTCCAAGGTTTCCAAGGCTTGATGACAACTTTGACCTGAACATCACACACAAAGGAGAGGATAAAATTTTGTTGGGTTAGTGGATAGGGGTTTTCCTTGGTCAAACCCATTTTTGGAAATCAATCCTTGAAATGAAATCAAATAAGAATGGAGAATGATGAATGAAAAAATAATAATTTTACAACTCACCAAACCCTAGCAATAAGGTGCTACAAATATACTTAATATGGCCACAATGGATGTAGATCTTGACTCTAGCTTGAATGATGTTGATCTTGAATGAATCACTTGCTTGAATCATAAACCCTACATCACAATTTTTAGCAAAAAAAAAATATGATGCATGCAATATTTGACATGATGATTGATGCTTGTAGAATGCTCTAAAATACTTGATAATGTGCCCTTGAATTCTCTTGTGAATTATTGTGAACACTTGATTGCTTGTTAGATTGATAGGTGAGAATATGAATGAAAGAACCTTGTCTTTATACTCAATTATGAAATAATTCCCAAAATTACAACACTACAAGCCAACATCAAACCTAGGAGAATAAAATAACACCAAAAATTTGAATTAATTTTGATTTTTTGCTACATGAAACTCATTCTCCCAAGGTGGTGACTGAGTCCCTTCAGTCATAATGTATAGGACCAAAAATCAAAAGTTCTTAGAAATGTGTGAAATCCTGTTTGGGACAAAAAAATCTAGGTGGGACCCCTTCACCCAAGGTGGTGAATGAGTCCCAGATCAATAAATCTTGGCTATTCAAAGGTGATTCCACAATAGTGGTTTACAATTTTTGGCCAAACTGGACACTGAGATATTTTTTAACTAAATCTTCACTTTCAGGCAACTATAGTGGCTAAACCGTGAGGAATTTGAAGATGATGCAAACTAGAGTTTCATGAAATTTTTTCTGTAGATTCTAAATATATTTTTTTCAAAATTTTTGGAATCAGATTGCACTTCTTTTTCCATCTCCCTTGAAAACTAGTTTTTTCAAAAAACAACATTTTTAAAAAAGTGCGCTCAAGTATAACATATTTTTTTCCTTGAAGGATAAAATTCTAATTCTTTAGAATTTAGATTTGTAACTCCAATATCTAGTGCTTCCATTTGGTTAGATAGTTTTTATTGAATATATTATTTTTTTAATCAAGTTTCAAAGTCAAACCAATTACAATTTAGACATAAGCAACCATATAATGCGTAACTTTTTTTGTATGTATCAAAATTCAATTTTATTTTTTTTGTTGGATCAAGGACTTCAATATATAGTGCACTCATTTTTATTTTTTTTAATAATCTACTATTTTTCCACATGTGCAGAACAAAGAGCTTGATTTTTGGTGAAAAAACTATGTTTGTAACTAAAACTATAAAAATACATACATAATAAAAAAATATGAAAATAATATTCATTGGATAGCTCGTTCTGAGGACTACTTGATTCCAATTGGGTTTGTGAATTCTCTACCATTTTCATGTTCAAAGTGAGCTCTGAAGTGCAAAAATTTAGGTTTTATGTGAAGAAGGTGAAAAATCAAGTAAATGGGGGGTTCGCTCGAACCAGGGTTCATTCGAACCCCATCCCATAATTTTTTTTTCATTTGAATTTTTTCTGTGCATGCATTTAATGGGTTTTCTTGAACCCTTGTTTGAGTGAACCCTTTTTTGGTTCATTCGAACCATCTAGTTCTTTCGAACCCCCAAAATGTAAAATTTTCCCATGGGGTCATTTTTTACAAATTTTCCTTCCTCATTTGAATTGTAAACCACTTTTGTGGGTTTACCCTCAAAACAGAAACACCTAGATTATGATTGGTTAATGCTTGGTGCTAGAATTATCCTAGAAAAAATGCATTAAATGGGGCTTGTGGATGCAAAATAGGACCAATTAAAGTATAAGAAAGCCTAATTATTAATGAAAAGCCTAGGAAAGTGTGAAAGTGTGTTACAAATCTTTATAAAACTTCAAATAAGGAAAGATTATTGTTAAAAAGTTCATTAAAACACTTCACAATAGTTTAGAAAGGTACTATTTAAAATCATTAGTATACAAGGGCCCAAGACCTAATGTGAATGTGTCAACCATATTACAACACTAAATCAAGGAAACATTAAGTCTATTTCAGCAACGAGGGCCCAAAAAAGTGTGAAAATGTCCTCAACGACATTCTTTGACACTCAACAACTAAAAAAATTGAACTCCCCCTAGGAGATCTATTCACCATAACTATTTCAAAAAATTACATTGAAAAATAATTTACACCATCTGTATATGTACATTGGATCATCTAAAAAAATAAACTAAAAAATGTATATATAAACCAAAGGAAGTTGACTCTTGGATATTTCTAAGATGAAATTGCCATTCTTGTTTTCCATTCAACACTATCTCCAATTCCATTAGGCATTCTTCCCCTTCTTTCAGAGTGTTGGGTACAAAATTGATCTTTGTAGCTTTATCAACACTTACCAGGGCATTGGAAATAGATGTGAATTTTGAGTTCACCAAGTCCCTAAGGTTCCCAAACTACATAAGAAAATTTCTCTTTATGACCTTGCAATTGGAAGTATTTATCATGTAAGTCTTCTATAGTTGATCATGTGCTTCTTGTTGGAGTACGAGAAACACTAAGAGGGGGGGTTGAATCAGTGTTTCAATAACCAAATGAAAATTCAATTCTTTTTCAAAACAAAGAACAAATTTATAATTATGAAAAGTTCAGTTTCAAGAATGTACTCAAATGGGAAAGCCAATATCATATTTTTAAACCACATGAAAAAATCAAAAGAGACATAATACAAAAGAACCATAACATAGTATTTTCATGAGTGGAAAAAACTCATAGGGATAAAAAACCACTCTATAAAATGCCTCGCTGGCTTGATAAAAAACCATTGATTAAAGATACTCACTGGAAACTATTTGAGCCTCATTAGAAAAGTATCATGTTGGATACAAAAATAATATGCCTCATTGGAAAACACAACCTCACTAGCAAGAAGCTCATCTTTTTCTCACTGACTTGACCTTACAACACTTTGTAAATCATGAAGAAAAAAATTGCAAAGGGTTTCTTTGTGTCATTTCAATCCATTACAACTTTCATAGTTAACAAATTCTATGTCCTAAAGGTTCATTAAATCTAGAACCATTCAAACACAAATTTATATATCAACTTAACTTGCACTGTTATCCATGATACAACTTCTTACAAAGATAATTTTTAGCATTTAGTTCAAGAAGAAAAAAATTTATAGAGTATGATATTTCAATGAATAGAATCAAACCCAACATAGTGAAATCTACTATTTTTTTAACATATAAGAAGTAACATGTTCTGTGAACTATCCATGTGTAAAACTGTCAAATGTATAACTATTTTTCAAAACTACCTTTTGCAAACACCATAGTCTGTTGTTCATACATTTGTTCAAGGTAAACTATGTAACAAAAACTTTTACCAAAGTCAACATTGTACATTATAAAAATATGTAATGGCCATTTACACAGTCGACATTGAGGATAAACCAAGTATACAAACTACACAAAATACCCCACATCAATGTATGCAATAAACCTAAGCTCACACTTTACAAAAAACATAATATTGGTAACCAAAAACCCGTGCTTGTGCATCTCTTAAACTCACAAACAATAATGCATGATTAATTGTTTGGGTTACCCAAACTAGGGTCAACAAAACATAGACCACAAAATCCCAACTTTCCATTAACCATATGTTGTCACAAGGCCATGAGACAATGGTGTATAAACTATGCAAACCCTTATGAAACAATATATGAAAGTAAACCAAGGTTGAAATAGAAATTATCAAGATTGAAACTACCTTGACAACCATTGTCAACATTCCAAACCCATTAAATAAAATAGGTCGACTAATTGAATAAACAATGAAACCCGACAACACCCGAATGAAGAGACTATATACATTAGAAATAATGAAAAACCAACAAGCCTTCAAAAATTTTCAGATAATGAACAAGCACATTAATAAAAACAAGACTAGGGTTCTCTAGATCAACGTTACCACTTAGGAGTCATTTTAATGAAGTCAACATCACCTTGTATGCACTAAAAAAATGATTTCCTGGAAGTTCTTGAAACCATTTTGTAGATTTACCATCTTCCAAACCACCATTCACCATATCTCCTTCAAGACCTAACTTGGCCTTTCAACATTCCCTCATGTCTTATAAAATGTCTAACTTTTAGGCAAAGACATTATTATGTTGGTGTTTCCATTCAATGTCGCTTTTGTATGTGCCACCAAATACCCAATAATTTATGTCAGACTTCTTTGTTTATTTGCATGAATTTAATCAAACATCATAATGACCAAAGCTAATAGCCAATGCTCTGTGTTGGTTTAAATCTCAAGCGCATCAAATGTTAAGACAAGTCCATGTCAGCATGTGTTAGTGCTTCCTCAAAGTCCATGTATGAATGTTGCCTCAACATCAAAAAAATGATAGCTCAGTCACCATAGAAAAAAGTTAAACCAATGAAGTTCATGCCCTTCATTAATATATCATAATGACAATCTATCTTGACATCAATACCAAAACAACAATGTCAAAGGGGTCAACAAGCTCCCCCTTTTGTATTGATGTCAAACCTACCAAATACTTGAATATAGATAGTATGGGATACCAAAAACCATCACAACAATGAATCTAAAACATCAAATTCTCCATATGTCCAAATGATCTGCATAGTATACCAAATGTTGAATGTATTAATAAATTGTTGAATGTTATATCTGCCCCTTTTGACAACAATACCAAAGGTCAAAGGTGTACAAAATCAATAAATAGCCATAGCAAAATATTGAGGAACTGTGAAGGTAAAAGGTTACCAACAATTGAACCTATATGGAAAAACTAAGCACCAAGAAATCTGTTGTCACAATAAACACTGAACCACTGTTAGATCAGAATATAAAAACCATAAACAAAGCACTATCAAAATGAGTCATGAATATTTCCATAGTATAGTAAACTATCAAATCATATATGCCAACCATGAATATCATTTCTATATCAAAGTAGATGGAATATTCACTATATATCCATGATGCAGAAACATGAGAATAACCACAACAATGCATCACATATACACTATGAAGTAAAAATGACTGAAGAGAGAAATGAAGAGCAACATAACAAAACACCAAGGATAAATAATGATCTATGAAACTCCCCCTAAAATTATGCAACCAAAAAGATCATCAGACCCCCCTTAGAATACTATCACTGTAAACTTTCCATAATTGAAGAACACAATTTTCCATCAAACACATACCAATATGAGCACCTATCATTTCAATTCTAAGGAACTATCCAAATAAGTTGTTCATTTACATTCACTGTTCATGTAAGAACATAACAAAATGATAAATTTCATTGTTACTTTATGTTCCACAAGAGAAAACAAACAGGTCATGTCCAAGACATTCCAAGGTTTTGTTTCATTGAACATGTAAACTATCTTACAAAAGTTAGTACAAGAAAAATATTGTAAAAAATATTTTTGTGGTCAAGCTAGGTTCAACTTTTCAATCATTACTATGTTCAAATGTGAAGCACCAAGCACCATTTTTGTGCAACTTTCAAGCATCAAGCATCATTGCATAACATCACACAAAAAAAAGTGATCCCAATTTATATAAACACATAAGAAAATACTCCATTAATATAAGTGATACCACACTATCCATCAAAGATCCAAGTAGCACATTATTTGCTATCCAACCATTCTCATTGAGAAATATGAGTATCAAGAAGATTATTATGTTCATGCAAGACAATCATCACTATCAACACACAACCAACAAATCAAAGGTTCATTTGTCATTGTTACCAAGTGAAGAATAGAGAGCATTGGGGGGAATCATGAAGGATTACTGTCAAAGTATAGGCTAGAACAAAAAATACCAAACCATTATCCTCAATAAACTATCCATAAGTCAACAAAGTCACTATTTAAGCACATATCTATCACTTTCAAGCAAATGTTGTGTCTAAACAAACTCACACTACTATCACGCTATCAATGGAAAGTGTTTGTGTTCAAGCAAAGTCAATTTTCCTTTAGCACATTCATTATCAAATAAGCCACAAATATTGCAATCTAGCCAAGGTCTTAAGAAATCATCACTCACTATCCTTTCAAGCATTAAAATTCACTGTTGACTTTCACAAAGATATTAGAGCACCAAGATAGTCAGAAATCATTGAAATAATGTCACTCACACTACCATCAAACTTTAATTGTCAAAGCATTAAGAGAATTAAACCACTATGAAGGCATCAAGATAATTGTAAAGAGACAAGAACAATTCCAACAAACCTTATTCATGCATAGCACGAACCATTTTTCAAATTAATTGATGTTCAAACCATTATCAAAGATAATATTCACTGCCACTATATAACCATTTGTAACAACAAATATATTAAGAAGAAAGGACATTACTATTCAAGGAACTGTCTCACCAAGATTGCTCTTAGAATATTAAGAATCCATGTATTTATGAAGGTTCATAATGACACTCAACAAGAGCATAAACCATTGATCATCAACCAAAGAACTCATGTTCCAAATATTCCAAAAAACACACACTTGTGAACCACTATATTACAAAAATACCACCATTGACTCAATGCAACCAACAAACACAAGGATATAAGATGATATTTGAAGCACACCCTAAAAACTACAGATAAATGATTTAGTGAAGAGAAATAGGAGAAAGATCATCTGATTTTTCCCTCAAATGATCAACCATACTCATGCATTTGGTTTCTTGTAGATTATAAATGTTTCCTATGGTCCTCAAACCTATTGCAACAACTTCACCTATTTTATTTCCAGTCTCACATCCAAGAGCATCAAAAAGAATATAAAAACCCTGATCACAAACCTAAGTCACACTTAAGAGATTATGAATGAGACCCTATGCATATTACACCTCATGCAAATATATGTTATCATCCAAAGACACATTTGTGACAACAAAAAAGGTATCCCTTCACATTTTCCTTGATTTGGGAATAATTAAAGATAAATTAGACTTCATATCACCTTGATCTAGTGTTGTGATGAGTTTTACACATCCACATTAGGTCTCGGGTCCTTCTAAGATAAATAAACTTAACTTTTCCCTAATTTAATTCAAGGTGATCCCACAATAGTTGTTTATAATTTTTGGCCAAACTGGGCACTGGAATAATTTTTTTTAACTAAATGTTCACTTTCAGGCAACTGTAGTAGCTAAACCGTGAGGAATTTGAAGATGATGAAAACTAGAGTTTTGTGAAATTTTGTCAGTAGATTCTAAATATATTTTTTTCAAAATTTTTTGAATCAGAGTGCACTTCTTTTTCCATCTCCCTCGAAAACTAGTTTTTTTCAAAAAACAACATTTTTAAAAAGTGATGCTCACCGTATAACGCATAAATTTTTTTCCATGTAGGGTAAAATTATAATTCTTTAAAATTTAGATTTGTAACTCTAGTATCTAGTGCTTCCACTTGGTTAGATAGTTTCTTATTGAATATTTTTTCTTTAATCAAGTTTCAAAGTTAAACCAATTATAATTCAAACATAGTGCGATTGTATAACGCGTAACTTTTTTTGTATGTATCAAAATTCAATTTTATTTTTTTGTTAGATCAAGGACTTCAACATCTGGTGCACTCATATTTAATTTTTTTTTTTTGATAATCTACTATTTTTCTACATGTGCAAAACAAGGAGCTCGATTTTTGGTGAAAAACATACATTCAAATTTAATAAAAATTAAATTTAATAACTAAATTAAATTTATTTAAAATTATACTTTTTGGAAAGCTTATAATAAGGAATACAGACTTACAAAAAATAAATTTTAAACGGATTTATTTGATCCTCCAAAAGGTAAATAAAATGTGGTTTTTTATTAGCATTTTGATAGGTGTAAAGGAGACTCCGTTATAGGTATGGTTTAAAACTAGCGGGGTTCTATCCAAGGGGGTTTGATATAAGGTAGTTTGATCAAAACCTCTTCAATTGGAATGATTTAAATAGAACTTTTTAAGGCTTAAATCATTATATTTTCTAAAAATATGTGATTTTAGCAAAAATTAGAATCTCCCAAAAATTGTAAACCACTATTGTAAAGTGTATTTATTTACACCTTCACATTAAATTTAGGAGGCTTGTAAATTAAGTGGACCTAATCTAGTGTTTTAATGTGTTTTACAAATTCACACAATATTTAGAGCCTTTTAAAGCTAAATAGACCCAATTTTTCCTTAATTTAGTGTTGTGTAGTGTATTTATTTACACTTTCACATTAGATTTAGGCCCTCTTGAATTTATGACCTTAATATCATCATTAATAAGCCTCTATGACCCCATATTATGCATCCCAAGGATCATTTTAATCATAAAACCAACAATTTATCAATAAATAAGCTTAATTTACACACTCCCCAACACTTTAGCAGTCAAAATAGAACCTATGGGACCAATTCACCACTTTGGGTGAATAAGTCCCACCCAGGTGGGACCCATTCACCACAAATGGTGAATGAGTCCCATTTGACCTATTTTTGAGGTTTTGAGCAGGAAATTTGGGTTTTAAGTTTAAATTTCTTCTATGTCGGCCTTGGGAATCTAATAAATGGTCATTTGAGTGTATTTCCTATATAAAAAAGCTTTCAAATCATTATTTCACATAAGCCTACATGATATCAAGACAAGAAAGAAAGAGTTAAGCATTCCAAGTCTTCACAAGGTCATCAAGATAGCTTTCAAGATCGATTTTAAGGAAATTAAGGGAAAAATTCTTCATCAATCATTGCAATAATTCAAGATCCATCATCATGCCAAGCATATCAAGCATCAAGCAAGTTATTGAGCTAGTGTTGTGATGTAGCATTGAGGATCCAAGATCAATCATTTTTCTACTCCTATTGTCAATATCAAGATCTACATACTTCATGGCCATTTGATGTTGAGTTTCATATTTACAAGACATCATTCAAGGTATCATAATTCATGTTTCATATCTTATCTTCATGTTTCATGTCTTTGTTTCACTTTTTCATCTTTTGGTTTGATTACTTAAAAGGGGTTTGACCAAGGCAAACCCGTATTCGCTAACAATCAACAAGTTTTCTCCTCTTTACATGTGTGATTGAACATCTAGGTTTCTTAGGGCTTGAAACATCATTGAAGATTAGGTTACAAGCTTGTTGGAGTTGTCTCCCCATTTGTAAGGTTATAATCTTCACTAAAAGGTCACCTACAACCCCAAAATTAGAGTTTCAAATTTGAAGATCTAGAGTAGATTGAGTAGACTCGGAATTGTAGATTCAAACCTTGAAGTTCCAAAAAATACAAACTAGACTCATTCACCACAAGTGGCGAATGAGTCCCACTATATAGGTGTCTTTTAGATATCTTTGTAGATTCAGATACCCTTTTTTGCAAAACCTGCTCCTATGTAAAAATCCAGACTAGGGACTGATTCACCCAAAATGGCAAATGAGTTCCAGTAGGCCAAAATTTTAGGATTTGAATAATTTCTAGTTTATATAAGTTTCTAGGTGCACACATTCTCTTTTGCAATTTTTTCTTTTGTTTTATACACTTTTCCAGGTCATTTTGTAGGTCATTACGTCAAACTAGGGTTTAGTGTTGCATCTTATATTGCATTAATTAGCCTTTCCAAGTTCTTACATAGTAGTGAACCCCTCTTGTAATCTGAAATCATATCCTAGGATACCTTATTATCAAATCTCTCCCTCCATTCTTTATTGGATTGAGATCTCTAAGATGTCCTTGACTGTAGCAAGTGTGAAATAGGAACCATATCCTTTTGTTTATGCCTCAAAGGTGGCGAGTACTTTTTATGTGTCTACATTTTGGTGAAAGAACATTTGGAATACCTTCTTTACTAATTTGGAGTCCATCATCATCCTAGATCTAGCTTGCATTGAATTTGCATTAGGGTTTCTAAATTTTGCATTAGTGAGAGTGCATATAAGTTGCATTTTTGCACTTGAAAGCATTGAAAATCATCTGAAAACTACATTTTCAGATAGGTTATTGATCTAAAACAAACTTTTACAACATTAAAAACCATTTTTTTACACTTTTTTTTGCTTTGATTAACTATCTGTTTCAGTTGGTTGAGTTCCTATTACATTCATTTGATTAGATCTAGCTTAATTTGGCTCATTTCATGTATTTCTCAATTTCAAATTTGTATTTTCACATTGTTACATAGCATTATTAGTCAATTTTCATCTTCAAATTATGAAAAATTTGCAGTATCCCTTTGTATATTTTCCTAAAATTGTTGTATTTCAAGCTTGTAGAACAATAATTACATCATGTTTTAAGTGCAAAAGGCTATAGCTATCATACTTCATGTTCTATTTTCTGATCTTGTTAAAAGTTGTAAGAAATTTTTGTTAAGTGCATATGAATATGAGGTCCTTTCCCCTCTCTTGGTATCCCTTCTAATAATAAGGTTATTCTAGTGAAAGAAACCTTGGGTAGTCATAACAATGACATTTGTTCTTCCCATAATATCTCTCCTACTTGTGAGGAAGATATTGTAGTGCTAGAAGTCTAACTATTTGAGAGAGTTTTGAAAACTCAAGTTGTTTCTCTCCTCTTACCTCTCCTATGAGGAAAGACATTACTAAAAAAGAGGACATAGCGATAAGTAATCATGATGATAACATAAGAAAAAAAGAGACCATTAAAACCTACCTACATTCATCTCCCAATATCTTCTCCTCTTGTGATTATGATGGGGATATGTTGGTGTTAGATAAGAAAACCTTTAAAATATATGATAACCCTCTTTATGTTTATGCTTGAGAAATATACTTGCACTCCAACATCATTTAGCTTAGTTACAGAAGGTAAGTTCTAAGTCAAAACTGGTATAAGCATTACACCATCAATTCCCTTAATTCTTCCATCAAGAAACTGAATTCTAACTCTTCCACAACCAACAATTTCTAGAGATGAATTGGTTGCTAAATACACCTTTCCACAATCATATTTTTCATACTTTGTAAACTAGTCTCTATGAGATGTCATGTGGAAAGATGCTCCAGAATCAATCAGCTAGACATCATCTAATGCCCAAGTTGCCAAGGCTGCAATGAAGGCATTTGCATCCCACAATTCCAGCACTTCACCTTAGACTTCTTGCCAGGAGACTTTGATCTCCATTCTAATTTTGATTTGGATTTCATGTCCTTCTTCTTTCCCTTTTCATTCAATCTGCCTCAAATAGCAAGGGCCTCCTTCTCCATCTTAGAATTTTTCCTTCTCATTTCTTCTGATAAAAAAAGAAGCAACCACATCTTCCATCTTGTAATTGGTTGTCGTGCTCCCAATTTCAATCACTAAATGATCCCAAGAATTGGGCAAAGAACACAACAAAAGCATACATCGATCTTCATCATCAATTTTCAAACTCACAAATGTTAGCTGAGCAATCAACGTGTTAAATGTATTCAGATGATGAGCCATAGGTTCCCCTTCCTCCATCTTCAAAGAGTACAACTTCTTGCTTAAGAACAACTTATTCACCAAGGACTTACCCTGATAAATATCTCCAAGCTTCTTCCACAAAGAAGATGCACTCTTCTCTTCATGAACATTTAGGAGAACAAAGTCTACCAAATAGAGTCTTATCAACCCTTTTGTTTTTATATCTACGAGGTCCCAATCTTCTTGCTTCACGCCAGAAGCTTTTGTTCCAGACACAACAAGCCAAAGATCTCGATCCACCAATAGATCTTCCATTTTGAGTTTCCACTATTCAAAATTGCTATCATTGAACTTCTCAATTTCAATCTTTCCTAATGTTCTTTTCATCTTAATTTGTGATTTAAATTACCATACTTCAAGAAGACTCCCACTGAACATAATTGACACAAAAATCCCAACCTACCCACAAGGATAACACAACTAGCTAGGCTCTGATACCACTTGTAAGGAAAGCCTATGCATGTGGAACAAACTTTCCTAATGTCAAAAATCAAAGAAGTAAATAGATATGTCTTTACATTTTACAATTACAGTTCATTAAGATGCACATGAAAAGAATAACAGAATGGAGAAGTAAACTCAAACATAATTGACACCAAAGTTACGTTGGAAAACCCTTACCAGAGAAAAATCCATCACACCAAAAAAAATCACTTTTATTACAGTAATCAAATTATATGCAAGTTACAAACTCTCCTTACATATGTCAATATTACAACAACAACATTTCCTCCATCAATCTCATACAGAATCAATTCTAATCAATCTATGTTATGTCTCAAGTGCTATTACAATGCATATACAACATACAATGAAAAAACTAATAGATCACTTAATCATCCAACCAAAAAACTCTTGAACCCCTTCACAGTTATAGTATGTTACAATGTATAGCAACAACCATGAATCACATCATTCTCTATACAATCGATTTAGTTCAACTTCCTCTATAGAGAAACTGTCAAACTTCCTCGACATTCAAATGGCCACCTTCCAAGTCATCAATGTTCTCCACTTAACAGCTTACACCTCATTAGTTCAACAAGTTTGTGCTCTTCACCTTACACCGTGCTATCGTTGCGCAAACAATAGGCTCTCGTAGGGTGGTGGTAACCTCACTACCTCCAGACAGGTCAAGGGTTCCTGAGGTATGGTAGTAACCATACTAATACTAGACTATTGACAGGCCTCTGTGGTATAGTAGTATACACTTCACTACCGCTACACATCCGGTGAACTCCTATGGTATGAAAGTAACTGCACTATCGCACCTCAGTGTAAAGACACCCATAGTATGGCGGTATCCATTGCACTACCACTTGACAGCTGAGAGGCTTCCACAATATGGTAGTAACCATGCTACCGCTTGTCTCTCTCAACCACCTAGCGGTATAGAGGTTCAAGCATAAACTTAATACTTAAGAATTCTTTGCTGCTCGGTGATAGAACCAAGGTTATACCAGTGAGTTTGAGAGACATATTCTCAACAAATTTCACACTTAGTTTGGACCTATTTTAATACCCTTGAATTCATGACCCTTTAAATCCTCATTAATATGTCCCTAAGTCCCTTTATTATGGATCACAAGGCTTGTTTCAATTGAAATCTTGACAAATTCAACAAATACATTTAATTTTCTAACACCTCGACATTTTCTTAGCCCAAAAAACTAGGGTGGCACCCATATCCCACCTTGGGCCCTAGATGGGATTCATATGCCACCTTGGGCATATGAGTCCCTTTTGGCCCCTTTTTAGGGTTTGAGTGTGAAACCAAGGCTCTAATTCAATTTTTTGGAAAATTTCAACATTTTGGAAGTAATAAATGGTAAATTAGATGAGATGCCTATAAAACTAAGGTATTTAGTCAATATTTCAACTAGAAATTTTAAGCAAGAGAGACTCTCACCTATATTTAGAGCTTTCAAGAGAGAGTTTCAATAATTCAAGGGAAAGAAGAAAATCAAGTTGAATTCTTGGAGCAACATAAGAATTTCTTTTGCAAGTCTTCAAACTCACTTTTCATTTCAAGATCTAGCATTTTCAAGGATTGATGATAATTGCCTATGAAAGATCATGATGGATTCTAGGTTGGGGAAATGCAACTATCCATTGAACCAATCCTAATGACTTATTTCCTAAGTGACTCCATATTCCATTATCATTCTACTTTCTTCCTAATGGAAAGTACATGCATTATTCTTGCTTATTAGGGTGTTTAGAGATCTCCCAAAGTGATTAATCATCTTTATTTTTCATTTATGTATCCTATTCTAGCACATTAGAGTAGGGTTTATTGCATTCTAGATGTCTTAATCTTAGATGCACTTAATATTAGGACTTTCACACACATTTTCATTTCAAATATATATTCTTTTTATCAAGGTTTGATTACCAAACTATGGGTTTGACTGAGGAAAACCCCCATAAGCAAGTCAATACTTTATTTTGTATTCTAGATTTTTAATAGGTTTAGATCCAAAAGCTAAGTTTGAGATACATAGGAAGGAAATGTAGAGATAGGAGAACATATTCATATCCTAATTTTCTGAAAAAGCATAACAAGACTAAATTACCACCTTGGACGTATGAGTCTTGGTATAGGCATTTTACCAATTTTTAGTGGATTATGACTTGTCACTATGAGATTCTACAATCTACCCAGAAACCCTACATTGGGACTAAATAACCAAGTTTGACATATGATTCCCAATAGAATTTAAGAAAAACAAAATTTAGGGTTTTTAGATCGGGCTTAATCATCTATGATCCTCTAGGTACCTTTTCTTATCTTTCTAAATTTATCATCCTAATCTAAAATTCTATTTTCTATGTCATATAGCTTTGCATATTAATTTCATTTTCTTTATTTTTGAGCATTTGCTTGGTGGTGTGATGGCACCTTCAAAATTTTCAAATTTTGAATGCCCATGATGAAAGCAATTGATTTACACACTTAGAAATGCCCTTGAAAAATTTACCCCAGTAGCCTACTTTGGAGGGTCATAAATTGGAGCCAATTCATTTTCATGTCAAATACTTTGGTGGGAATACTCATGTGACATATCTGAACATGTATGTTAGATTTCAGCCCCCTATGATGAGTTTTAATAGGATTTTGAAATGCAAAGTTGGAGGGTTGTAGGACTATTCTTTTGTTTGCAAACTCCTAGTCTTGCAAAGTGGCCTCCTATTCAAATTGATATTTCATAGTTGAATGATCATCATGACAAATGGGTTAGTGCCCTACATTCTCCTCACATTCATATGCTCCCTAGTCTAGTTTCAGAGCCATGGGATCAGGTTTGATATTTTTACCAGATCAAAAACAAAGGTAGTTTGTTCTATTTTTACATCTAAATTTCCATAATGTTTCAGAGTGGTCAACTTTGACCCCTAATATATTGTGATGAATGTGGATTGAAGGAAATCCCTCTTGAACACATACTCAATGGACCTAAATGACCTATTATTTATGCCAGTAGCTTCCCAGGAAATGATTTGATATTTTTTAAAGGAGCTAACTTAGTGAGCCCTAATTGGCTTTTGACAGGTGGAGTTGCAAAAAAAGTCTTAGTGGGCCACTTTGATATTGAATATCTTGCACCTCGAGATCTCTTTTGCTGAACCATTTGTTTCACTGAGTTTTTAGTTCAAATTTCTACATGCCTATGAATTTTCATAACTTTAGGAGGTTGTTTGACTAGTTTTCCAGAGTGATTCCAAAGCCCACCTGGCCAGTTTTAGTCACTGTGCAAATATGCTAGAATTTTTTTTTAATGACAACCCACTTCAATTTTTCATGCAGAGGTTACCTTAGATAAATTCAAGGTAAAAAATTGTTTCAAAACAAAAATTTTATTAGTCAGGCCCACAAGGAGACCCAGTATGTGTCACATAGATTGAGGAAGTTTCTATCTAGTAGGTTGAAGAGATTAAATTTGTTTTTGATGGGTTAATGATGAGGGTGATGTGATTTGAGTTACCATGGGGGAAAGTCACAACACTATTCACCTTGTTGGGTTGTTTAAACAATTACATGATGCTTAAAAAGCAAATCATTTTATAGGCTAATGTTGTTCAAAGTTTCTTGTCTAAATGGATGCATATATAGTTGCACCAATGGCTCAAATTTAGAAAGGGATCCAGTTAAATATAGATTTGATTAAGTATGCACTCAAGATGGAAAAAAACTCATCAAATGCTTTATTATACTTGGCAGCATAAGGAAAAATAAATAATTAAAACTACACAAAGTAAATCAAAAGCAATGGATTTGATGGGTGATGACTAGGTATAAAGACATTGTCAAATAGTACAACAACATGAAGACCAATATAGAAAGATTTCTTAAGGAGGATAACAGTGTTTTAGTTGAGAGTGCTACAACAACTGTTGTTATGAATTCAATTTTAGTTGATGATGTTTTGGTAAAGTGAAAATAGTTTCCTTTGGAGGGAAGTCTAGGATGAATGAACTATTCAGGTGTAGGGTTATGAGAATAAGAGTGGATTATTAAATTATCTAACAACAATAGATAATAATATGAAGATCACAAGTAATGATAATAAAGAGGAAAAATAAATATTTGGAGCTAAAAATAAAGAAATGCTTAGAGAAAGAGCAAATCTTGAAGCTTACATGAAGTAATTGAAAGATGAACTTAGTAAAGTTCTTCCAAAACATAAACAAAAAGAATCGTAAACATCTTAAGCATTCAAGAAATGGTATTCTTTGTACATTGGATGAATTTGATGATAATGTTGCTTATTTGACCACAAGAAAAGAAGATAAGTCAAATATTGATAGTCTATAACAACCTAGGAAGCTTTCTTAGTTGGTTGCGATGGCATGTCTTAATGTATACGTTGGTTGTCACTGATCGGTCAAGCTTGCACCTCCTATGGAAGCTATCATAGTTGCACAAAGAGGATCAAATGCAATAGATTCTTATGTGCTTTCCACTTGGAGATGGAGTTGGTTGGAAACCTTGAGAAATGAGAGAACAGGAACTGAAATATTGTGGCTCCATATCTTGGAAAGCTTGCGGGCTGCAATGTAAAATGCTAGCACAAAGATTTGAAACTAAGGAAACCATTGTGCTTGGTGGAGGTGATAAATTTGATGGTGCAAAGGAACTCATCACACAGATACAAAAATATTTTGCTAGAAACACCATCGTATCATGGCTTGATGTGTGGAAAACAGAGCATATTATTTTGTTTGCGCAAGGGATAGTTTACGCCTGCTATGGAAATGTATCAAAGTTGTTTGAGGAAATTCTATTTTGCAATTTTAATGAGGGTAGGGATCCATGTAACATGAAAAAGATCCATGATGGGGCTTAAGGATTGTTGATGAAGTGTTGACACAAATTAGGGAAATGTTTATGAGAGCCCTTGTAGCCATCATACTTATTGAGGGAGGTCGTCTAATATTGGAAAGGGAACTTTATACCTATTGTACATCTTGAGAGGATTAAGAGAAACTAAATTGTAAATTGTTGACTTGTAGGAGGCTTTTTTGTTCAATGCTGAAGATTTTCTTCAAATTTGCACCATACTTGTCTTGGGCCTTTCATGCTAAGGTTTGCAGATTGTGGAAGCCCACCCTCATATGCATGGCTTTGATGAGAAGGAGATAGAGTGCATATTGATCACTATGGGCCTACTTATGATGCTGCCAAAGTCAAAGTGGAGCTGCAGAGGGAGAACCAAGCCTTCCCCCTGCTATCCTGCAAGGGAAAGCGTTGGTGTCACCATAAAGCCATGGGGAAGCGAGGAGCAAAAATAAAGGTAAATGGGAGCTCGGTCAACCATTAGATGAAGGCAATGTGGATGAATATATACCATCCCCCACCAGCCCAAGTGACTTAATGTTTCCGTCAAAGAAGAGAAACAGGAAAGCGAGGATTGGTAAGAGAAGACTATGGTGGGCCCAAAGAACATTCAAATGTAAATATTGAAATGGTGAGTTAAAAATATTGCTCGATGAAAATATGTGAGAGGTTTTCACTATTTAAAAATAAGATTTTTGAATATAAAATGTAAAAAATCACAGGGAATTGTTTTAAAAGCCCTCACATTTTTAAAGGGTGGAGATTTTAAAGGTTAATTAACCAAGATTAATGTCTTCATTATTTAACCAGGCAAAAAACAAGGAATAAAGTGAAACAAATGTAAGAAGTGAGTAAACTTTTTTCCAAGGAAAACTTTAAATTCCTTTAATATTAGGGGAAAAAAAATTATTGTGGGCACGGGTAAAATTTTTGTTTGCCCGATAATGTATTATCTAAAGCCCTATCTTTTAAACAACAAATATTTCAAATGAAGGTGGAAATTTATAGGCACGGGTAAGTTTTTTAATAGTCCAATGAATTTTTTAAAATGCCTTCAAGAGTTAAAATATTCTTTATTGCTAAGGAATTAAAAAGTGAAAGGGGACAGGTGAAATTTTCATGCAACAATATGGAAAGTTTAAAAAAATATTATTAGGGGCCTCTATTATAAAAGTTATAATATTTTATTTGTTGGAGGTGAAGATGTAGATTGTAGCAAAGTCAAAGTAAGCAGAGGAATAAAAGGGCTTTCACAATGGAGGGTAAAGTGGAGGAGGAGTAAATTTTCAACTTTAGGGAAAAACAAATCTATGGTGAAGGTTTTCCATAGTCATGTTAATTTTTTAGAGTGAATGGATTTGACAGTGGCAAAGGTATTTTTCATCTATAGTTCTATGAAGAAGAATGATGGCTCATCGTGGTGGGAAATATTTTTCTTTCAGATAGCAAGTGAATGTAAGAGGCATGAACCAAGGTGCAGGTTGAAGTTTCTTCAGGGAGCAAAGGTAGTTATAGATTAGGGGAGCTAAAGATGCCAAGTGTCTTCCACTGATGCATTTTAGGGATTCTTCTTCTTGTTTATCTTCTTTTTTCTTCTCATTTGTAGAAGGTTCTAAATTTTTGAATTAGGAAGTAAGGTAGAATAGTATTGATTCTGAGTCAAAAATTGAGTATGTAAATTGTAATAGCTAGATTTTATGGGCAATTGTTAGCCAATTTATGAAACCATATATTACTATTATGAAATTGTCTCTAGATTTGTAAAATTTTAACCATATGAGTTCAATATATCGAGGATGTTTGGATTTGTTATTACAACTTTCCTGTGATTGTGTTGTTTGGCCATGGTTCTCTTTCAAGTAAAGAGTTAAATTACTATGATCAAATAATTGTGATTTAGAGTGCACAAATGGAGTTGGTAAGTAGAAATTTATGACAAATATGAGTAGATTTGCTTTTGATAAAGGGTAAAATGGGTTTTACAGGGACCCGAAACCACAAAGTTTACAACATAAAAGAAAGGACAAAAAAGTCCAACAGACACAACTGATTGCACAAAAGGAAAAGAACATAACAAGCAGTAGCCACCTGCAAAAGACCAGGAAGGTTAGACAAAAAAAGCCAGCAGAAAAGCCAACCAAAAGACTAGCCACGATTAACCCAGAGTCTTCAGGACAGACTCTGTCTCAACCTCCAGGTTCTGCATATCTTGAACACCCTTCTTAAAGGTTTGAATCATTTGTGGAGTAGGGGGAGCCTTTCTCTTCAAATTGGCCCTGGTTCTCTTAGAAATGCTAGTTTCTTTCATTGATTTCCTCCAGATCAACCACCAAAGACCCCTGTTGAGCTTTGTCCAATTTCTCAGTCATGGCATTGATGATGATGGCATTGTGTTTGGCCATACAATTTTTTTTCTTAGCAATAATTTTGACAGTATTTTTCATTTTCTCCAACTCAATTTCAACATTTTTGTCCTTGCCAGCATGGTACTGGGTATCTCTACTAGCACCATATTCTTTGCGTTCCACCTCTTTCTTATCAAGCGCTGCAACCTTAGCTCCCAAATCTTCAGGTTTACTTTGAAGGGCCCAACTTTTTATCTTTAGCTTGTTAATTTCATGAAAAGTCCATTTCAAAAGTTTGAAATGGATATTAGCATTATTTCAAGCTAAATCCAAAACATCCATAGTGGGATCCCTATCTGTGCTGAAACAAGTATTAGCAGGGTCAAGAGTAACAAGGGAGCCAGTTCTAGCAAATCTATCCAATGATGGGTCAGCAGAGGGCTTAGTTTTGTTAGCACTAGACTCCTCAGAGTTAGGAGAATCTTCTGAGTACCATACAAGGTTTTTAGCCAGAGGATTCTTATCAACACTTCTGGTTTTAAGGGAAGGGCTTCCTGACTTAGGCACAACACGAGCTTTCACAGTAACAAGGTTAGGGTTTTTCTCACCAGTTTGGACAGTGGGCAGGCTAAGGACCTTTCTAGCTGGACTTAAATTGGGCAAAAACCCTGAGCAGTTGGGTTCAATATCATTTTCCTCATAAACAGGGGAGGCTTCCAAATTAGCAAGGATGGGAATTTTTTGGTAATGTTCAACAATTAATCTAATCAGGCCAGTATACAAAATGGGGAATCTTCTAGGGTTTTTCTTGTGGTCGTCCAAACTTTTTCTCAAAGAACAGAGAAGATAGTACGGGAAAGAAACCCTGACCTTGTAGCAGAAATGGTTGAGTAGGGAAAGTGATAACCGTAGACCCTAGTGAAGCAACCATCCACAGTTATGTACTCCATGATAACATGAAGAACCTTTCTCCATAGAGCTTTTATGGTGTCGGCTTCGAAGTAGTTGTTAGCAATTTTCACTAGTTTCAGTCTCTCCTTCTCTTTTTTTGGAAATCTTATGACGACTTCATCAGAGAAAACCCTGTCCCTGAGAAAAAATTTCCCATTAGTAGAGATTCCTGTCACTTCAGCAATAAGGTTTTTTTTGAGCTCAACTTTCCTACCAAAAAGGGTAAGATCCCCATTATCCCAATTTTTCTCAAAAAGATTCGTAGCCTCCTAATCGGAACCATGGAGTTTTTCCAGGAAAGGAAGTAACCCCACACTTTTAACTTTATTCCAAGCCTTAGCATTTCTTGTGTGCATCTCAAAGTTGTCCGGCTCAATTCTTTTCATATCTCCACCCATCTTGGCAAGCACAGTGGGGTAGACAGAGATAAAATCTTTACTAGAACTGGTCCCGCCAAATCTAAGAACCCACAAAATGTGCCAAGCCACCTTGCAGACTAAGCAACTAGACTCGGTCCCATACAATCTAATGATTGTGATGTGATAACTCCATCCTGTCCTCATTAAAGAGATGACACACCTCTTACCCATGTGATTCATCATAACTCAATAAAGATTGGACATTAACACTTAGATCACTAAAATTTAGCCAAGTGCTCTGTTCATTACTCCTAACCCCTTCATTAGCAAAAAAATCTGCTACAGCATTGGCTTCTCTATAGGAATGTGAAATCTTTATTTTTTCAAACTTAACAAGAGTCGAGATGGCACGATCAATCCATGAATTTATTGTTCACGAGGGGGGGGGGACTTTCCTAGAAGACAATCAATAATATTTTTGGAATCACCTTCAAGCCAAAGGTTTTTAAAATTAAGACTTTGGGCCAAATTTATAATATGAAAAGCACCAACAGCCTCAGCTAGGCGATTGGTTTGGGAACCTAGAGGAGTGGCCGTCGCACCTAGAAATTTTCCAAAGGATTCCCTTATGACTCCTCCACAACCCACCACCCCCGGATTACCTTTAGCCACTCTATCGAAGTTAGCTTTGACCCATCCATTAGGTGGAAAAGACCAACAGACACCCTCTCTATCCTTCTTAGCTTTTTTAGGGGCGTAGGGAAAATCAAGACTTATATTCCATTCCTTGGCAACTATAAGATCATAGGATGAATGAGCCACTTTCTCGGAATTGCTAACCTTCTCGGAGATAGCGTTGACATTTTCTTTCAGAAATCTAATTATTTTATCAAAAACAATGTCCACTGGAGCTTCTTTATCTCTGTAAATTTTGTTGTTATGTTCTTTCCAAAGACCCCAAGCAACATGAGGGAAAGAGAAATCCCATAAAAATTGGAGAATAGGATTGTGTGTCGGGGCTTTCCATTGAAGGAAGAAGTCTTCAATAGACAAGGGAAAAACCCAAGAAAGTTGGCAATAACTGATTATTTTTCCCTAGATAGAGGCAACAAAAGGACAATGAAGGAACATATGACACACTGACTCTACCTCCATCTTACAAAGAAAACATCTATTAGGTATTTGAAAGTTACGTTTTCAAAGGTTATCAACCATGAGCACCTTATTTTGGAGAAGGATCTAGAAAAAAATATTGATTTTAGGGACCAAATGTTTGAACCAAGCCTTTGACCAGAAGGGAGGAGAAACCTCAGAAGAAGTAATCCTAGCAAAGGAAAATGAAATAGAATAGTTTCCTGAGGGTTCATCAGTCCAGACAAGATGATCTTCCAATTGATCAGAGCAAAGTATAACAACCAACAAAGAAGACTGAATAGGAGCAAGATCCTGACTGACAAGACATAGATCCACCCATTTTCCATTCACTCTATAGTCTTTCATGTAAGAACCAAAACAAAGTTTTCAATTCTCAGCCCATCCACTGAAGGAATCATTTTTTATAAGGGGCTCCTTAAGCATCCATCTATCCTCCTAGAATATAGTTTGGTTTCCACTTCTAACTTGCCAACCTGTTCCAGAGTCAACAATATTTTTCCCATTGATCAGATTATTCCAGCAGGTTGAACCTCTGGGAAGAAGATGAGATTCCTTTAGTATTATAAGAGAACAATTGCTCTCTAAATATTTGCTAGCTAGGATATCAGTCCATTCACCTAAAGATGAAAAAATTCTCCAGATTTGTTTTACTAGAAGAATCTTGTTAACCGTTATGATTCTTCTAAGACCTAGTCCTCTAGCCTTTTTTGGTCTACACACCAGTTCCCATCCTATTAAAGATATTCTTTTCTTTTCTTCAACACCTGACCAAAGAAATCTTTTTTGAATCTTTTCTATGGCATACACAAACTTAGTAGGAATCTTAAAGAGGCTCAGAGCATAGATCGGAAAATTCTAAAGAGAATCTTTGAGGAGTTGAATTTTACTCGCTTGACTTAACAGAGCTCCTTTCCAACCAACAAATTTCTTCCTAAACCTCTCGACCAATGAAATCCAAAAGGATTCAGGGGGTTTAAGGCTTAAGGGTAAGCCAAGATAGGTGGCAAGAAAGGAGTCCACCCTACAACCAAGGATTCTGGAAATTTTGGTCTATTTGTGAGCCGGGGTGTTGAAGAAGAAAAGAGAACTTTATTATTATTATTAATCAGCTATCCAGACACTCCCATATTTATCAAGGAGAGATTTCAAAGTTTTTCCTTCTGAGACTAAGGCTTTACCCATGAGCATAGTATCATCAACAATTTTTTTATGAGAACAAACTAGGTTACTTGAGGAAGTATTAAGACCAAGAAGGGTTCTATTGTCAATCAACTTCTTTAGATTTCTCCCAAGACTTTTAGCCATGATAGTGAATAAAATAGGAGAAATAGGATCACCCTATCTTAGACCACTAGAAATTTGGAAGAAAGTCGTAGGGGATCCATTCACTATAACATAAATAGAAGTAGTAGACACAAACTATTCCACCATTTGAAGAACCCTGTTGCAAAACTCGAAAGCCTTTAAATTTTTAAATAAGAAAATCCAGTCAACTCTATCATAGGCTTTTGAGATATCAAGCTTTAACAAAAGTCCTTCAGTATTAGATTCAACCAAGGAATGGATATTCTCATGCATAGTAACAATAGAGTCAAAGATTTTTCTACTAGGGATGAATCCATTCTGTTGAGGTGAAATTAAAGTAGGCAAGAGAATTAAGAATCTTAAAGTTGGAACCTTCGAGATGATTTTATAGATCGAGTTGCAGAGGCTTATGGGTTTGAAGGCCTCAAAGTTCATAGCTCCAGGCTTCTTAGGGATTAGAACCAGGAAAGTGGCATTTAATTCTTTTAGTAGACTTCTGGATCCAAAAAATTCTTTAACAACATTCACCACATCATCTCCAACAATCTCCCAGAACCATTGGAATAAAAACAAAGGGAACCCATCTGGACTCGGAGCTTTACTCCCATCAAAGGAGAAAACATCCTTCTTGACTTCCACATTGGTAGGAATAGCAGACAACATAGAGTTATTTTCCTAATTGATCACTTTAGGTATAGCCTCTATTAAATGATCCTGATCATTTTGGTTATTTTCATCATTCTCAGAAAGAAGATTTTTAAAGAATAAAGCAACATGCTTTCTAATATCCTCCTCCTCCTCATACCTAGTACCATTCACTTCAATTTGAGATATTCTATTGACAGGTCTATGTTTTGAGGCTGAAAGATGAAAGTACCTGGTATTTTTGTCATCTACAGATAACCATAAAGCTCTGGATCTTTGCCTCCAGAACTCCTCCTCCTTTCTGATAATGTCATGCATCTTAATGAGTAGCTCATTCTCTCTTTCCTTTGTATCATTCAAATATCCCTCCTTCTGAATTTTATATTGAATCTCCCCCAGATCTATCTGAAGAGCAAATTTAATCCTGAAGATGTTCCCAAAGGACTCTTTTTTCCATTTTTTCAAGTTACATTTAACTTCCCTTAATTTTTTAGCTATTCTAAACATAGTTGTGTCAGAGATACTTATATTCTACCATTTCCTAATTTCCTCTTTAAAAGCAGGATGAGATAGCCACATTTTTTCAACTCTAAAAGGGATATTTTTCTTCTTTTCTATAGGATCCACAACAAAACTAATAGGGAAGTGATCAGATCCTATCCTAGAGAGAGCTTTAAGAAAACAGTAATAATAAAAAAACCAAAGATTAGAAACTAAAGATCTATCTAATCTAACCTGTATAAGATCCATGCCCTTTCTGCGATTTGACCAGGTATAGGAAGGTCCATGTAAATCCAGATCAATCAGCCCCTGGTTGTCAATGAAACTCTGAAGATCCTCTTTTCTCTTCGTATTGATCTGGGAACCTCCAAATTTTTCTTCATTCATTAAGGGCATATTAAAGTCACCCATAACAACCCAAGACTCTATCAAAAATCCTCCTAAAGGCAGCCAACTCCTTCCAAAAGGATTTTCTAAGACCTTTTCCATTGGGGGCATAGATGTTCAATTGGATCCAACTGAAATTATCCCTAATATGTGTGAATCTAGTAGCAATATGGTTTGTACCTTCCAAAATTGGATCCCCTTTGATTATGTGAGTATTCTAGAAAGTAGCAATACCTCTTGAAGCACCATTCGAGTTGTTTCCATGAGTACTACAATGCTGAAATAGTTTCAACTTTTCAACTTTTTCCTTGACATTTTCATCTCCTGAATAAGAAGAATACCAGGCATGTGATCTCTAACAAAATTGCATAGAACATTATACTTGTGGGGACTATTAAGTCCCCTGATATTCCAAGACATGATCTTCATGAATTACCAGGGGAGTTAAGGCACTCCGAGATGGTTTTTTGAGACCCATCTGCAATATCCTAAAAACTGTTATGCTCTCTTGTCCATTTAATAGATTTTTTCCCTCGAGAGTTCTTTGTTGCTCCACAATCTGCCTTTTCTTTTGATATAGTAGAAATACCACTTGGAGTATTCCATTTTTATTTTTATTTTTGTTTTTATTTGATAAGATCTCTTCTTTATCAGTCTCTTCTTGGCTATCCATCTCTTTACTAGATTCCCATTCCTTATCAGTAAGGAGCCTTTGTTCCCAGGGCAATGTCTCCATGATACCATTCAAATGAAAAGTTGAATAGTTGCTATAAAGTTCAGTAGAATGGTCCGGATTATCAAGGGAATCATTAACAAATTCCAAGGAGTTAGGATCTGTAAAGTGATCTACACTGAGGGAAAAAGACCTTCAGAGGAAGGGAGTGGGAGGGGGTGTTCAGCTCCAAGGACAACCCCTGAATAGGAATATCCTCCAAGCTCAGGATCCCATCATTTTTCTCAACAAGGGTCAGCTCTTGGGAAAAGGGGTAAGCTTCTTGATTCAGTTTTTCTTCCCCAGCCATCTGATCCTCACTAGATTCTTTTTCCTTAATAGGTAAGGTATTCACAAGATCCTTATGCTAGGGTTCCAGCAGAGCCTCACCATTATTTTCCATAACCACTTCAACCTCATTAGAAGTAATTTGAACATTAGACTCTTTATTTTCAAGGCTATCTCCTCCTGATTTCTTTCACCATACAGATTTCAAAGAACCAGCTAGTTTCTCTTTCTCTTTGGAAAAATTTAAAGGGCATTTCTTAGCCCAGTGCCCAGATTTTCTACATTTGAAACAAGCAAATAGGATGGTTTCAAACTCTATGTCCTATGACCAGGAACCCAATTTTGAGCCAATATTGATCGATGAGGGAAGGACAGCATTTTGAGAGACCCCAACACATATTCTTGCAAATACCAACCTCTTTCTAGCAGTTGTCATAGAATCAATAGAAAGGAGCTCTACAAAAAACTCACAATACCATAAAAGACATCCTCATTCCAGTATTCCAGGGGAAGGCCCAAAAGTCTGACCCATACTAGGACATTCAAAAAAATAGAGTCTGAAAGGTCCAGATTAGAGGACCACTTCTTTAGAGCCAGGGAAGATTTCCCTATAACCCAAGGACCCCCACTTCTAACAGCCAAGATATCCTCTCTACAAGTGAAATCAAACACATAAAAAACCTTTAGAAGAGCTACTACTGACAATTTTCCATTAGTTCTCCATTTTTTTTTGAAAAAATCCCTAACCACTTCAATATTTGGTCTAGGGCCCATAAATTTCCCAACCAGGGTTCTTTCCATTAAAGCAATATTATGATCGATTAACAGATCTAGCACAAAAATTGCAAACTTACCATTTTCCGGGAAAGAGATATTTTACACCAGAGGGAAAGATGAATTTCCATTTCGTTTTACCCCAAATAGAGAAGTCTAGGGTTTGCAATTACCTCCAATGTCACCAATGGTCCCCACTCATCTTTGGATTTTTCATTTTTTTGACCGGTAGGGGAACCCATAGGATTAACCACCAAAATATCCTTTCCACCTGGTTCCACTAGGATTATGTTTTTGGAGTCCACATCATCTTGATTATCCTCACCTTGCTTCTTACTCGATACCAACACCTGATCCGCCTGAGACTTCTCAAATCTTGCTCCACCTCCATTTCCATCGCTTGGATTTTCAAAATCCTTCTTTTCCCACCCGTTCCCGTGCTCGTGTGCCTCCATCACAATTGGGGAAAAAATAATATGAGTGGATTTGTTAATGTAAGGAATTAACATATTTTAAATCCATTGTTTGAACCTAGTTTGTTGATAGGAACTTTGTTAAAGTTTTATATTTAACTCCATGGCCTATGATTGGGCACTAATCTATCACAAAGCCTAAGACATTTTCAAAAACAAATCAAATCATATTAAATCTATTTTATTTGAATGTTTAATATATATTTGTTCCATGTATCTTGATGATATTTCAAAGAGTATAGATGTTCATTTGAGAGAATTTTATCTAGTAACCCTCTATGTGTTTAACATGAAGATATCTAAATTATATGTTCTCAACAATGTTAAATGCAAATGGGATTATGCTTGAACTTGGTAGGATATAAAATACCCATCACTCATATATATGAGAACTATCCACTTTCATAGGTTTGTAGTTTTTTGCTTTGCACAAGTTTATCATATGATTTGACCTACAATTAGGAACACCCTCCTAAGTCCTATGGAGCTCAAAGTGTAGAAGACTTTCATATCCTTGTTTGTTGGCTTTTCCTGTCTCTGGTCTCTTGATAGTGCAGATTCCTCATCCTAAACACTTAATCCCCTAGTTTAGGCATTGTGCTTCTCCTTAGGATTGAAGGTTGCAAGAAAAATAACCAATAGATTGGCGACTCCATTGGGGAAACATCAAAGGAGTATGCATTTGGAAAGATTCAAGAATTTGGTGAATCTAAACATCTGGTTCAGATATTGAGAAGTTTTTAGACCTAGAAGTGATTTTGTTGCAGCAAATTCAAAGAATTTATGTGTGACTGTATTGTGGGAGAAGACCGAGAACAAAATTCATCTTTGAAGGAGCTTCATACTACTTGAAGTCAGTCCTCTGTGAAGAGAGGTGGTGTCTCTGTCTAAAGAACATGTTGAAGATGTGAAGAGAGTTCCAAATCTACAAAAAATTAGTGAAGAAGAAAGGTTAGCAACTACTACAAGTTTCCAGGTATTCTCGTAAATTTAAAAATTTAATTATTATTGTGTTTGAAAGTAGTTTATGATAATTCCTCAAGTCTTGAAAAAATTTGGTTCCCTATTAGGTAAAATAGAACTAAGAAAGGGAATGGATAGCAATATACTGAATTTGCATAATTTTGTGATAAAATTTGTAGTTAGCATTCTATATAAGTATGCTTGCTTTGCTTAGAGCTACTCAAGATGAATAGACTTGGGTATGTGCAGGATCATCATCGAAAAAACAAGCCCTTAAGTGGCAAATAATTCAAAAAAATCAAAGTTAGGAAACTTGACATAAAAATTTGAATAAGTGATCTATATTATTTAAAAAATATGTAAGAATAGAATCTATAGAAAATTGAATGTAGTTTCTAAAATACTAGGTTTGTTTAAAAAAAAAAATCTATTTATCAAAATTTGAAATTTCAATGCAAGAGTACTTAAATTTCAAGGAAAAATAAGAAGTAGGTGTCTTTCTGACCACCCTAACCACAATAAAATGATAATATTTTTTTATAAGATTTTAGATATAAGTAGATGAATCATGTCCCAATGTGATGCATATTTTTTTGTAATTATTTTCCAAGTAAATAATTAATTATGAATTTTTTATTACAACTTTTAAAAATATAAAAAACACGTATGTCTAACCACCTTAACTTGGTCAAAACTTCATGAAATTCAATTTATCTCTTTCTAATCCTATAGTATGTGAAGCATAGAATGTGACACATGTTTTGGATTCAAAAAATGTGATACTGTTTGAAAGCTTTCAATGTTTTTCAATCAACCCATCAATCAAGACTTTAGTCATAATTCGAATAGAAAATGAATAATAATTACTTATTAAATTCAAAGTAAAGCATAATTTATATTGGTGGAAAGCTAAGAATATCCTTTAAAAACCCTTTTCATTTCATCAATTTTGGGTAAAAAAAGAAGTCATTAGCCACATACCCACCATATTGCCACCTTTTGGCCCATCATAATCTGCACATACCCACCTTCAACATAGTTGAAACTAGATTTCATAATTTGAAAAGGTTTTAAGGTCATATGTTGTATAAGGAAGCTAGGAACTATTTCAATAACTATTGCATTACTGTGAAAGTTTTGAAAAGGAATATCAAAGTGCATCAATATATGCATCCTTGTATGGTTCCTAGTGCAACCATAGTTTGTAATCAGCCCTTTTCATGTAATAAAAGAAGTTTCTACACTAAAAGGAATAGAGCCATAAGTTTTGATGGAATTTGTGGTTTCCCAAATGTCATACCATCTAAAATTAGAAATGAGATACTAAAATTAAATGGTGAGAAGTCTGAATTAGCTAGTAAGTATTTTCAAGAATTTAAAAATTTAATAGATGACTATGGGGTAGATCATGAGGATGTGATCATGAGGCTGTTTGTTCAATATTTGAGAGGTGATGCAAGAGATTGGTTCTTTTATTTACCAACATGCTCTATCTATTCTTGGGAGGAGTTCAAAGTAGTGTTCATTGAGTAATTTGGTGAAAGAATCAATGCTAGTTTTGTGCTCAATAAATTTATGAGCATTGAGAAAGAAGAGGACGAGTTGATCCCAACACTTAATCAAAGATTTGCTAAAAAATTGAGGGATATTCCTAGGGGTATGAGATTAAGTGATGTTGTATGTTTAGTTGTTTATTTGGGAGATTTTGATAATGAGATGAGCTATCTATTAAGAGATAACAATCCTAAAACCTTGCATCAAGATTATGGGATAGCCATGAAAATTGAGAACAACCATAAATATGGAATTCACAATGGTTATTTTTATAAAAATGTTTGCTACCATGAGGCACCAAATGTTGAAGAAAGGTGTATGTCAGAAATTAACGATGAATTTCAAAGCACTTACACCCCTATTGTTTCAACTTATATGTTCATTCCATAATGTTGATCACATAGAGCCCCAAACAAATGGGCAAAAAGTTGCATCCATTTGTGATCCTATGGTATCTTTTCAAGACCTCTTTTACATAAGGAGAAACAAAGAAGAATCATCATATGATCTCTATGCAAGACTTATGGATACTCTAGTTGTAATTCATGAGTGTCACAAACCTAAAAATTCAGTATGATTGATTTATTTTATGAATCCTATAAACCAAGTTTGAGTGTTCTACCAAAGGAGTTGAAGCCAAATAGGCTTGACCAAGTGTGTGAATACTTTTCTCTTTTTGAAAATATTAGAGATGAACATCAAGAAACTATCATGTTTTCAACCTATTATGATAATAATTATGTTGCTCAATATGAGTTAAGAAATGATTTATCACATGAAGAAGAGAGTAGAGTAAAGGTTGAAAATGTACACCTCACTGAAGCAATTGAAATGAGTGGCATGTTCATTGGTTACGTAGATAATGACCATAGTTGTCATATTTCAAGTGCATGGTCTAGAGAAAAAAAGGAGATATGTGAAGTTATCCCTTGTTGCAAGTCCACTAATCAAGGAATAGAAATGGGACCAAGTATTCAACATGGTGACTCAACCCAAGTGATTGGTGATGTTGAAGTGGTGTGTGAAAATGACCAATATAAAGAGCAGGAGAATAAATACATGTTTGGTATCCTCCCAGGTTTCAATTCGCGTGATGATTATAGTACCTATGTTGCTATGGAAGACATAAGATTGAGCATTTAGTTTGATAATTCTAAACATAGTAACTTTAGTGTTGATGAGTCCTATTGTTGATGATGGCATTGAATATGGTCATACCTCTATTTGTCATGATTATCCTTATGAATAAGAGATAGAAACTTTTGCTACAAATAAGAAATATGTTGATAATGGTGGG
This sequence comes from Sequoia sempervirens, assembly GCA_007258455.2. Classification (NCBI taxonomy): domain Eukaryota; kingdom Viridiplantae; phylum Streptophyta; class Pinopsida; order Cupressales; family Cupressaceae; genus Sequoia; species Sequoia sempervirens. Next base: position 5,682,130 of record VDFB02379711.1, on the reverse strand, counting down.
AATGCATGTTTGTTTGAAAAGGAAAAAATTTCTTCTTGTGAAGAGTTTTCAGAATGTGAGTCAGAGATGTTAACTATAGAGGATGTGAATGAAGTTGAAAATATATTTTTATGCTCTTCTAATGATTGCAATAATATTGAATACAATAATGATATGGAAGATTTAGATCTTCATGGTAAGGAGGTTAAGGATTTTATGGCAGCAATGAATGTAATGGAAAACCCCTTATTTGATGAGCCTCCATCTTCACTAGAAATGAGAAATGGTTATCCTTATTGGTGCAAAGATAATCCACTCTTTCTTGAGAACTCTAATGATGCATGGGTAAATGCAAGAAGATGAGTCCACAAAACGTGGAAGTTTTTTCCTTAGGAAAAAAAATGAAAATGACTTGCAAAAAACAGGATCCTATTTAGCTTAGGGTCCCAAGCCTAAATTTAAAAAATGGGATCTTGTTTTTCAAAACAACATCCTGTTCTAAAAAATGTTTTTGGATATTTTCAAAACGGACCATTTTTGAAAACTTTCATTTTGAAAATTTCAATTTTGAAAAACGTCCAGTTTGGAAAAATTTCCATTTTTAGCAATTTCCAAAATGAGATCCCATTTTGTAAAATGGGATCCTCTTTTGTAAAACCATAAATTTTATTTTATTTTTATGAAACGGGATATCTTTTTTAAAATATGAATTTTTGGTTGGGTTTTTGCCTTGTATTTTGGTTTGAGAAAAGAATTGGGAATCCGAACCTAGGCCTTCAACCTGGTTTACCTGCAAGTTGAAGGTCCTAACAATGTCAGAGAAAAAGACCAAGTTTGGACATATGGCTGACGATTTTTTTTGTAGAATTTTTTGATGAAATTAAAACCCATTTGAGATGAGACAATGCAGATTCCAAATATGCAATTTTTTTTACAATTGGATTATTTTTTCTATTTTTAAATTAATTTATGATGAAACTAGTCCATAAACTTTAAATATCAATGTTTTTTACTATTTTAATAACTTTTGATCAACATAACATTTTGACGAAAGGATTACACAAGAACAAAATTCAGACAATTCTTTTCAATTTTTTTTTTAAATGATTAGTTTAGGTCATCTTATGCATGTCGTACACGACGATTTTTCAAAACCACAAATATGCCTAATAAAAATTTAACAAAAAAAAATCAATAAAAAATTACAAAAGAATATCAAAAACAAGCTTCAGTCAATCACAAATATTTTCCCAAAAGGATTTAGAAAAATACAATAATTTAGGTCAAAATATGGATGTTGTACACGTGCATGGTATGGTAAAAAGAAAGTGACTTTTAAACAGTGGTTTTTAGAAACGCCTATTGAAACTCAATTTGTACAATCTAGGTATTGAAATAAATTGCATATTTGGAAACTAGACTCCAAGTACTACATTTTATGGTCAGTAAATTTTTTGAAGATTCCATCTCTAAGTGCTTCAAATTTTAAGATCAAATGTGTCAAATTCTAAAAATCAGGGAAAACACTTCCCCTTTTCAAAAAGTGGACTCAACTTCTTGCCAGCACCCGCATATGATACAAGGTTAGAGTGTGGTCTTGAGAAAACAAAGCAACACATTGATGAGCTCCTAGAGGGCATTAATTATGAATGTTTTACATTTGATACAAATGTTGTAGACAAGGTTGAGTGTCATGATGCCAACTACTTGGAAAAGTATGAATACTTCTAATTTCCAATTCAGTTGGGAGGTATTTTGATGGAACATGACAATAAGATGAAGAGAAAGGAATCTAATTTTCAGTATGAACATGTTTCATGTGATGAATATTTTCAGTTAGTTTTTGTTTTCAGATTACAAATTGATAGAAATAATGGTGACAAAGGCAAGTTCAGAAATTTGGTAGTGATGGTCAATGACAATGCTAGTGACAAGGTTAGTTTGTGGGTGGTTCACAGTAGTCTTTTCAGACTTGGCTTACTACAGAAAATAGACAATAGAGTGTTTGATAGAGGAAATTATTGGTACTTCATTTTTGGGGGCCTGGGGCCACCAAATGAAATTTGAAAAATGGGTTCCAATGTAGCATAATGGAGCAGTTTTAAGTCACCCAATAGTTCTAGCACCTAGTCCGCTATCTCAGAGATCTAGAATTTCATCATGCATATAGGGGGCATGCATCCCCAGTCAAAGCCACTGACAACACCTTCAAAATTTTCAAAATTCGAATGCCCATGATGAAAAAGTTGATTTGCACACTTAGAAATGCCCTTGAAAAATCTGCCCCAGTGACCTACTTTGGAGGGCCATAAATCAAATCCAATTGATTTTCAAGTCAAATCCTTTAGTGAGAATACTCATGTGACATATGTAAACATTTATGTCAGATTTCAGCCCTCTTGTGATGATTTTTTATAGGATTTTGAAATGCAAAGTTGGAGGGTTCTAGGACTATTTTTTTGTTTGCAAACTCCTAGTCCTGCGAAGTGGCCTCCTGTTCAATTGATATTTCATAGCTGAATGATTGTCATCACAAATGGGTTAGTGGGCCCTAAATTCCCCTCACATTCATATGCTCCCTGGTCCAATTTCAGAGCCACAGGATCAAGTTTGATATTTTTACTAGATCAAAAGCAAATGCAGTTTGTTCTTTTTTACATTTGCATTTCCAAAATATTTCAAAGTGGTCAACTTTGAACCCTAATATCTTGTGTTGAATGTTGATTGAAAGAAATCCCTCTTGCACACATACTCAATAGACCTAAATGACCTAGTGTTCTAGTGGTAGCTTCCCAAGAGATGATTTGATATTTTTTCAAGGAGGTGACTTGGTGAGCCCTAATTGGCTTTAGACAAGTGCAGTTGCAAAAAAAGTCTAAGTGAGCCACTTTGACATTAAATATCTTGCACCTCAAGATCTCTTTTGCTAAAAAAATTGTTGCACTTAGTTTTTAGTTCAAATGTCTAAATGCCTATGAAGTTTTAGAACTTTAGGAGGTTGTTTTTCTAGTTTCTTAAGATGATTACAAAGTCCACCTGGCTAGTTTTGGTCATTGTGCAAATATGCAAGAATTTTTTTTTAATGGCAACCCACTTAAACTTTTCATGCCAAATGCATTCAAAGTTACCTCAAATAAATTCAAGACAAAAACTTGTTTCAAAATGATTTTTTTTTAAGTCGGGCCCACAAGGGGACCCAACATGTGTCACATAGTTTGAGGAAGTTTCTATTCAATAGGTTGTAAAGATTAAATATGTTTCTGATAGCTTGATGATGAGGGTGATGTGAGTTGAATTACCATGGGAGAAAGTCACAACACTATTCACCTTACTGGGTTTTTTGAATAATTATATGATGCTAAAAAAGAAAATCATTTTATTGGCTAATGTTGTTTAAAGTTTCTTGTCTCAAAGGATGCATATATAGATGTAGTAATGGCTCAAATTTAGAAAGGGATCCAATTAAGTATAGATTTTATCAAAGATGCACTCAATATGGACAAGCACTCATCAAATGCTTTATTATTCTTAGCAACATAAGGCGAAAGAAATAATTAAAACTACACAAAGTAAATCAGAAGCAAAGGATTTGATGGGTGATGATTGGGTACAAAGACATTTTCAAATAGTAAAACATCATGCCAACCGATATAGAAAAATTTCTTAAAGAGGATAAAAGTGTTTTAGTTGAGAGTGCTACAAAAAATGTTGTTATGAACTCAATTTTAGTTGATGGTGTTTTGACAAAAGTGAAAACAGTTTCCTTTAGAGGGAAGTCCAAGACAAATGAACTATTCAAGTGCAAGGTTTTGAAGATAAGAGTGGATTATTAAATGATTTAACAATGGAAAATAATAACATGAAGATCACAAGTAATGAAAATAAAGAGGAAAAAGAAATATTTGGAGCTGAAAGTAAAGAAATGCTTAAAGAAAGAGCAAATATTGAAGCTTACATGAAGCAATTAAAAGATGAACTTAGTAAAGTTCTTCCAAAACATAAAGAAAAAGAATCGTAAACATATTAAGCATTCAAGAAATGGGATTCTTGGTACATTGGATGACTTTGATGATAATGTTGTTGATTTGACCATAAGAAAAGAAGATAAGCCAAATCTTGATAGTCTACAGCAACCTAGGAAGCTTTCTTAGCCAGTTGTGACATGTCTTACTATATACGTTGGTTGCTATTGATCGGTCAGGCTTGCACCTCCTATGGAAGTCATTAGAGCCAAATGGAGAGAATGTGATGCAGTGGACTCTTATGCACTTTCCACTTGGAGATTGGAGTTGCTTGGCAGCCTTGCAAAATGAGAGAACATGAACCTGGCTCCACATCTTGGAAAGCTCACGAGATGCAATGTAAATTGCTGGCACAAAGATTTAAAGCTAGGGGAGCCATTGTGCTCACTAGAGGTGATAAATTTGATGTTGCAAAGGAACCCATCACATTGATACAAAAGTATGTTGCTGGAAACACCATCATATCAAGACTTGATGTGTGGAAACCAGAGCATATTGTTTTGTTTGTGCAAAGGATAGTTTACACCCATTGTGAAAATGTATCAAAATTGCTCAAGGAAATTCTATTTTGTAGTTTTAATAATGAGGGCAGGGATCCATAGAAAACAACAAACAACCATGATGGGGCTCGAGGATTATTGATGAAGTGGACACAAATTAGGGAAATGTTTATGAGAGCCTTCGTAGCCACCGTACTCATTATGGGAGGTCATCTAATATTGCAAAGGGAAGTTTATACCTAATGTACATCTTGAGAGGATTAAGAGAAACTGGGCTGATGCAACGAGTTGGGTCCACAAAAAGCTCAAAAACTGGAAGTGTTTTTGTTTTTTTTCAAAATTTGTCACACTTGGACTGAAAATTTAAGGCACTTACAGAATGAGTCTTAAAAAAAGTCAGTGCTATGAAAGTTATCATTTTGAATCTAGTTTCCAAATATGTAAATTATTCAAATACCCAAATTATAGAAATTAAATTTTGATAGGGATCAATAAAAACCACTTTTTAAAACTCCCTATTTTTTCACCATACCATGAACGTGTATGGACACCACTTTTTGACCAAAATAAAAGCATTTTGCTAATTATTTTTAGGGGAAGAGAGATAACAACATGAAGATTGATGAGGAATTTGTTTTGTAATTTTTTGTTGAATATATTTTTTTATTGAACTTTTATTCGCCTTAATTGCTATTTTTAAAAATCAACATGTACAAACAACATAATTAGACCTAAACTAACCATTTTTTGAATCTTTTTTTTCATTTTGTAGAGATTTTTCTGAGGATTGATATCATATAATTTATTTTGCAAGAAAATTAACCAAAAGAAAAGTTATTAAAAAACAAAAAAAGCCTGATATTTCAAGTTTAAGGCCTAGTTTCCATTCTTAATAAAAAATTATATATTCAGAAACTAGACATCATGTTCTCTAATGGGTTTTACTTTTATAGATTTATTCAAAAAGAAAGTCCATCAGCCATATTTCCAAAGTTGGACATTCTTCTTAAATCTACCTTAGCTTTTTAGTTGCAAGTCAAAGGATAAGGTTCAAAGTTCCAAGCCTTTCCCAAGCCTAAAACCAAGGCTACATGTGGGTTGGGAATTCAATTTTTAAATAACACATACACATTAATAAAATGTATGTCTTATTTAAATGAAACATGTATGTGTTTCATACTACATATGTGGTATCTATTTACCCATTAGGTGAAGGTAACGTGTATGCGTTATATAATGTGTACGCATTCCTAAAATAAAATGTGTATTCATTTTATAATGCGTACACATTTCTTATGTAGTCATTTTTTTAATTTGGAAAATACTGATAAAAAACATTTTTCTTGCAACATTCCTTTTTTGTAATACGATCTAAAAATGCCATTTTCTATGTTTTTTATTGCAAATTTGTCTTGCACAAGGCATATTCTATTCAAATTGTTGAAAGAGACAAGTCCAGATTTAATTTTCTAAAGTGGAACCAAGTACAAGAACATTTTACAAGAAGATCTGGGAAAAGAAAACTTTTGGATGTCTTCATGATGTTTCAATACTTCAAAGTTTATAGAAAAAAGGATCTTCATACTACACAGTTTTACTTGAATATTTGAAGGAGATGGAAATTTGAAAATAGGTTACTTGAATAAAAAAATTCATCAAAGATGGTTTGGTAACCATGGGGTCAAAGCAAAGACAAAGAAAAAACTGTAGAAAGTGAATGACACCCAAGGAAATTCAAGAAAATAAAGAAATGGAGCAAAAAGACAAAGGGATAAAGAGAAAGCATTCGTCAAATGAAAAATTTGGAAGCATCTAGTTCCAAGAATGTTGAAGAGGAAGCCATGAATGATGAAATGAATGTAGATGATGCAAATGTGGAGATGGTGAATATGGAAGAAAATGCAATTATGGAGACAAACCCAACTATGCCTTCAACTTCAACTTTGAATGATATGGAAAGAGTACCTATGAAAAAAACTTCACATATGTCTTCAAATCCACCTCCCAATGATATGAAAAATGTACCTATTCAAACAATCTATCCAGGTATGTTTTCAAACCAAAGTCTTGATAATATTGATCTTGCTTGTTAGATGAAGTTGGATACACCATTGATGATATCAATAATTCTAGGGTTGAAACAATGCAAAAACAAAAAAAAGAGTAAATTATATCTTATGAGAATCCAAATGAGAATGAAATCCCTCATATTGATGAAAATAAGAATGAAATCTCTTTTACATTTGAAAATGAAAATGAAACCCCTTGTGTGAATGAAATGAAACCCCCTGTGTGAATGAAAATGAAACCCCTTGTATGGATGAAGGTGAAAATGTTTTTTTTAAATTGAAAAAGATGTGCTAGATAACCTTTGTGGGAAATTTTCTTGGAGAAAAATTAGAACTTATGGAAATAGAATATATAAAATATTTTTTTATAGAAAGAAATTAGGATTCCAATGCCAACTCATGATGCAATTGATGAGAATGTCGAAAATGAGAAAACTGATGAAAAAAATAGGTATTTTTATAAAACAAAAAAAGAAAGATGATTAAGTAGAACAAGTCATATCTAGTGTTGCTAATGCTATTGAATTTATAGGTAAGAAAAGTTGATCCAAAGATAAGAATGCAGCGCATCGTGCAATAACAACTGCTCTAGTTGATAAAAAAATTCAAATAAAAGAATGTTAAGTAAGACTAGTAAATGTATAAAAGTAAATCCTACACCTTTGATAAGAGCTGCTAAAAGAAGAGAAAGTATTGAAAATGATCCAATTAATCAATGTTGGAGTTTTAGTGGTAGACTCCCAAGATCAGACATGAAATTAAATCTTTAATCGATAAATTTTGGCATGATAATACAAGAGTATCACCTAACATTAGAGATGCCTCAAAATTAAAGGTTGGTTCCAAAATTTGTGAACCTCATCCAAAGCATCTCTTAGATATGACTCAAACTGAATTATATAAAAAAAAATTAGATGCTTCAATCTTACCATTGAATATTAACATAAGTCAAAGATCATTCAAAAAGTGCAAACCTTGGTATATTATAATTAATAAGCAACAAATCTCTTATTGTTGTAAGAATCATACAATTTAATTATTATTATGATAGTTTTCTATATACGATGCACTTTGCATGCTAACCAAATTATGCAGGACATTTGTGGTATTAATATGCCACCTGAAAGAATCAAAGATTTTATAGCAGGTTTGTTTTGTGAACCCTCTAACAGAAACTTATTTTATTTAAAAGCATGTATTTATGGAGAATGTGATAGATGTGGTAGCTTTTCATTATTAGAAAATGTATGCATGAAAGTAGTTTAGATGAATTTGGAAAAAAATTAGAGGATGTAAATGTTTTTTAAAATGTTGAGTATTCTTTAAAAGATGGAAAAACTGGAAAATGTTGTGAGCTAATTGTGGAAACATTTAGTGTGCATGCATTTATTAAATAACTTAAAGATAAGATTGTACCTAAATATGTTCAACACTCTCATTATACTCATTGGCTTAATAATCAATTTCATTTATGTAAAAACACATTCCCAACTGGAACTATATTGTCAGTTGTTGATTTGGCTGAAAATTACACTCTTTCTCCACAAGAAGAAATTCAATCACAGTATTATAATTCAGTGCAAGTAGCTATATTTGTTCATATTTTTTATAAACATGCAGATGCTAGTAGAGAAAATAATAGAAATTTTTTGAGAGAGTACTATTTTTATGTAAGTGATAATAAATTGCATTAATCTAAGTTTGTTCAATATTGTTTTGATATATTTTATGAAAATTTAAAAGAGAGAGGAATTCAAATGCTAGAACATCTCATATGGTTAGATAATTGCATGGGTCAATTAAAAAATGCTAGAATGTTTTATTGGTTATGTAGAGTTCATAAGGAAAATAATATCCAACACATATGGAGTCTTTTTGAAGTTGGTCATGGTAAGGGAGAACACGATGGAGCAGGTGCATGTGTGAAGAGAGCTCTTGCTAGAGAGCAACTAAAATTTGAGGATGTTGTAAAATTTAGAGATGCACATGCAATTGTAGATTGGTGCAATACCAAATTATCTACAAGAAAAAGTGAGAGCTCAAAAATTTGACACTTCTTTTGGTTAGTTGAAGAAAATGATATATTTTCTCAACAAGATTGTGAAACAATTAATGGATCTCCAAAATGGTATTCATTTAAGAGTTCAAATGCAAACACATGGAAAATAAGGGCAAGGGAGTTGGAATGCTTTTGTCAATTTTGTATTGCAGGTGATTGGGCGGCGTGTGAAAATACAGAATGGGTCGAACAATGGAAACAAAGAGACTTAACACCTACATTGACACATGTTGAACATGAAATGACAATTGAAGATAATCAAGTGTCTGCATCAGATGATTATGATCGTATTTCAGATCTATAAAAGAAGGTACATTATTTATTGAGTTGAATTGTATATTTATTCATATCTATATGTGAATTAAATATAAGTCAATCTTTATTGAATTTTTTATTTATTTTTGTAGGACACGTGTATGTTGTTGCTACACCTGAGGTGAATGAAGAGTAGACGAAGTATTGATTGGCTAGATGTGTTGAGAGAAAACATAAGTTGGTACATCCTAGACTGGATGATGACAACTTTGAGTATCCAACTAGTTCAATGGTTGTTGGAACCTAGCTTCAAAAATATTTGATAAGAAAGAATGGCTTTCCTGCATTTGAAGATTATGAAAGACACAAGAAAATTATACATTATTCACATTTGATTTTGGAAACCAATATAAAATTAGTTAGATATCAAGGGAGGCCTACTAATAACTTAGTGTTATGGACACTTTCAATGGATGATCATGAGACAACCATAGATGCATTACAAAAAAGAGATGATGCAGATGGTACAATGGACTAAATAAATATTGGTAAGTATATAGTTATATATATATTTAATTGATATATGTATTTCTCTTTAGTCATTTCCTATTAAAGTTTTATATAATTTTTTGTTTAAGGTCTCCCAAAACTAGATGGTTTACAAAAAAGAAAGGAGAACCACATATATTACAATGGAATTTGAATCTAGAGACATGTAACTATATATAGTTCTAGATACATTAAATTGGTAGTATAAATATAAAACTAAATTTAATTCATTGACATTTTAAAAAAATTCTATAATTGATTGTATATCCCCTTAAGTAATTCTCTTAAAACCCTTAAGCCATCCTCTTATGTACCTGCATTAATTCATCCTCTTGCATTCCATTAAGTCTCTCTATTAATTCCCCTTAAGCCACTATATTAGGACCCCTTAATCCATATCCTCATATGTCTACCCTTAATCCATCCTCTTGCATCCCCCCTTTAAGCCATCCTCTTAGGACCCCTTAATCCATATCCTCATATATCTACCCTTAAACCATCCACTTGTATCCCATTAAGTCATTGTCACAACACCCTTTAAGCCATCCTCTTAGTACCCCTTAAGCCATCCTCTTAGGACACCTTAATCCATATCCTTGTATATCTACCCTTAATCCATCCACTTGCATCCCCTTAACTCTCTCTAGGCTTCATGAGATGCTTAGAATAAAAAATCTATGTGGCTTAATGGTTTAGGGTTCAGTCATATGGTTTAGGGTTTAGGGTTTCTAAGGTTCATGAGATGCTTAGAATAACAAATCTATATGGGTTTTAAGGGTTTAGGGTTCATGAGATGCTTAGAATAACAAATCTATATGGGTTAATGGTTTAGGGTTCATCTATTAGTCTTTAGGTCATATGGTTTAGGGTTTAGGGTTTATAGGGTTCATGAGATGCTTAGAATAACAAATCTATATGGGTTAATGGTTTAGGGTTCATCTCCTAGTCTTTAGGTCATATGGTTTTGGGTTTAGGGTTTCTAGGGTTCATGAGATGCTTAGAATAACAAATCTATATGGTTTTAAGGGTTTAGGGTTCATGAGATGCTTAGAATAACAAATCTATGTGGGTTAATCGTTTAGGGTTCATTTCCTAGTGTTTAGGTCATATGGTTTAGGGTTTAGGGTTTCTAAGGTTCATGATATTATTAGAATAACAAATATATATGGGTTTTAAGGGTTTAGGGTTCATCTCCTAGGATTTAGGTCCTATTATTTAAGGTTTAGGGTTTTAAGTCATTCTCTCAACTCCCCTTAATCCACCCTCTTACATCCCTTTAATTCATTCTATCAACTACCTTTAATCCAACCTCTTACATCCCTTTAAGTCATTCTATCAATTCCCCTTAATCCATCCTCTTACACCCATTCAATTCATTCTATCAACTCCCCTTAATCCATCCTCTTACATCCCTTCAAGTCATTCTATCAACTCCCTTTAATCCATCCTCTGACATCCCTTCAAGTCATTCTATCAACTCCACTTAATCCACCATATTTCATCCCCTTAAGCCATCCTCTTAAAGGACCCGCAAGTCATACCCTCTTACATCCCCTTAATCCATAATCTTGCATCCCTTAAGTCACTCTCATAATTCCCCTTAAGCCATCCTCTTAGGACCTGTTAATCCATATCCTAAGGTTCATGACATGCACCCTCTTAATCCACCCTCTTACATCCCTTTAAGTCATTCTTCAACTTCCCTTAATCCACCCTCTTACATCCCTTCAAGTCATTCTATCAACTCCCCTTAATCCACCCTCTTGCATCCCCTTAATCCATCCTCTTAAAGACCCTTAAGTCATAACCTCTTACATCCCCTTAATCCACAATCTTTCATCCCTTAAGTCACTCTCATAATTTCCCTTAAGTTGTCCTCTTTGGACCCATTAAGCCATATCCTAAGGTTCATGACATGCATCCCCTTAATCCACCCTCTTACATCCCTTTAAGTCACTCTATCAACTCCCCTTAATCTAACCTCTTACATCCATTCAAGTAATTCTAGCAACTCCCATTAATCCACCCTCTTGCATCCCCTTAAGCCATCCTCTTACATACCCTTAATCCACAATCGTGTGTCCCTTAAGTCACTCTCATAATTCCCCTTAACCAATCCTCTTAAGACCCATTAAGCCATATCCCAGGGTTCATGACATGCATCCCCTTAATCCACCCTCTTACATCCCTTTAAGTCATTCTAACAACTCCCCTTAATCCACCCTCTTACATCCATTTAAGTCATTCTATGAACTCCCCTTAATCCACCCTCTTGCATCCCTTTAAGTCATCCTCTTAACTCCCCTTAAGGAATTCTCTTAGGACCCCCCTTAAACTATATCCTCTTAGGTCCCCTTAATCCATCTTATGGGAAACATCATTTGAATTTGTATGGAATTTATAAGATCCATTTTTTTAACATTTACTATATATTGTTCTTTTCTCACATGAATTATTTACTTAAATGACTCATAAAAAGTATAGTTACTTTACTTACATTAATTATTTTTTCAGGTTCTCATCAAGTTGGTCTACCATGTGATTGTCATTGTAAAATTATTTTACCAAGAGACTATGTAACTATCAATTTGTAGTCTTGACCTAAAATTTGATAAGCTTTAATTGTATCTACATGCACATATATGTTTCATCATGTTATATATTTGTATTAAACATCAATATACATTATATATATTTCTTCGATGTATGAACTTAAATGAACTTATTAGTCACTTTTTAAATATATTGTTCCAATTTTATAGATTATACATTCCATGTCTTGTATTTATGACATTTTATATAATTGTTCAATTGTATAGATTATACATTTTGTCCATACAAGGATATAGATTTTTGTTTATTGATTCAAATATTTGTGAGAATTGGAAAATAGTTAATCATCAATCATCAAAAAGAACATAACATGATCATAATTGACTACATATATGATCATCATATTAAAGTCAACTGATATAAATAAATAAAAACATGATAATATTAATTGATATATAATGTATGTGAAATGGTCCATGAAATAACATGTTCAAAATGTATATGTCAAGTCCAACACATATATTTAAATAAAACTATAGATCTATAGTCCAGAAAATTTAAAACCATCTAACTATTAGGTTGATCGGTCATATCAAGTTTCCTCTTTGTTCCATGTTGACTAGATGTACCCACATCATGTTGTAAAAGAGTACAAGAAACTTGAAATTAGATTTAAAGTTATTTAGAAATTTTGATATAATTAAAAGTATTTAAACTTGAAAATATAAAATTTTAGATAAAAATAAATTTAATTAAATCTCTGGTGAATACAATAAAAATGATTTTTAGTATGCATAAATTACCATAAGATCATGTGAATCTACTGGCACATTTTGTTCAACAGGTAGCATAACTTTCAGTTGAGAAGATCCAAATGCTTGATTTACTATATCCTGCATATTCATATAAAGCTAACAATATGTTGAAACCTCGAATATATATATATATTTAAAAGGCCTATAAAAATTGTATAGGAGATTTAGTAAAGTTTACAACCTTGAATGATATGACCTCATGATCACGCACCTGAGATTACCCATGCATAAATGTTGACAATGTCTCTCGTGCACCTGCCATGGGTATATCATGAAATCCTTGCATATAGATGTACAACAATTTGTATAGATCAAATTCACACATATGTATGTAAATGAACAAATTAAATTAGATCTATGATGTGTATTTAATTTAAACTTAACAAACTTTTGAAAGCACACACCTGAGTTGACGATGTCTCAAGAGTGCTCACCACAACTTGTGGTTGGTTAGTACTAGGTATCGTATGACCTCCCTACATCTAGATATAATATATCATTTCACACATGTGTACAAATTCAAATTAAATTAGATATATCCACACAAATTATTTAATATATATTGGTTCAAGTACCTAACCAAAAGGTGAGCCCATCTCTACAACACTCGAATATAGACAAGATCATATTGAGTTTTAGGCATCGTCTGATCATGCATCTACACCAAACACTTCTTGAATTAATATTATATTATATATATAGTTTTATGTTAAATTATTTACATGAATTTTGCACATTTCAAACAAATTAAATTTAAGTTAAAAAGATGAACATACATCTGTAGGATGATCCTCAAAATACAATAAATTCATATATGACTATGTCCCAGATGCATGTGGGTCACCTGAAGTGGATTCCTAAGTATTCCCATAGCTCGAGCCTCCATTCTCTCTATTGGCCACTTCAGCTGCTGCATGTGTTACAAGTTGATGAGTGAGATTTCCTAAAAGAAAACTCAATGCTCCTAATGTTGATGACATGATCTACTGCTGAAATGTAGCGGAAACACCAGGTGAAGGAGGAGGAACAATAGGAGCAATCAGAGCATGTCATTGAGGATTGACACGTGCTCCTAGTATATGTTGGGGCATGCCATGCCCAACTCCCTAAAATGACCTCATATCAAAATAGTTGGGTTTTAAACCCAACTCAAACTTAGCCCATAACTTTCTCAAAAAGTATAGGGGAACCTCAGAATTTCCATGTGGTGGATTATCAAACACCATCCACCATCTATCCTAAAAATGTGTAGCTACCTGTGGGTGCCTACACCATAAAATTTAAATTTGTTTCTTGGTGGGTGGAATTGGTTGGTTTTTTTGGGGGTTAAAAAAATGTTGGCACATGGCTTGTTTTGTTATTTTAAGGTCATTAATTTCTTTATAGGACAATCCATCTACATAGAATTGTCTCCTCTCTTCTCTCCATTGATGGAACCTATCTAGGTCTGCATCAATAGAACGAACATAATTGACAATAGTTTGCACTATAGATGTAAACTATGCGAGATGGGGAGATTCTAGGCTCATTTTTTATTAGATCTATATTTCCCTGAATCACAATAAGGTTTTTTCTAATGCTCTCTCTTAACTGAGCCTGATCTACTATAGGGGTGGGGTGTTAGGAGGTGGAGAGTGTGGAGGTGTGGGGTTTTGTTGTGGTGGTGGATTTGGATGTATGGGATTTGTAGGAATTTGTACATCAAGCATAAAATCATCTATGTTAAATTTTGGATCCATGTGAACAATGAAATGGCAATTGCATGTTAAACAATTAAAATATATATATCAAAAAACTAATTAAATAATGCACATAATTTGAAATTTATTTAAAAATTACATTGAACATGCACAAATTCAAAATACATTTCATTTGAAGACCAATCAATTTATAACATTAAAAAATCTATAACATTAAAAATCCATAGCGTGTACACATTAAATTGAGTGTAGTGTGTGGTTGTTAAAATGAAGGGTTTGTTGTTACTACCAACTCTTAGAATGCAACTAAAAATGGAGATAATTGTCACACCAAGGTCATAAAATTTTCATAAAATCTTACCACAATGTTACTTAAAACTAACTATTGAACAACTTTTAGTAACCCTTCCAAGAAGAATCATTAAGTATATCTAAAATATAAATCCACTATATAATTTAGATCAATATGTATACTATAATTAAGATACCTAAAATATCTAAGGATGCACTAAATTACATTTTGTGTACATGGAAAGGGAACTCATATGTTGAGTCAAGTATTTAGTGCTTCTACATCAAAACTTTGTAGAGGATGACATATTTTTCATAATTCATCTAGGTATTTTATGTTAAACCCTTAATAAATGGGATGGTTCAATTATAAATAGTTTTGAGTTAGATCTATATGTGGTACATAGGATACCTCTCAGTGAAAATAGGGAGGTAAGTTCTAATTATAACTCTAACCATTTAATTTCTATAGGTAAAGGACTAAAGAATGAATTTAAATAAGACACGTGATGTAGATATATAACTTTGATTTCTCAAATTGGGTGTTAATAGGAGGTTAGGGGTTGTTTAAAGTGTCTTCTATTACATATATAAAGGTGGAAAAAGAGAAGGAAAGGTCTCCACTAATTTAGGTTATGAAAAACTCAAGAATGAGTGTCAAAATGGGTAAATGATGAAAACCATGTAGTTTAATTCAAGTAAAAATTATAGTAGATTCTATTTATATCAAGATTATTGTTAGAGAAGGATGCTCAATGGAGCTCATAAATGTCAAGCCTATCATTAATTAACTAATTCATCAATAAGTAATTTATTCTTCTAATTTTTTATGGGTCTAGAGCTTTATATTTTGGGGCAAGGGGAAGTTTACTCATAGGTGTGGTTGTTTCCCAACAAGAGTATATCTATAGAACTAAGGTATATCAACTGTGAATACATGTATTTATCAAGTATGAAAGAATTTAATTAAATATAAGGACATAAATTGATTTATCTAAATTTTCAAATTTCATGATAAGAGACACAAGTTCTCTATAGTGGGACAAAGTAGTTAAGAAGAAATTATAATTTTAAAACTAACATTAATTTATAATCTCATTCATTGTTTTCAAAGCATACTAAAGATAATAATAAAAAATTAATAGAAGAAATTCAAAGGGACACATAGATATATGCTAGTGGTAATTGCAATGTAAAAAATAAAAAAAGATGACCTTGAGCTCTATTCACATATAGAAAATGGCTTCTTTAAGTACAAATACTTCACTAAATTTTTAAATAATTGTACAATGAAATCATATTTATACATGTGAATTGGTGTGCATAATTTATCATACAAAAATGAAAGAAACTAGATCTTTACAATATAATTATTTAGAGATTCGATGACATAAAAACATATATCTATGTCAAATAAAAAATGTAAGAAACCTCTAAGGAGGGATACTTCTAAAATTATGTGAAGTGAAAGTTAAGAACCAATGACAAGGAGGACACAAAATAAAGCAAGGAAGGAGGGAAATTTCCAAATTGAAATTACTCAATGAGCAAGAGCAACATGACCAATCCTAATGAGATTGAAACTTGTAACCATACTAAAAAATGAGATTGCTTAAACTATAGCTGATTATGGCAATGGTATAAAATAGCAAAATGATCAATCCTTATCAGATCAACCTCATAAATTTATGCTATGATTTGTTGAACTAGTTAAGAAATATCTCCTCATTTCTCAACACAAATGGTTACATTGAAAGTATTGATTGTACAAGTTCAAGTTACACTATCTAAAAGGTAAAAATATTACGGTTTTAGGTTTAGGTTTTAGGGTAAATAGGGTTTTAGGTTTACATTTTAGGGTTTAGGTCCATGGATTAACCTAGGTAGTTTTTAGGGACCTATGTTTTTTGGAACCTAGAGTTTAGGGTTTTCATTTCTAAGTTAAATGTGTCCAATTTAGGTTTAGTTTTTATGGTTTTTTATTTACAATTTAACACTCTTTGTTTCATTTCAATGTTTTTGGTTTTTTAAATACAATTTAAAAACTATAAAATATCAAACTAAAACAAACTAAACAAACAAAAACTAAATAACAATTACAAAACAAAAATGCAAGATATAAAGGGAAATGATGGTAGAATTCAACCAACCTGGAGGTCATTGAGGTCGGTTGTGTCAATAGGAGGAGGTGGTAGTGGAAATTTGCTTCAATTAGGCCTTTCAAAATGTGTAAGCAATCTTGCTTCCCCTTCTCTAGCGCAGTTCAAAATGATAG
>VDFB02379711.1:5596894-5662743 GCA_007258455.2 Sequoia sempervirens | reverse complement strand
TCAAATCATATTAAATATCTTTTTCTTTAATGTTTAAGTTATATCAATTCCATGTGTCTTCATGATATTTGAAAGAGTATAGAGGCTGAATTTGAGAGAATTTTTTCTAGTAACCCTCTATGTGTTTAAGATGAAGATATCTAAATTATATGTTCTTAGCAATGTTCAATGAAAATGGGATTATGCTTGAACCTGGTAGGATATAAAATACCCATCACTCATATATCTGAGAACTATATACTTTCATAGGTCTGTAGTTTGTTGTTTGGTACAAGTTTATCATATGCTTGGACCTACAATTAGGAACACCCTCCTGAGTCCTATCGAGCTCAAAGTGTAGAAGGCTTTCATAGCCTTCTTCATTGGCTTTTCTTCTCTTCAATCTCTTGATAGTGTAGATTCCCTATCCTAAACACTTAATCCCCTAGTTTAGGCATTCTGTTTCTCCTTAAGATTGAAGGTTGGAAGAAAAATAACCAACAGATTGGTGACTCTACTAGGGAAACATTAGATGAGTATCCATTTGAAAAGAGTCAAGAATTTGTTGAATCTGAACATTTGATTTAGATATTGAGAAGTTTTCAGACCTGGAAGTGATTTTTTTTCAGCATTCTCAAGAGATGTTTTCAAGAGATTATTGTCAAAAGGGTTCAAGAGCAGATTTCTTCATCATTTTTGTAGCAATAAAGACCTCAAGAATCATCTCAAAGTCTTTGGAAATCATGCATATTTTTGGAGCTAACATTGTGATGTAGGTTTGAAGATCTAATCCAAGCATTCAAGTCAAAGATTCAAAGCAAGATTCAAGCATCAAGATCCACATCCATTGAGGCCATCTCATGTAAGATTTCAGTCCTTCCAAGGTTTATTCAAGGGTTTGGTGAGTTGCAACATTGTGTTGTTCATTCATCATTCCTTTTAGGATACTTCATTTCATTTCAAGGTTTAGTTGCCAAAATGGGGTTTGACCAAGGAAAACCCCCATTCAAAAAAAACAAACAATTTTTCCCTCTTGTGTTTGTGCTATCGATTTTAGGTTGAAGGAAAATTGAATATTAGAGATCTCTAAAGTGCAAAATTGTAAAAGTTGTAAAAGTTGTCGAAGTTGCAAGAAAAATTGGGAAGATCATGAAAACTTAGATCCTGAACTCTTTTTTTGTCATTTGTACATGAAGTCAATGGGAAATTGCATCTCAAATCTATCTTCAGAGGCTCCCAAAAATTCATTTCAAAAATTTGTCTCATGAACCATTTGCCATTTTTGGATAGGGGGTTCTTGGACATTTTGCAGTGATTTTTGGACACTCTGTAACTGACATTGAGGTAAGTTTTAAGTACCTTCCACTCATCCAATTTTCAAAGCATTGATTGTTTCTATTAGATATAGGCTTCATCTACATGAATTAGGTCTTAGTTTTCATATTTGAGATCATTTGCTATTTTATTTTCATCTCCCAAAAGTGTTGTTTGAAATCTACCCCCTGTCCACACACACATAAAGGAAATTGCTAGATCTTCCATTGAATTGACTCACATAATGGTTCAGGTTAATTCTATCTTGGAGGATCTGATTTCCTAAATGAAATAGAAAATAGTTAGGTTCATTACACCCCAATTCTACATTTCTATTTATAGTAATTTTGGTGAAACATTTCAAATTTAGTATAAAACCCTATTTGTTTTGAATCTATGCTCTTTCTCTATGTTTCAATACCGAGTTATTACATCATTTGAAAACTAAGTGCAAAAGAACAAGGAGAATTGAGCAATTTATGATAAATCATTTTCAAGATCATTATCAAGCAAGTCAAGAGTAGCATTTCAATGATTTATTGCAACATTTCAAGATCCAAGCATCATGTCAATTTGTGTATGAGTATATTTTATGTTTATGTTTTTATATTGTTTGTGAAGACTAACCCTTGTAGGTCTTCAAGCAATTCAAGCAAGGAAGCCTTGAGGAGATTTTCATGACTTCAATCCTTCAAGGACACCATTCAAGGGTGGTGAGTTGTAGTCCATTGTTGATTTATTATTCCTTTTTTATTATTTAGCCCTATCCTTGAAAATGATAGGTTTTTCTATTGTTGACATTGTCATTGTGGAAGTGGAAATACTAACATAAGGTTTGACTAAGGTAAGCACCTAAATGACACAACCCTTTCTTCTCTCTTCAAATGTGTAGGTTTCAGATTTGAGGAAGATTGGAGGAAGTTTGAAGATCAAATATTCATTATTTTAATCAAACATTACATCTTGACAACTCATGAAATCTCAGCTATTGAATGATCTGATAGTGATTTGATAGTATGACAAGTAGAAAATGGAAGCTCTGATCTAGCACTAGAGGATTGTGAAAACATATCTTAAATTCGTCAACAAGGATAGTGGCGCCCCCAGAGGAAATATCTTGCAAAATCAAGCTCAAATTTATACTACAAGTGTACAATGTCCTGCTCAATCTATTTCTAAAGTCTGAATTTCTTTGTGATATCTCAGATTGGTTGTATTTGCATTAGAACAATAATTTGCATCATTGGCTCAATTAAATCATAGCATTTAATCTTTAAGGTCATTTCAGATTTGGTCAAGGGTAGGTTGACTCACCTTTTAGGCTATAAGTAAATCATATATCCTGTCCACATCCAATCAAACCCTCTCTTCAATTAATGAAATAGGATAAAGGTGTCAAACCCCCACAAAGGGAGATCTCCACATCCAATCAAACACTCTCTTCAATTAATGAAATAGGAAAAAGATGTCAAACCCCCACAAAGGGAGATCTCCCCTAAGGGTCACACACATTTTGCTACATTTCACCAAGATTTTGCATTCCCTGTGCTAGGTCAATCTTGTGACACACAAATTCAATTGTGAGCCACTAGGGATTGTCCACAAATGTAAAATTTTAAATTTTAAATTGCTAATTAGTACCTTTTCCACTAGTAATTGTAAGTCAACTTTGTATACATTTTTGTGCATATTAATTATGTATTGATATTTAGCGGCAATCATTTGTACACTTAATTCATATGGTTGAATAAGGAGCATTCATCCTATGAACATTTTGATTTAGAACTTAAAATAAACATATCTACCTCAAAATCAAAACACATTTACATCTATGCCACGTGCATGTTTGAAAATGTAGTCTCCAATATTTATCTAAGACCATTAAACCACTCTATCAAAAAGATTCATTGGAAAGAACTTAACCCTTATATTCAACATCTTATTAAAACATAGTTAAACACATCAATGTGTAAAATCCTAATCTACCAAAACCAATCATACAAATTATAAAACAAGGTCATCCACAAAATCATTTCCACCTTAAAGATCGATATAAACAAAATACAAAATCTTTTCCACATTACTTAAGACCGATATAAACAAAATCTAAATCTGACTATTCGAAAATAGCATCAAAACCATCATTAGCTTATCTGAACAAGAGATCTTCTTCCATTAAAATAGTGTCAACTATCCTTTCTTGGAACTCCATAGTCAAAATCAAGATTGCTGCTTTGAATTCTCTTTAAAGTTTGGTGGGCCCTCTCATGTCCGCATCATTATCGGTTGTGAACTTATGTGGCGGACTAATCCATCCTAATTTAATTAAGAACATTTCAATGTACATACATCGAATAGAATTATATTCACTTCTTTACGACTTGAAATCCAGAATGAAAATCAGATAACGTCGAATATGAGTTTCCGTATGCACGGCCCGAGGAATAGGAGAGGCTGCGGAAATTTCATTCCACGGATAAAGGCGGGTCTGTTCCAAATGAAACTTGGGGTTCTGCGTAGTTAAAATGGGGTAGCTGCAACTGTTTACCTTAATACACAAACCATACTATTTCTTAACTGAGAGCCCTAACATAAAGTTGTGGGCTAACAGCTTTTCTCAAACAAAACGAGGATTTATTTTATCGTATTTAGTTTTTGTCTTTGTGCTGTTTAATTTTACCTGGAAAACTTCGAAGATGGTGCTTTCTTCAGCCGTTATATTAGCAGTGGTTTTTGCTTTGGTTTCCTTTCAGGCTTCCTTGTCAGCATCCCAATACAATGTAATTGATGGGTGCTGGAGAAACGATCCCAATTGGCAACGCAACAGAATGAAGCTTGCAGATTGTGCTGTGGGCTTTGGAAGCGGAGCCATTGGAGGCAGAGGAGGAATGATTTACACTGTCACAAGCTCTGACGACAACCCATCTAATCCAATGCCTGGGACACTGAGACATGCAGCAACTCTTCGTGGTGCAGTGTGGATAATTTTTGCCAGAGATATGGAGATAAAACTTCACTTTCCCCTGTTTGTTTCAAGTCACACGACAATCGATGGAAGGGGTGCGAGTGTCACCATCAGTTATGGGGCCTGCATTCGTGTGGCGAATGTGACGCACGTTATAATCCATGGATTGAACATCCATGACTGTTGGGAAAGCTCCCGAGGTAACGTTTTGATTTCAAAAGCCAGAGGGGTAGTGAACATATACCCACAAGATGGTGATGCAATATCTATTGAAAGCGCCAAGCATGTTTGGATTGATCATAACACTCTGTCTCATTGTGCGGATGGGCTGGTAGATGTGACTCTTGGTTCAGCTGCCATCACTGTTTCTAACAACCGGTTTTTCAGTCATAACGAGGTGAGTAAAACCATAACATGTCTGTAGCATTCTAGTTGTGTTTGTTTCTAATTTAATAGAGTTTTTTTGGGTCAAGTTTATTAAGTTTTTATTTGTTCAGGTGTCTTCTCTGAAGTCATACTAATTTCTTTCATAGGATCTGTCTATTATTATAATTATAGATAAGTCATTAAAAAAATCAAAACATAGAATGTATTATTTAAATACAAACAAATTTGATCCTCCTAATATAAAATTGATTAGTTACTTTTGTATAAAATAGTTTTGAATGAAAGTTAAAATATATATGCAAATTTGTTTTAACTAGCACACATGTAAGATTACAAATTCATGCGATGTGTTTTTAAGTTTCAGCTTAAGTAATTGAAGTCTTCTTTTCTTATCATGGATAGATTGGTAACATTATAATTCCTTGTATTCCAAATCACAGGTTATGTTGTTGGGTAACAGTGATTCAGATCTTGTTGACAAACGCATGAAGGTGACAGTTGCCTTTAATCATTTTGGACCTGCACTTACTCAACGAATGCCCAGGTAATTTGAATGTTTTTTCTGCCTCCAATGTAGGTGAATAAAAAGCAGTTAGAAGGAAAAATTTAACCTTGATTTTGTTGGCATTAACATTACAGAGCTAGATTAGGATATATTCATGTGGTGAACAATTACTATGAACCATGGGGAATATATGCTATCGGAGGGAGTGCCAATCCCACCATCTTGAGCCAAGGGAATGTATTTATGGCTCCAGATGACTATACAAAGAAGCAAGTCACTGAGCATAAAGGCGATTCATATCATACTAGTGTGTGGAGATCCAAACGTGATTTATTTTTAAAGGGAGCATATTTTGAAGAGTCTGGTGAAGGGAAAAAAATCCCAATGTACAAAAGAAGAGAAAGATTTCGAGTTGCCAAGGCCAAATTAGTACCACTTTTGACCAAGGGTGCAGGGGCTTTGTTTTGTTTGCCAAATAAACCTTGCTAGTCATATTTTTAGTTTGATAAAACTATTTTTCTTATCAAACATGCCTTATTAACTGCATGTTTTCCATTTTATAAAGGTTGTGCAAAATGCTCTGATTCATCAATTGGATAAATTTTCATCTAATATTAATCTAGTTGTAATATATATAGGTCTATGTAATGTTCTTAGTTTTGGAGAATGTCTTAAAAGATCTATACATCAATAAATGGTACAATCTTGTGAGAGGTTGGGTCTATTCTACTAAACCATTTATCCATCCTCATTAACACACTCTCATACATTCATTTTCACCTTATCCATATGAACATGCATACATTTTGATGCAGTCATTAGACCATACATTTTTTATATTCATTTAAATATATAATCTAACCATTTCCATGTCCAAGGTCATTTCTATGAATATTGTGACAACTTTCATAGTGATAGATTTGATCCCTAAAAATTTAAAATTTAAATTGAAATTTAGCCGACTCTTGACCACTATGCTTGTATTTAAGGGAAATTATTTGTATTCGTTTCACATTATCTTGCATAATATCATCTTCTCTAATTCTAGAAGCATTAGAGTAATAAATAGTACAATAGTTCATGCTGATCTTTAATACACAATTTTGAGGATCAACCTAAGAGAGCATGTCCCTTTGTGACATATCATCAAACTCCTAAAGATATTTATATGTTGTGGAAAGCTTTGTAGTAAAAAAGATAGTAGAATAAAGAAGGGAGAATTCAATGAACTACAAGGCATGGGTACATAATTATATAGAGTAGATTTATGGCATAGAAGTAAAATTCCAAAGGTATTGAAAAGACCTTAAGGCACATAATTGACCTAGAGTAGAGGTAGGTCAAGAACATAGTTTGGGGTAATATATAGAAAATGAAGACTTATCTCTATATAGTGATAAGATATAAATTAGAATCTACATAAAATTTAATCATTATATGGTCATCGAACTAAGTAATTATATCCTCATTGCATTTTTTTCAATTTAGCATTTAATTCATATCTGTCTATATTACCTATAACTTATAATTATTACTCTAGGTTGAATTACAAGTGCTACATTGCAAACATTTCATTTGATTAAATTATGCTAAGTTTATGAAAAGTTTAATTTCATTCACAGTTTGGTGAACTTGATCAATCCTACATGATTTAATATTTCTTTGCAATTTTTCCCTTTCACATTAGAACTATCTAGATTTGTATCCTACATGATTTGATCTTTCTTATAGATTTTTCCCTTCTTATTAGTCTTCTTTTTTTATATTTATAATTTTACACTTTTAATACCATATTTTAAAATTTGAGTATATACTTTTCCTATTGTGCTTCACCACATTTATACGGCTACATTTTTTGTGAATATTTTATATTTTTATTGTGAAATCCCTTTTACTTACCCTACTACTATATTAAGGTTTCTCTTTCATCTCTAAGATAGCACACCTATTTCTAATTTTCCAATTTGAAGTATACTTTTAAAGTTTATATGTCCATATTTGGTTTATGTCATGATTCAATCATGGAACTACTCTTACATTAAGGAGGATTTCTTGTTTAAACCCTCACATAGTTTCCCACCCTAATGACAACAAGAATTATTTTGATGTTTCTATTGAGAACAATCTTAAGATAAGAAATATTATGATAACATGATTTTCATCTATCTAACAAAGATTTTGTAAATAGATTAGGTAGTTTACCTAAAGGTAAAAATACAGTATATGATTCACAACATGTTTGCAACAAAATTACATTATTTATAATTATTTCTAGCCATGGGGGCCAAGATTGCTTCACGTACATTTTTCTAGTTGCACATCTATTTCCTCCACTTCTTGTATAATTAGTCTATCCTCTTTATATCACCATTATTACAATTAGTGTTCTATCACATAGTTTTTACCTAATCCATCCATATAAATTACATCATTCATATTCCCATATATATAACTATTATTTAAATTACTAATTAATCTCTCACACTTGTTTCTTCCACCACTACTCAACTTATCACAATTGCTCTTTCTAGTTCCAATCTCATCTCACCCACTCTCATCTATATGCACATAGCCATTAATATTATACTTCCCACTTATATGATTCATACTATTTCACCTTCCTAATTCATGGATCATGTCATTTTCTATTCACAAGATACAATTAAAAAATTTTCTATCATGCCATATGACTACTTTTTCCCATCATATTATCCATCAATCCATTTCCATGATCCCCATACCTCAATTTATAATGAATATAACACAATGCTACTATCTACTACAATACACTAAGTAGAATACTATACGAGATGAAGAATCTCAAGAAGGAGCTAAATGGTGCAAGAAAAGAGGATTCTATTACATATAAGCATTTATATTATAGACCATTAGATTTCAAGGTAATTTTTTATTCATTACATGTTGGTTTTGTGTCTTTTAATTTTAAACTAGAAAAGAAAATCCAAATATTCACATACAATCAATTTATAATTGCTTACATTGACTTTACATTTAATAATATTTTGGCTAGGTAACTTTGATAGACCTTGAATGACTATACTATATAGTGGTTTAGTTATTAAATCCTAATTCTTTGAAATACCTTGGTATGCACACAACAAATTTCTTATTATATTTTCATACAAACATGGGATTATATATCATTCTAAATAATTTTACTAGATAAATCTAATGAAGCAATGAACTCATAAACTATTATGTCAACTATTATATCTCTTTTTATGGGAAATTAAAACACCAATTTGATGATGATAATTTACAATTTATGTTTCTCAAGTG
This sequence comes from Sequoia sempervirens, assembly GCA_007258455.2. Lineage (NCBI taxonomy): Eukaryota > Viridiplantae > Streptophyta > Pinopsida > Cupressales > Cupressaceae > Sequoia > Sequoia sempervirens. The sequence goes on along the minus strand of VDFB02379711.1, from coordinate 5,654,293 downwards.
GCTATCCGCTCATTAATAATAATGTAAATTTATAAAGATTTCCCTCTTTTAGAGATATCAAGCACACAAAACTAAAGATTCATGAGGTAAATTTTTGGCCTCTACTACATTGAAATATGAACCATTATCTCAATGAACCTATCATTTCAAATTTCAAAAGAAAAATATATTCTCAAAGGGTAATGATATGAAGGAAAGTGTTAACCACTACCACTACTTTTCTATCATTCAAACCATATGCACCATGGATATTTTTTTTAAGATTCTTGATAAATCATAGATGGTTTCCTTCAAATATTATTAAGTGCTAATTTTATAACTAATACCATCAATTTTCCATCCTCAAACCATATGCACCTAGGATTTTTCTTAAAATTAAAGAATCCATAGATGATGTCATTTGAATCTATTTGAGTGCTAAATTTCTCACATCCCACTATTTTATCCATTGGATCTTAATAAAACACTTCCTAGAATGTGCAATAACCAATTATATTATAATTTCTATAGGACTAAGTGTCTTTGTTCTCACACATCCGCATGTTTTAAAAATATGGTAGGGTGAATGCAAGATCATGATGGCTCAAAAAGTGGCAAAGGAAAAAAAATCATAGTGGATGTAAAAGTGGTAACATTTGGATTTATATTTAGATATAGATAAATAATTACTATTCTATATATGTGAAATGTGGTATCTCTCTATAACTTTTTTGTGATTAAATTCAATTTAGAAAGTGAAAATCCTAAAAAGTGTGAAAAAATTACAAAATACATGTTCTTAGTGTTATTTAAAAAGAAAAATTATGATATTACCCTTAAAGATGATAACATTCTAGAATAAAAATTAGGAAACTAAAAGAGGTTTTAGAGGAAACTGTCAAAATTCTAAAAAAATAATTTATTTCTAATTACAAATTTAATTAAAAAGAAAAAATTATTTTGCACATAAACGAATTAAATTTTATTCCTAATATTCTCTCAATGTGTATAACTTGCCAACTGATGTGGAATCATCAAGACCTTTGGAGACCTTGGTTGAGGGGCCAAATGAGGGAGGCACACCTATGGTGACAAAGAGTGCAGATCCTCAGTAGATTTTCACAACTTTGTTAATAGAGGGTGAGGGTGCATAATAGGACACTCCACCTATGAGGATAGATGATGTCGGGCTAAGGATAGTTTAGACATAGCCATTGGGAGTCTTATAGGAAGTGGGGGACCATTGCAACTGGAGTATCCCATGGCCTCCTAGGGATCACCACCATTCACCCCATTGAGTGAGAATGAGGAGGATGAGTCTGGTGGGTTAGATGCATTAACACTAGAGATGTCTATGTTGGATGTATCTGATCCCTTGGAGAAAGTTCAAAAGTATGTTGATGAGCTCTAGACCATGATAATAGAAATGCAGTGGGTGGGGGAAATTTGTAAGTAACTCAAAATTAGTTGATCACAACTAGTAGCACAATAGGTTCAGAGAATCCCAAGATTTGTGTAGACTAGATGTGAGAAAGACTTTTCACATTGCTTCACTACAAGGGGATGGATATCAATAGAGACTCCAATGATGTTGAAGGCATGACGTGGAGTACGAACCTTGATTGTAGGAAGGGATGGTCAAGTGATTGCATCCTTATTCAAAATCGATGTAGACTTTAGGGATGTATTTTATGGGATGAAATTATAGTTGGTAGCCATAGAAGCAATAGCGAAGGAAAGGATGGGGCCCTTTAACTCGTATAGAATATAAACAATAGCTTCCATCACTGTTTCTAATAACCAATTTTTCAGTCATAATGAGGTGAGTAAGAAAAACCATAACATGTTTGTAGCATTCTAGTTGTGTTTGTTTCTAATTTAATAGATTTTTTTGGGTTGTTGTTTTGGTTGATGTAAAACTAGGGCATGTTTATTAAGCTTTTATTTGTTTAGGCGTGTCATCTGAAATCATACTAGTTTCTTCAATAAGATCCACATATTATTATAATTATATATGAGTCATTAAACAAGTAAAAAACCATAGAATGTATCGTTTAAGCTAAATAGATTTTATCATTCTAAAATAATAGTTGATTAATTGTGATTGCCTAAAATAGTTTTGAGTGAAAATATAAATATATATGTAATTGACTAGTTTTATCTAGAACACATGTAAGATTACAAATTCATGTGATGTGTTTTTAAGTTTCAACTTAAGCAATTGATGTCTACCTATCTTCTTATGGATAGATTGGTCACATTATAATTTCTTGTATTCTAAATCATAGGTTATGTTGTTGGGTAACAGTGATTCAGATCTTATTGAGAAACACATGAAGGTAATAGTTTCCTTTAATCATTTTATCTACACTTATTCAATGAATTCCTAGGTAATTTGAATGTTTTTGAACCTCCAACGTAGGTGAATAAACAACAGTTAGTGTACCCTAGGAAAAAGTATCCTTTGCTTGATATGGGATTAATTCATGATAAACTAGACTCAATGACGTCCTAATCTAGTGTTGTGAGGTTTTTTATGTATCCACACTAGGTCTTGGACCCTTAATATGCATTTAATGATGTCTTGTAAAGGTGTTGTAAAGTCTTGTAAAGGAATTTCACGCTTTTCTAGACTTAATGAACCTATTTCTACCTAATTCAATATTATAAAATGTGTTTAATAACACTATTACATCAATCTAGAAGTTTTTTGAATTAAACTTAATGTTAAACTAGTGTTGTAATGTGTCTTGTACATTCACATTGGATCTTGTGCCTTCATAGGCTATGTGGACCTCATTTTAGTGTTGTAAAGTGTATTAAATCATACTTTCACATTGAATTTTGTGACCCAAGCCCTAATTAACCTTTACATCACCACTAATATCCCCCTATTAATCCATATTGTGCATTCCAAGGCATAAATTGATCAAATACATGACAAAGTTGCAATTTAAACCTTATTTCCTTATCTCCTAGGATCTTAGCTATCAAATTGGCCCCTATGGGACCCATTCACCATGCATGGAGAATTAGTCCCATCCAAGTGGAACTCATTTTCCATGTGTGGTGAATTAAACCCATTTGGCCCAATTTTGACCTTTGAGCGGGAAAAAAGTGAAATTTAAGTTTATTATTTCTTCATGTCAGCCTGTGAAGGTGAAATTCCTATAAATATAAGTATTTTAACTCATTTTCACATCCATTCTTCATCATTCATCCACCAATCTTCAATCGCAAGTCAAGCAACTTAGGGTTTTAACATTACAAGTCATTCAAGATCAATTTTCAAACATTCAAGGGCAGATCCTTCTTGTTTTGCTACAGAATTTCAAAATCAAACATCATGGAAAGTTAATAAACTCCATTATTTCATGTTTCATTCCATTCTTTCATCATTTTTGTTTAATTACCTAAAAGGGGTTCGACCAAGGAAAACCCCCATGCCCTAACATTCAACATCTCTCTCTCTTATCTTGTGTGTTTGTAGATTTAGGACTCTTGGAAGCTTGGAAGTCATTTAATATCAAGTTGAAAGGTTTCTCAAGTCTTCTCCTCATTCAAAAAGTCAAAATACCAACAAAATCTCACTTTCAAACCTGTAAATTAGAGTTTTGTAAGTAAACACCTGTAGGAAGTCAATGTGTAGACCGAGAGCTCCATAATCCACCTTTGAATTATAATCAGAAATTCAAAAATGGACTCATTAACCATGAGTGGCGAATGAGTCCCACTTCTAGGTCAATTTTGTGTTTTCTACATTTTTAGATACCCTTTTGTTAGAAATAGGTTCTAGCTCAGTTTTGTAGATCTGGGACTGATTCACCCAGAATGGCGAATGAGTCCCACTAGGCCTAAAAATTAGCATCAACATCATTTCAGAAGCAATTTCTAGCCTTCATCGAGATTCTAGGTGCACACTTTCAGTTTGGTTCATTTATGCTAAGTTTTGCATTCATTTCTAATTCATTTCTGCATAACACAATGTGTTTTCAAACAAGTCATCTTTCTTAGGTTTTGCACATTTAATCAATCTTATCAATTATATGCATCTACAACATTACATTAGGCATAATTTCATCATACATATCTTAGATTGAGTGAACCACCTAGATTTTGGGTGTAGGATCTATCTCTTTTCATTAGGTGAAAGACCCTAATTGAACAAAATAAACCTAGCATTCCTAGTCCCAAAAATCTATGGCTCATTTTGGTGAACCCACTTTCTAGAATAATTTCTTGTTTGATTTGGAGTCCTTCATCATACATCTATCCTTACATTAACAAAGAATTAGGGTTTGCATTAGTTAATTGGCATACTAGGTTTCAAATTTTGCATTCATAAGAAAAGTGCATTTTTCTTGCATTGTTGGCATCTAAATTCATGTCAATTTTATGAAATTCTATATTTTTCACCTAGTTCGGCATCATAGCACTCAAAAAGCATCAAAATCAGTAAAAAAATTCTAAAAAATCTAAAAAATTCCATATTGTGACTCATTCACCACCCTGAGTGAATCAATCCCTTTTGATGCATGAAACTACCTTTTATAGAGCTGAAAACCCAGTGTTTAGGCTTCTGTTTAGTGCCATTTCATATATATATCAGTTAGTTGAGTTTCTCTAACATGCATTTCATTAGATCTCACTTAAAATAGCCCATTTCATCCATTGCTTAATTTCACTTTTGCATTCACAACATTTCATTTTCATATTGTTGCATTGTGTAAATAGAAAATTAGCTTACATAAAAAAAAGCCATTGCATTTCTTTTTAAGTCCTTTCATTGTACTTTCTTTCCTTTTTCATCATAACATGTTTTCTTTTAAAATATGTGGCTTTGATTTCGTTAATAGTGTATTGTATAAGTACAATATTCCCTCTTATGAGTTCACTTTTTATTACCACAATGAGGACTATAAGAAACATGATCAAATCATTGATACAATCCTTCATCTTACATTTCCCATTGGTGAGAATAGTACTGTTGACAATCATAACAATCATACTTGTTCTTCTTGTTGGGTGAAAATTATGTAATCAACTTTTCGATAGATTACACAACTTGGACTTCAGCCACATCTATGTGAGATGTGAATCTCTCCTCTCAGAAATGGGAGGCACCCTTCTTACTGCTAAAAAAAGCGATAGTAAATAAAACAAGTAATTACAAAATGTACACGAAACTTACGGAGTGGGGGGGGTGTGTTACATTCATCCTTCTCTCTTTTTTCAGAGAAGATGTTTACAATGCTTCACTGTTGGAAGTTTACAATTCTTGATAACCTTAAACTAACAACTAGCAGTAATACCAATATCTCTATCTCATCAAAGCGAAGTGTAGAGATACCATAAGTGATTAATAACAAACAAATAAATTAAAAAGGGAAAGCTCACGAAGGCACAAAGTCGTTTCGTAGCTTTTTAAATGTTGGATCTATGCAGATGTACCATTTGTCGTGTTAGAAGCACAAAGTCTTCTTAGACGCTGCAATTCCTCGAACAACATAAATGATTCCAAGCACAAAGTCTTGTAGATCATCCAACAAAAGTATCAAATAGCACGAACGATTACAAGCACAAAGTCTTGTAGATCCTTCGACAAAAGTATCCAAGATTATGAATAATTACAAGCACAAAGTCTTGTAGATCATTCAACCAAATGATAAACAGAAATACAAATGCAATCTAAATAATAAATGTAACATAAAGTTTACATAAACTACTTAGAGTCCTTTAGATTCTTCAAGCTAATCACTACCAAATAAGATCAACTCACAAAAGTATCGAATCCAACGCAAAGTTTGGCTTGCAATCCTTTTCTTTATTAATTGAATCTCATTCACAAAGCATGAATGCAAAGTTTCACAAATTTGCTTCAAAAAGGGCAGCACTTCGTTGCAAAAACACTAAAAGGATCCTTTACAATGAAAATCCCTCACATTATATAGAAAGAGGGATGAGCAAAAGAAGGAAAGAGATTGAGAAAATCAGGGAAAGTTAGGTGAGCAATTTTAGGAGATCTCACCTAACTTTGACCAAAGTCAAAGTGTAATTTGTTTTGAAAATATTACATCTTCGAGCTTGGTGTAATTACAATTTACAAAAAGACATTGAAAATGTCGAGAAATATTTACAAGATGCATAAAGGGATGCACCAGAAATGTCTAACACTGGAGAATAGGAAGCTTCTTCATGTTTCTTTGCTTGGGCGGAGTCTTCATACTTCTTCCGTCTCCTGCATGAACTTTTATTTGGAAGAACCAAGATCAAAGGACATCACCTTCTGGATCACTTGACGAGATCTGGAGAGAAATTGCAAGGATGGTGAATCAATAGCGTTAGCAGAAAAAGTAGCATTGGGAAGCGTGAAGCGAGAAACGATGTTGAGCAAGTGTGAAACGAGCAACTAGGCACGGAAAATGATGCGGGAGCGAAGAAATGGGGTCCGGAATGGAAATAGAGCAATTTTGAAGAGACTAGGTTAAAAACTGCCAAAAGTGTAAAGGTGTTAAAATTCAGCACCACCATTGCAAAAATGACTAAGTCTGGAAGAAAAGTGTAAAGGTGCTAAAATTCAGCACCATTGCACAAAAATGACTAAGTCTGGTGCAAAGTGTAAAGGTGCTAAAATTCAGCGCCATTACATTTTTGAGATTTAGTTTTTGATGCAGGGGCGCTAAATTTTAGCGCTCCTGCACTTTCAGAGTTAGAATTATTTTTTGACATGTTCAACATGTCAGGGCGCTAAATTTTAGCGCTTCTGCATCTGAGACATGATTTTGTAAAACAGATGTAACGGTGCATGAAAATGGCACTTGGGGTTTGCAAATTGTTTGTCTGCATGGAGTTGCCATTGAAATTGGAGAATAAAGAGAAAGCAAGGGTAACAACTTACAAAGATGAAACGCGAAAAACGCTGGAGAAGAACTTCGAATTTCCAAAACACGTGATTGCGGCTTGAGAAGAACTCGCCCAGCAAGAAGAAAAGGAGAACAAAGACCATAAACAATGAAAATGGCGAAATAAAACACTTTTAAGTGAAAGAGAAAATTGAAAACCTAACTCAAGTCGAGCAATAAATTTAGGCACGAAAAGTGGCACGATTGACGAAAAATGCAAAAATCATGAAGAAACGTGCCGTAAAAAGCTTATGTTAGGAAAAGTGCAAAGCACTAAAATTAGGCTATTACATTTTTAGAAATTTCACTTTCATGGCGCTAAATTTTAGCTTTTATTTTACTTAAAATTTTGGCTTGGGTGTGAGCCGCGACTTTTTCATTACCTGCATTTTTCGCAACTCGCTAAGTAGGAATAGTGAGACTTCGTGAAGGAGCTCGCGAAGGTCTTCGCGAAGCGAACATGAGGGGATGCTCGAATTGACTATTCGAGGCTTTGAAACGCATTTCGAGGTGGCTTGAAAATCACTTTGTTATGTGTACTTGAACTTCACGAATCCTAGGAAACGGACAAGTTTCGTAGGGGGGTTATCCGTGGAACGAGCGCTGCTAGATTCCGTGATAACAGCTGGCTCCTGTTGGGGATCTTCCTTCAACCGTTCTTTGAAACGAATGAAGGGAGAAGAACTCCAGAATTCAAGTGCCTTTATCCATTGGGCTTGGAGTCAGGTGACAACGACGAAAAACAAATTTATGAAAACAAGACGCAAACTTATGCAAATGCACTTATTGAAAAGGGAAAAACCTACCTAATTAAAACTAGCCATCAATGAAATCTTCTCAAATGAAACCATTCACAGGTTCAACAAAATAGCTGCCTTTCTTCAACAGCTTGCAAGGCCTTCCATGATCATTAGCAGCTACATGTAGATGAAGTTGAGGCATTGCTTCTGGAAAGAGATGAATAGGTTCAACTACCTCTACAAATACATTTTTAGCTGCATCCTCAAGTTTATCTTCACGCTCAGGTGCAACTAAAACCTCTGTCTTCCCATCGGCCTCCAACCAAGCAAGATGTCTTTTGGGACATTCCCTTGATCGGTCAAAGATTGAATGCTTCTTACCAGTTGCTACTTGAACAACTGATTCATCAACCATGGTAACCTCATGCTGCTCGGAATGATCTCCTTCATGTGATTCAGATGAAGATATGACTGCACTACATACCTCAATATGATGTTCACCATCTTCAAACTTGGCAAAATCTGAATAATTTATAAGAAGGTCCTCATCATGCCTTGGGGAAGTTCTTTTATGCAACATGTGTTCAAGTTCATGATCTCGAAACACATATGCATTCTTTTCAAATTGACTGAGACCTTTGTGCATGTCCATTTTTTGAGATCTCAAGACAAGATCGTCTTCATTTACTTGAATTTCAGCAAAATGACTTTCATCGTCCTGCTTTTCATCAATGGCTTTCTGAGACTGCATAAACCAGAAATGGGAGTCGCCAGCTATGTATGCTTCCTTTTCCTGGAAGAGAATAGCGAGATCACTTGGATCGGTGTCAGGATGCTTCGGTACTGCTTTTACTAATGGTACCTCAACAGCAAGCCTCTTCGGAGGTGAAGATAACTTGTGTTGATTCCCAACGGCAAAATTATGAGCTAGCTGCTTTTTGAGGACAAGTAGCTCATTTACCAACCTTTGCACCATAGGATCCATCCTCATGATGGAAGAAAATAACTCCAAAGAAGGGGTTTCTTCGGATTCATTTGATTCAATTTTTATTTGCCCAGCAAGAATGAGATCATCTTCAATTTTTGTCGCCAAGGTCTGCACCATTGCAAGAGTAGCTGCAGGTGCTCTTCTCAATAGGAAACCAACCTCGGGCACTTGAGCATTTACAAAGAAACATTTCAAGTTCTCAGCTGTAGGTTGAGCAACAGTTGGAATTCTTCGTGTCAACTTGTTGAAGTGAGCAATGATCTCACGCATGGGCATGTGAGATTCCTTCTTCAACTGGGTGAGCTGAGCCAACAAAGCATGAGTGTCTTTAGGAGGCTTGAACCTTCCTTCAAACTTGGCTATGAGAGTTTCCCAGTTTGTGATGGTACTTGGCGCCAAATGATAAAACCAATCTGCAGCAACGCCTTGGAGAGTCTCCACAAACAGCCTTACAGATACATCTTCGTATTCAACACCATGAACTCCACAAGCGATGTAGAAAGCAACAACGTGCTCATCAGGATGTTGCTCTCCATCACCAAAAAACTTGGGAAAGTTCTTCCGTGAGCCTTCAGGAAGAGCATGTAGGGGTAAAACTAGGCTCAACGGACCAAAAACATTTCCCCAAGGACCTTGAGCAGCCATTTACATGTCCTTGGTGAAATCTTGAAAAACTTACAAGAAAATAAATTACAATAAAAAAGGACACATGTATACTTCAAATGAAAGCATGAGGCTTTAGAATGCGTATGGTGTCCCCAGCGGAGTCGCCCAAAAATTGTTGGGTGAAAATTATGTAATCAGCTTTTCGATAGATTACACAACTTGGACTTCAGCCACAGCTATGTGAGATGTGAATCTCTCCTCTCGGAAAGGGGAGGCGCCCTTCTTACTGCTAACAAAAGTGATAGTAAATCAAACAAGTAATTACAAAATGTACACGAAACTTACAGAGTGGGGGGGTGTGTTACATTCATCCTTCTCTCTTTTTTCAGAGAAGATGTTTACAATGCTTCACCGTTGGAAGTTTACAATTCTTGATAACCTTAAACTAACAACTAGTAGTAATACCAATATCTTTATCTCGTCAAAGCGAAGCGTAGAGATACCAGAAGTGATTAATAACAAACAAATAAAGTAAAAAGGGAAAGCTCACGAAGGAACAAAGTCGTTCCGTAGCTTTTTCAATGTTGGATCTATGCAGATGTACCGTTTGTCACGTTAGAAGCACAAAGTCTTCTTAAACGCAACAATTCCTTGAACAACATGAACGATTACAAGCACAAAGTCTTGTAGATCATCCAACAAAAGTATCAAATAGCACGAATGATTACAAGCACAAAGTCTTGTAGATCCTTCGACAAAAGTATCCAAGAGTATGAATAATTACAAGCACAAAGTCTTGTAGATCATTCAACCAAATGATAAACAGAAATACAAATGCAATCTAAATAATAAATGTAACACAAAGTTTACATAAACTACTTAAAGTCCTTCAGATTCTTAAAGCTAATCACTACCAAATAAGATCAACTCACAAAAGTATTGAATCCAACACAAAGTTTGGCTTGCAATCCTTTTCTTTATTAATCGAATTCCATTCACAAAGCATGAATGAAAAGTTTCACAAATTTTCTTCAAAAAGGGCAGCACTTCATTGCAAAACACTAAAGGATCCTTTTACAATGAAATTCCCTCACATTATATAGAAAGAGGGATGAGCAAAAATAGGAAACTGATTGAGGAAATTAAGGAAAGTTAGGTGAGCAATTTTAGGAGATCTCACCTAACTTTGACCAAAGTCAAAGTGTAATTTATTTTCAAAATATTACATCTTTGAGATTGGTGTAATTACAATTTACAAAAAGACTTTCGAAAATGTCGAGAAATATTTACAAGATGCATAAAAGGATGCACCGGAAATTTCTAACACTGGAGAATAGGAAGCTTCTTCATGTTTCTTTGCTTGGGCGTGGAGTCTTCATACTTCTTCCTAGTCTCCTGCATGAACTTTTTATTTGGAAGAACCAAGATCAAAGAACATCACCTTCGGAATCACTTGACGAGATTTAGAGAGAAACTGCAAGGATGGTGAATCAACAGGCGTTAGCAGAAAAAAGTAGCATTGGGAAGCGTGAAGCAAGAAACAATGTTGAGCAAGCGTGAAACGAGCAACTAGGCATGAAAAATGATGCGGGAGTGGAGAAATGGGGTCTGGAATGGAAATAGAGCAATTTTGAAGAGACTAGGTTAAAAAATGACTAAGTCTGGAAGAAAAGTGCAAAGGTGCGAAAAATAATGCCATAGTAAAAAATTGGCTAAGTCTGGAAGAAAAGTGTAAAGGTGCTAAAATTCAGCACCATTACATTTTTGAGATTTCAGTTTTTGATGCAGGGGCGCTAAATTTTAGCGCTCCTGCACTTTCAGAGTTAGAATTATTTTGACATCTTCAACATGTCAGGGCGCTAAATTTTAGCGCTTCTGCATCTGAGACATTATTTTGTAAAACAGATGTAACAGTGCATGAAAATGGCGCTTGGGGTTTGCAAATTGTTTCTCTGCATGGAGTTGCCATTGAAATTGGAGAATAAAGAGAAAGCAAGGGTAAGAACTTACAAAGATGAAATGCGAAAAACACTAGAGAAGAACTTCAAATTTCCAAAACACGTGATTACGGCTTGAGAAGAACTCGCCCAGCAAGAAGAAAAGAAGAACAAAGACCATAAACAATGAACATGGCAAAATAAAACACTTTTAAGTGAAAGAGAAAATTGAAAACCTAACTCAAGTCGAGCAATAAATTTATGCACGAAAAGTGGCACGATTGACGAAAAATGCGAAAAACATGAAGAAACGCGCTAGGGCCAGAAAAAGTTTAAGTGTCAAGAAAAAGTGTAATAGCGCTAAAATTCAGCGCTATTACATTTTTTAGAAATTTCACTTTCATGCAGGGGCGCTAAATTTTAGCGCCCTTGCATTTTCCAGACTTAGCCAATTTTGGCTTCAGGGCAGGAGCCCACTTTTTCAGTGCCACTGCATTTTTTGCAACTCGCTAAGTACGAACAGTGAGACTTCGTGAAGGAGCTTGTTTGGAAGGTCTTCGCGAGGCGAACATGAGGGGATGCTTGAATTGACTATTTGAGGCTTTGAAACACATTTCGAGGTGGCTTGAAAATCACTTCGTTATGTGTACTTGAACTTCATGAATCCTAGGAAATGGACAAATTTGGTAGGGGGGTTATCTGTGGAACGAGCGCTGCTAGATTCTATGATAACACTTCTCCCAATAACTCTCCTATTATTGATGAAGGTATCTCGGTGAAGGAAGTTACAATCCTTGAGGGTCTTGATTGTCCATCTCCTAATTCCCCTTTGGACGATGTTAGACAACAAGAACATGAGATCATAGACACATTCCTAAATGTCACCTTACCTAGTCTCCATGGTCATGAAAATCTTGATCATGTCCATATCCTAATATCCATCCTTGATGTGAGGATATGTTGGTGTTAGAATAAATCCCTATTAAGAATCATAAAACTCTTGATCCTCCCTTCCCTCATGCTCCTCCCATTTGGGAAAATGTATTTGATAACCATAGTGGTCCTCTTAATGCTTCCCCCACTTGTGATGAAGCTACTTTATGAACCTCAAATTTGGATGAACATATTACAAGCTCTCCTAGTCCGTAGATAATATGACACAAGAGAATTATAAAACCTTAGAGAAAACTAATAATCAAATTGAATCTTCCCCTAATCTCCCCACTATCAATTATCAAACACATTCAACCATTAATAACTCCCTTAGTTGCGATGAAGTTACTTTGAATGAACCAAACCTTAATTGTCATGAACATGTGGTTTGTTGTTCTCCTAAGAACTCTCCATCTAGGGAGGATATTATGACCCAATCCAAAGATAACATTGGACTAATGATAGTATGCCCTTCAAAGACAATGCAAACTCTCATTTGTTAAGGGATCTTAACATTATTCAACCTCAACTTACCCTTTACCCACTGTCACCTAAACCTTCACCTAAACTCGAGTTTACTCTTTATCAACCTTCATAAAAACAACAACCTCAACATAAACCTGAATTCACCCTCCACCCACTTCAAACTAATGTGTCCAACAACTGAGTTATAATACCATTGGTCATACATATAACACTCGAGATAATCCACAACCACCACAACCAGCCCCACCCTCTTTACCTTTACCCAATCTATCTAGTGCTCCTCATTACCTCCCATAGACAAAGGAGTATGGAGTATGATCTTGTTGAACAATTAAAGAATACTCCTGAAAATATTTCCCTTTGCAATTTACTTTAGAACTCACCAAATTACCACACTATTATTCAAACAACCTTACAAAAAATAGTAGTTCCTCCTAGTACAATTCCGAATGATGTGGAAGCTTTAATCCATTGCATGAATCTTGACATTACTTTCCATCAACATGAGCTCCCTCCTTTAGAGTTGTGAGAACAAAATGAATCTTTCATTATCATTGCTCGATACAATCAGATAGGGATAAAATGAACCCTTATTGATAATGGTTTTTCCCTTGATGTGTGTAGTGTGAATCTCATTGATAAATTACATCTGAACAAGTCACAAATAATACTTGATTTTGTATCTATTCAAGGATTTGATAATACAACAAAGAAACCACTTGGGATAATTATGTTTCCTATTACAATTGGGGTGGTTACTTTGCAAACTTCTACTCATGTCTTTCCTTATGATCTTTTGTATAATCTTCTTTTAGGAAGACCATGGATTCATGAGAGGAATGCAACTCCTTCAACCCTTCATTATATAGTGAAATATGTCTATAATAATAAGATTTATCAAGTTGAAGTAAATATTGAGCTTGAAAGTTTCTTGTGTACCTTTAAAAAGGAGCTACAAGTCCTCTGAAAACATTGATTCCAACATCTAATATAGATCCTCTTGAAATTGAATAAAACAATGAGGAATCAGTGTCTAAATTATTTGGTGATTATTGGGGATCTTTAGAATTCATACCATCATTTATGGGTAAATACATAATTGCACAAAAGGAAGATGAGAAACAAGAAAAACCAACACCAAATTTAGACACACTTTCGAAAGAATCTTCCTTAACCAATTTAGACAAAGAAGAAAACTACACCATCACCTTTGAAAAACATAACAATAGACAACCAGTTGATTCCAAAGAAAGGAAAAAGATTTATAGAATAGGTTATGAACTCATGAAACAATAGGGATATAGTGGAAAAGGATGTGGTACTCGAGAACAAGGTATCTGCAACCCTATAGAGCCTAACACAAAACAAATGACTCACTGTCTTGGTTATGGTCCTTTGATAAAGATCAACAAACCTTCACTCAACATCAACAATATCACACAACATACTCCTAACTCAAACTTAACTATCATCCATCCTAAACTCATCTACAATAGTGGGCTTGCACATCATCCTTTACCAAACATGCAAAACACATCTACACCTTCACTTAAAGTCAATGTCATCTCGCAAAATGCTCATGATTTTAATTTGCTATATTTTATATCTTCCTATGATGGAGAGAACAAAATATCACAATCCAAAGAGTCTTCCATAAGTATGACATCTACTACTAAGCAAGATGTATCTTTGACGCAAGCCACAAGACCACCTTCCACCATGATTAAGAGGGTATCTTGTTGAGACTCCTCCAAGATCACTTGATCACCCTCCCTCCAAGAACTTGAAAGAAATGTTATTACACGACTTCATTCTTTGCATATCATATAGTTCATGGTCACTTCACTAATGAATGTTAGGCTTTGAGTCATAAAATCCAACATTTTTAGGAGTTTGGTATGCTTCCCTATGACGGGGCACCTAATTCCTCTAATTGCTATTGATTTTCATTCTTGCATGCATTTCATCAATCCTTTCGGCTCACCTTTGTCCTGCACCCAATGGGGGAAAGGGGTTTAGCAAGCCTTTTCCTCATGTGTCACTCGTGGTTGCCTCCTTTGGCTAGTTGTTAACCTTTCATGAATGTATAAGAGCAAGCTTGGGATGTGGATGACATGTCTTAAGTTGGCTCGCATGTGACATACTACCTTTTTCATGAAGAATCTTATTGGAAATATATGACTTGGAATAGGGATTTTCGAATAAGCTTTCATGTTCTCCCTCTCCCACTTTAAAATAATTGCTCACAGCACTAGTGTCGGCAACTTCTTTAAAGTGGGGGCATTCGTCACCAATCACATTTCATTGTGCAATTTCTTTCTTTTTGTGATGCATCCTTTTCTTGGTGGAGTCATTGGGATTGATTCTCTCCAAGAGAGTGATATTTATTTTTACTTATCCTCTCTTGGAGACATTAAGCATGATGTTCCCTAAGATGATACCTTGCACGAACAAAGAAAATCCCTTTGAACAATACTTACACTATTTTGCACTTGCAATGTCTATGAGTGTCAAGCATACAAAGTTTTTTCTACCTCATAGTGCTCGAAAACCATTTTCCTTTTTGGTGCCTTATTAAAGTTAAGAGGATATATAACTTTGATATGGTATGAGAGGGAAGCCCATTGTGAGGCATGAATTTCCCCATAGTCACCTATGTGTTTGAGTACATACCAACTAGCGTATGTTTCTCACCTTTTGGATTTATCACCCCATGGATAATAAAAATTTCCATGGCCCAAAAGTGAGTATGTTGTGGACTTCTCACCCTATAGACAACCTGAAGTTTTGTGGCCCCAGAGTGAGTACCTCCTTTCCACCTCTTATTTTTGTCCTCTATTTCTTTCCATTGCATGATTATGTATCTTGATGGTTTGACTTATGATCTTTAATCTTGGGGGCTTTGCCACCACTTTTGATCTTTTTCATTCTTTGTCATTTGCATCTATACGCTCAGATCTCTCTTTAATGTCTACTTTAGTGTGAGGTTGAAGCAAGTTCACCCTCTCACTAAAGTGGGGACTAAATGCATCATAGAAAAAAGTACCCTTTGCTTGAAATGGGATTAATTCATGATAAAATGGACTTAATGAGGTCTTAATCTAGTGTTGTGAGGTGTTTTATGCATCCACACTAGGTCTTGCACCCTTAATATGCATTTAACAATGTCTTGTAAAGCTATCGTAAAGTCTTGTAAAGGACTCTCACGCTTTTCTAGACTTATTGAACATATTTCTCCCTAATTCAACATTATAAAATATGTTTACTAACATTATTATATCAATATAGAAAGTTTTTGAATTAAACTTAATGTTAAACTAGTGTCGTAATGTGTCTTGCACATTCACATTAGTTCTTGTGCCTTCCTAGGATATGTGGACCTCATTTTAGTGTTGTAAACTATATTAAATCACACTCTCACATTGAATTATGTGTCCCACACCCTAATTAACCTTTACATCACCACTAATAGCCCCTTATTAATCCATATTATGCATCCTGAGGCTTAAATTGATCAAATACCCAACAAAGTTACAATTTAAACCTTATTTCCTTATCTCCTAGGATCTTAGCTATCAAATTGGCCCCTATGGAACCCATTCAACATGCATGGTGAATCAGTTCCATCTAGGTGGGACCCATTCGCCATGTGTAGCGAATCGGTCCCATTTGTCCCAATTTTGACCTTTGCGTAGGAAAGAAGTGAAATTTAAGTTTATTATTTCTTCATGTCAACCTATGATGAGGTATTAATGGTAAAATAAGGTGAAATGCATATAAATATAATTCTTTTTTAAAACTCATTTTCACATCCATTTTTCATCATTCATCCACCAATCTTCCATCTCAAGTCAAGCAACTTAGGGTTTTAACATTATAAGTCATTCAAGATCAATTTTTAGACATTCAAGGGAAAATCCTTCATGTTTTGTTGTAGAATTTCAAGATCAAACATCATGGAAAGGTAATCAACTCCATTATTGTATGTTTCATTCCATTCTTTCATCATTTTTGGTTTATTTACCTAAAAGGGGTTTGACCAAGGAAAATCCCCATGCCCTAACATTCAACATCTATCTCTCTTGTCTTGTGTGTTTATAGATTTAGGACTCTTGGAATCTTGAAAATCATTGAAGATAAAGTTGCAAGGTTGCTCAAGTCTTCTCCTCATTGAACAAGTCAAAATATCAACAAAATCTCACTTTTAGACTTGTAAATCAGAGTTCAGAAGTAGACACCTATAGAAAGTCAAAGTGTAGACCAAGAGCTCAGGAATTCACCTTTGAATAATTAGAAATTAAAAAGTGGACTCATTCACCATGAGTGGAAAATGAGTCCCAGTTCCATGTCAATTTTTAGTTTTCTGCATTTTTAGATACCCTTTTGTCAGAAATAGGTTCCAACTCAGTTTTGCAGAATTGGGACTGATTCGCCTAGAATCGTGATTAGTCCCACCATGCCTAAAAATCAACATTAGTAGCATTTCAGAATCAATTTCCAGCATTTATGAAGATTACAGGTGCACACTTTCAGTTTTGTTCATTTCTGTTAAGTTTTGCATTCATTTCTAATTCATTTCTGTATAACACAATGTGTTTTCAAACAAGTCACATTTCTTAAGGTTTGCATACTTAATCAATCAATCTTATCAATTAGCTGCATCTAGAACAATACATTTAGGCATAATTTCATCATAGATATCTTAGATTTAGTGAACCACCAAAATTTTGGGTGTAGGATATATCTCTTTTCATTAGGTGAAAGACCCTGATTGAAAAAAAGAGACCTAGCATTCCTAGTCCCAAAAATTTGCGATTTAGTTAGAAGGAAAAATTTAACCATGATTTTTTTAGAATTAACATTATAGAGCTAGATTAGGATATGTTCATGTGGTGAACAATTACTATGAACGATGGGGACTATATGCTATTGGAGGGAGTGCCAATCCCACCATTCTTAGCCAAGGGAATGTTTTTATGGCTTTACATGACTATACAAAGAAGCAAGTCACTCAACATAAAGACAATTCATATCATACTACTTTGTGGAGATCCAAACGTGATTTATTTTTAAAGGGAGCATTTTTTTAAGAGTCTAGTGAAGGGGAAAAAATCCCAATGTAAAAAAGAAGAGAAATATTTCGAGTTTCCAAGGCCAAATTAGTACTGCTTTTGACCAAGGATGCAGGGGCTTTGTTTTTTTTGTCAAATAAACCTTCCTAGTCATATTTTTAGCATGATAAAACTATTTTTCTTATCAAACATGCCTTATTAACTGCATGTTCACCACTTTAAAGGTTGTACAAAATGCTCACCCTATTCCAATTCAATTTGAATTTTGGTCTTAATATGATTGTTCAATTGGTTAAATTTCCATATAAATTAATCTAGTTGTAATATATATAGGTCTATGTAATGTTCTTATTTTTGGAGAATGTCTTAAAAGATCTATTCATCAGCAAATGGTAAAAGTTTGTGAGAGGTTTGATCTATCCTACTAAACCATTTACTTATCCTCATCAACCTGCATCCCAATACATTCATTTTCACCTTACCGATACATGCATACTTTTTGATGCATTTTTTATATTCATTTGAAAATATTATCTAACTATTTCCACATACAATGTTTTTTCAATGAATATTGTGACAACCTTTGAAGTGATAGATTTGATCCCTAATATTTTAAAATTAAAATTAAAATTTAGTTGAATCTTGTCTATTATTCTTGTATTTAAGGGAAATTAATTTTATTCACTTCACATCATCTTACATTCCACTATGCTCTCTAATTCTAGAAGTATTAGAGTAATCAATAGTAGAATAGTTCATGTTGACCTTTAACACACATTTTTGAGGATCAACCTAGGAGAGAATGTCCCTTTGTGATATGTCATCAATCTCCTAAAGATATTTATGTGTGGTACAAATCTTTGTAGTAAAGACTATAGTACAATAGGGAAGGGAAAATTTAATGAACTATTAGGAATGAGTACATAATCATAGAGAATAGATTTGTGATGTAGAAGTAATAGTCTATACACATAGAAAAGACCCTATGCAAAAAACTCCATCTAGAGTAGAGCTAGGTGAAGAATATTGTTTCGAGTAATATATATAAAATAAAGAATTATCTCTCTCCAGTGATACAATATAATCTAGAATCTACATCAAATTTAATCATTCTTTGGTCATCAAACTAAGTAATTATATCTTCTTTGGATTTATTTTTTTGAATTTAGCATTCAATTCATTTCCATTTATACTACCTATAACTCAACTATTAGTCTAGGTTAACTTGTGCTAAGTTGTAGGCATTTCATTTGATTAACTTATACTAAGTTTGAGGAAAATTTATTTTCCTTCATAATTTGGTGAACTTGATCAATCCTACATGATTTAATATTTATTTTCATTTTTTCCCTTTTACATTAGCATTTTGTAGATTTTTATCCTACATGATATGATCATTCTCCTAGATTTCCCACAAGTTCAAATTAGTTTTTTTTAGATTTATAACTCTATACTTTTAACACTATATTTTAAAATCCAACTATATCATTTTCCTATTGTTCTTCACCACATTTATATTGCTACATCTTTTTGGTGAAGGTTTTTAAATTTTATTGCATGACATCCCTTTTTCCTACCCTACTATCATATTAAGGTTTCACATTAGCTCTCATATAACACACTTATGTTTAATTTTCCAATTTGAAAGTATACTTTTAAAGTTTATATATTCATATTTGGTTTATGACATGATTAAATCATGAGACTACTCTTGCAGTAATGAGGATTCCTTTCTTAAAACCTCTCATAGTTTCTCTCCCTAATGACAATGAGACTTATTTTGAAGTTCACATTGAGAAAAGATGGAGGATAAGAAATATTATGATCACATGATTCTCTTCTAATAACAAATATTAGGTAATTTTTCTAAAGGTGAAAATATAGTATATGATTCACAACATGTTTGCAACCAAATCACATGGTTTATAGTTTTTTCTATTCATGGGGGCTAAAATTGATTCATCTACATTTTTCTATGTGTATCCACTTTCTCCCCTTATTTTACAATTTGTATATCCTTGTCATATCACCATTTATTACTATTAGTGTTTAATCACTTTGACAACTATAAGTCTAATTGAACACATTCTTGCATATCTCATGTAGCACGCCATAATGATAGAATGCATCACTTTTATGGACCTATGAAAACCATGAATTCTTACAAATTTTTAAATTTAACTTGATACAATACTACCTCTATGGTTGAATCAACGTTCATGTGTTAATAATATTTTACCATTTAATATGTTAAGTGACACTCCCAACGTTTATGTTAGGAAAGGAATCCTAACAAAATATAATTTTTTTGGAAGTAACTACCACACCTAGAAGGAAGTTGAATCAGAACTAAAACATATGATGAATAATTCTTCTAACGTGATACTTTTGTAAGAATATGTTGTAACTACTCTATACATCTAAAAATGCCTACCACATATTTTATAATTATTAAATAAATTAAAATAATATAATTAATTTATCCTTTCATTCTAAAAAAATAGTCCTAAATAAATCTATTTCCCATTTATTTATTTTATTCCCAGTCCCATCTCATATAAATGAAGACTATAAAGTTTGTTGATGATTATTTGAAGATTACAAAACCTTTTATAGAATGGTTCAAGAGGAAGCAGTTGAGGTTGAACAAAGGAAGTGGAAGTGATTGAATAGCTACATACTCATCTGCATACCACCATTGTATCATTTATTATATGAAATGTAATATGCTAATATTCCCCCCTTATTAGATTTAGATATGCATTCATGCAAAGATATTCCTTGAAAAAAAATCCTTAATTAGGTGGAACTTCATCAAGCTACCTCATGACCCATAGAAGGGTGTAGCTTTGACGTGAATTCCTGAGTTTCTGGACCACCATTTTCTTGAACTCTCAAATCATTGATTCCTAAATTATTCAACAATAATCCATACTAAGCTTTGTAAACATAGGGATACATCAAGTTGTTTGATGACCCTCAAAAGGGTATAATTATCAATTATAATCTGGTATGTTAGAGTAAAAGGTTTATTACTTAATTATTTTAATTAAGTTTCCTTTTATCGATAATGGCACTTTGTCTGATTCGATCTGGCGACCACCACGCCGCCGACGGCGATAGTTGGCTTGAGGCGGCAGTGACCCTGCCCGTGAAGCTGGTCAACTCTGCTGCGGCACGTGAGCTCCAGACCTACTACTCTCTTGTTCGTGTTTTGAAGAATTTTTAGTGCTTCGAGGGTTTGGAGTTTTCTTTTTTGATCCAAGGCATACCTTTTTTATTTGGTGTAGTTTGAGCCCAAACTGACCTAACAGTTGTGCTCAAGAGGTCGTTTCCAAGTTTTTTGATATATACCTTGCCTAGTTTCGGTGCAGTTGGCTCAGGAGGAAAAACATTTTGGCCCCAAGGCATACGGCCCTAGGGCATGCAAATCGATGCAAAAAAAATGCAAAAAAATTAAAAAAGAGGTTTTTTGATTAAAAAATGTGTTCCTTGTTTAAAATAGGGGTGTCGCCTAGCCATTGCTCGATGGACACCACTTCACCACCCGGTGGCCACCAGTAGTGGCGGCCTTTCCACCTGCCACTGGTGCCATACCCCACCACCACCCTAGCTCCCTTCAGCCCTCGAGGGCTCCAAACTGATACGCCAACATAGGTGACTGAGAGCCCAGGCTAATCCTAGTCAGCTGACCCAACCCCAGTACTGGTCACATGGGTGACCAGGGGCTCTGCCCCAACACCTAATGCACTAGCCCCTAGTCTTTCATGCGATGAGAGGCCTATTTTTTCTAGCCCCAAGGGCTTGATGAAGGGCTTGTTGGGCATCTTTTTGCTACTTTCAGTAAATCAGGTGTAAAATGGGTGTTTTAGCTCCATTTTTCAAAAATGTATAGGCATCGGAAAGCTAGTTCTGAGCCCGATCTAATGGTGGGGACTTAATTTTTTTATTTTTCTATTTTTATTTAGTTTTCTTCTATCAAAGATAGAACTTTTTTTTGCACACCCAGGGGCGTAACTTTTGAGTCTGGACTCCGTTTTGTGAAAACGAATAGGTGTTGGAAAGGTGGTTTTGTGCTCTTTCAAGATCTGTAGTTTATTTCATTAGAAAATTTACCAGGTACATAGAGAATTTTCTAAAGCATATTTTTCTTTTTCTAGCTTTTCAACTTTAAAAATTGTACCGGGGTTTGGTTCTTGTGTTGTGGGGGTACTTTTTTTTCTTTCTTCCTATAATTTACATCAGAAAACTAGAAACCTCCTTTCATAATTTTTTTTAAAAATCATTCATTATGGCAGACTGATCTTCTATTGAGCACCTTACCCCACACAAAATTTATCACACTTGGAAGGAACATATGACCAGAATTCTCATGTCAAAAGGGTTATGGTCATGTTTGGATGATGTTCAACCTCAGTTGACATGGAAATTTGAGATCTTTCAGCACATGAACAAAATGTATGAGGCCATGGGTTTTCTCTCCTTGCATATTTCAGATAATCTTCTATTCCATCTAGAGGGTTATGCAACTCCTCGGGCTATGTGGTTGAAGTTTGAAACTCTATTTGGCACCATTAATTAGTTTTGAGCACTTCAAATTGAGGCTGAACTGACTTCCTTAGTACCTGATTCATATCCTATCATTGAGGATTTTCTGATGAATTTTAAATCATTGAGGTCATTATTGTATAGGGTTGTGGTAAGAATAAAAGAGATGAGGAGTTTATGTACCTGATTCTTTCTAAGCTTTGAGGTCCTTTTTAGATATTCTCTTTGACATTTTATTCGACCATGGATGCATTGGGTACATGTTTTACCATGCCTACTTTTAAGGTGTTATGTAATTGGTTGACATGAGAGCAACCCAAGATATCATCAGCAATATGCTATGCTTTCTTGATACTTTTTCATATTGTTAGACTTATGATGTTTTGTTGGATATTATGATCGCGATTTTGAGCGATGATGGATTATTGTATGACATGACGATACTCTGTGTGATGTTTATTGTTTTCAGACATGACATGATTTAGCGTAGATGCTTAATTTTAGTTGTTATGGTTATGCATATGCTTATGATGGACTAACAACATGTATTGAGTCAGTCTTCTATGAGTGTATTGGTGTGGAGAACAGAATCACATCACTCGCTTGCGAGTGCCCTGTGATATCTGTGATTTTCTCCGCACGGTGTGCCTGTTTACTGCTTTATATATATATATATATATACATGTACATTGTTTGCTTGGTTGCAGGATTTACAGGTACATGACACCGACTCCACCTGTGTAATCAGGTCTGAGCGTGTCAAGACTCAACGGAATTGTTGAAAGGGAGATAGTAGTTAGGTTAATCCTAGTCCAGTCTTTAACCCTAGTTTAGTACAATTTCAGTTTTCAGTTTTGAGTCATAGGTTGTAATGCGTTTCTGTTGGTTAAATTGTTCTTGAAAAAGGTAAATTTGTTTATATTTAATGTTATTTATTGTGTTGTATTTATTGTTATTAAAATTAATATTTAAATATAATTGAAATTTATTTACTTAATTATTTAATACATTAGTTAGTTTAATTAGTTAAATAGTTAATCTTTAAAAGGATTTAACTATTTAATTAAATTAATTAATTAATCAGATTAAATTATTAAGTGCATAGATTATATTATATTTAAATAAATTAAATTAGAATATGCATGTGAAATGAGTTTTGAATTTTAAATTTAATAAAATTAATTAAGTTGCATGTAAATTTGAATATTAGAAAAATATAATTTAAATTATTGCATGTGATTTGAAATTTTGATTTTTAAAATTAAAATTTAAATTTATTAATTAAAATTACATGCAAAATTTAAATGGCAAAAACTGCCAAGAGGTGGAGAAGATATTTTCTCAACAACCTCTCGACATGTGTATGAGTGCCATAATTACTTTGGGGTTGTTAAAAATTTCACGGAGGTTATTGTGGATCTCGGGAAATTGTACGGGGTTATTCTGTTGCCTCGGGGATATTTTCTGGACACTGGCAAAATTATTCTTCTCTGTGTAAAATTTTGGAATTCTTAAGATTTGTTACCTCTCTGGGGTTGTTATATCTTTGTGGAATTTATCTTGCTTGGGAGATTTGTTGGTTGGTAATCTTGTGGATCACGGGATTTTCTTGAAGAGCTACAGGGATTTACTTTCTACAGGCAAAAGGGTTACATTCTTCAAGGCAGCTATTTATCCAGGTATTTTTCTTGTGATGTTGATTTTCTTTGTGATCTATTTGTAAAGAAAATCTTTTTGATGAGATTTCATCTTCTGGGTATATGATCTTGGAAAATCTTTCTATAAATATTTAATTGTCTGTTAAAATTGGTTTTGAATAAAACTTATTTCTGTTAATTTTGGAAAAATCTATTGATTAAAATTTTAGAGAATGGAGAAAATTACCCTGTACGAAATAATTTTCCCAAAATTTGTAGAAATTATTTTACCAGAAAATTATTCTCTGTATTATTGAAATACCTTGATAATTTGTGTTATTTTCTTTTAAAATAGTGTGATTATGATTGAAGA
This sequence comes from Sequoia sempervirens, assembly GCA_007258455.2. Taxonomy (NCBI): domain Eukaryota; kingdom Viridiplantae; phylum Streptophyta; class Pinopsida; order Cupressales; family Cupressaceae; genus Sequoia; species Sequoia sempervirens. Next base: position 5,630,092 of record VDFB02379711.1, on the reverse strand, counting down.
AATTTTTATAAAAGAAAATTGTTATTATTGAAAATTCGCCGTAAATTAAATTCGCCGGCGAAATTTTCGTTAAATTTTTCCGTATGAATAAATTTCTGTGTTAAATACTGTTTTATTAAATTTCATTTTTTTAAAAAAAAACAGTATAAAATTTCATATGTTTTTAAAAAAAATTTTGAATTTTATTGGGAGGGCCGAAACCTCCCCATGGATGTCCGTGCTGGCGCAGCCGGCAAGGCTGCGCAAGCACGATGATCACGACGCAGCTCGGGTAAGCAGTCAGCCGGCCAGCTTTATTAATGGAAGGCTACGGGTAAACCGTAGCCTTACCATTATAAAGCTTTGTTTGTTTTGTATGCTGTGTATAAAATTTGCTTTAAAATAAAATTCGCGATTTTATGTAAATCTCGAAATTTTATTTAAATATGATTTAATTTATAATATTTTCATTAATTTGTTATGAATTGGGAATTTTATTAAAATGAAATTTGGTTATAACAATATATATATGTATGTATATATGTATATATATATATATATATATATATATATATAAATATATATTCATATATGTATATATGTTTATGTATGTGAATATATACTTATAAAGATTATGGGAGTAAATAAGATTAATAGAATATATTTATATATATATACTATTATTTTCTATTTTTAAATTGCGAAAATAATAGGATATAATTTTATAGTGAAATTGTGAAAATCAAAGAAAATAGATTTAATTGACATGGTTAATTTTCTTGAGTTTCTTATTTTGAATATATATATATATATTGTTATCAAATTGATATATATGGATTTAGCGTATCCAAATGGAAGAAGATTATATCCAATTGTTCAAAATAATTGTTTTACTTCTGTGATTAGGCAAGTCGGGAAAGTATTTAACTGTTCAAGTCTTCCAGAGTAAAATTGGGTAAAATGGGGGTATGATTGTTTTCAAAGTTTTCCTTATCAACTTGGGTTTGTGCAAGAGTTAAACATGGTGATGGTATTGTTATGATTTATTTATCATTGTGTGATGTAAAATTTTGTATATGGTAAACCCTAGTCATGAAAACTTAGAAACCTTGTTATATTTAGGGGAGTGGCTAGTCGTAAGGGCCGACACACAAAGTGGTGTCAGGGTAACTTACGATTAGTTAAGTAAGTCAGTGAAAATTAAATAACACAATAGATAGAATTAAAACATGTAATAAGATGCTTATGCCTCGCTTATGACTTATAAGCTTCTACAGTTATGAGTATAAGTCGAGAAGGCCTGGAATGGCAAATCAATGTCTCGTTTTCTTAAGGGACATTTGATTCCACAACTGATTGCAATAGGGGCCGGGTTTCGTAAGAGGTTACCAGGGTAACCCAAGGATTGGGGGCCGGGACCTAGGAAGAAACACCAGGGTAACCATTGCATCGTTGTGATGACACTCCACCTAGAATAACATTTAAACCTTATGATTGTGTACCAAATCAATTGTCAAATCTGGAAGCAATGTAACCTATAGTGTGTATGTACTAGTGTCTAGGGTTAGTAGATTTGGTCTAGGTAGCCTTATTACTATCTCCTAGCACGGGGGGTGGACCTACGGGTACCACATGGTTGGGTGGAACGTGCACCTTACTCCGTTGGGTCCCCAGTATGTTCGTTGCATAGAGCGCTTCATGGATGGAGAGCTCGCACATGGATTCCTCCTTCTATACTTTCTTCATTGTACTTTGTAAACATGTATTTGAAAGCATCCCTCAATTGTATAAGAGGTGATCATTTGTAAAATTGTAACGGTTATTTGAACTATCTCATCAGATGAATGAGCAATGTAATATCTTATCAATGTAATGTATGGAAAAATGATTTGTATTTTACTATGTTATCTTGAATGGAAATTTAATATTATGCAATGTTATCTTATGTTATGATTTAATTGGGAGCAATGCGAAGTACTTAAGTCGCTTATGGAAAACTTAAAGTAGTGTAACGTCATTGTAACCTAAGAATGTATGCAACTAATTAACATATTATTAACACTTTAAAAAAAAAATTATTACACTTTTATATCACTTTTGCAACATTCTTAGGTTATTTAGACGGGGCATTACAGATTGGTATCAGAGCCAAGGTTACAAACACTGGACGCTCTGGGTAATCTAGAGCCCATTAGGTTGACCTAGTACGTAGTGTCGCAACTGATAACCTTGGTTGAATAGTATCTAAGACTCGTAAATTGTCTTGTGTAGGAACATGCCTAGGCGAGGAGGAAGAGGTCGTGGTAGAGGTAGAGGTGGAGGCCGTGGGCCATTCCCTCAGGTTACTCCCCCTCCTAGCCCTCACCATAGTGACCAAGCGGATCAGATGGGTCAGAGAAATGAGGGTCAGAATCCTGAACAGTCAGCAGTAGAGGGTTCTCAGATACGTCCACTTTTAGAGGAGGTCCTAGCTCGTCTTGGACCTAGACAGGTAGATGAGCAGGAGGTTGTGAGAGAGAGGGATAGATCCCCTAGGAGAGTAGAGGACACAGTTCATCAGGATGCTATCATTGCGGGTCATATGAGGGATTTATTGAGAGCACGTCCTCCTACCTTTGATGGTTCAGGAGGAGGATTAGAGGCAGAGACCTGGCTACTTGATTTGGGTAGATGCTTTGCCATGCACCCTTACGGTAGCAATACCCGTGCCAGGTGCGCTATTATGCATTTGAGAGGATTCGCCTCTACATGGTGGCGCCTAGAGGAGCAGAAGCTCCACATTGATATTGGTTCTGTGTCTTGGGAGATATTCCTCGAGAGATTTAGAGCTCGGTTCCTTTCGGAACACTGGAGGCAGCGTAGGGCTGATGAGTTCCATGATCTACGCCAGTTAGCTCTTTCTGTAGAGCAATACGAACGTAGGTTCTATGAACTCAAGCAGTATGCTGGTATTGGCGATGATGAGCCTATGCTAGTACAACACTTTATCAGGGGTTTAAACGCCCGTATCAGTGGTGGTGTCCGAGTCTTTGAGCCAAAGACTATGGAAGTCGCAGTGGAGAAGGCTCGCATAGTTGAGGAGAACCTTATTATGGCTTTAGGTGGGCATACAGGAGTGCAGATAGGGAGTGCTCCTGTAGCAGGATTTAGTCCACGGGGTGGACAGGCACAGACAGGTGGTTCTTCCAAGAACCAACAAACACCCAAAAAGGGTGGGCAGCAACAACAGCGAACAAATCAAAAGAACAACAACCCACAACCACAGCAAGATTATAGTCCTCAGAGTGTGCAACCTACGATCAGCAGGGGTAGTTTCCAGCAATCCAATGCACCTTCGGGTGGCAGAGGATTCGGTAGAGGCACAGGTACAGGATGTTATTCATGTGGGCAGCAGGGACACATAGCTAGGCAGTGTCCGATGAGAGGTTCTACTGGTTTTGGGCCTCGACCTACAGTTTCAGAGCCTACAGTGGGAGATGCAGGCAGGTCACATAGGGTATTTACTGTGGTGGGTAACCACCAGGGTGAGCACCAAGGTGTAGTTGGAGAGGTTCCTGAGGGAGGACCGGCATCGTTCTTTGGGAACCGTGTACGTCCATCTACATCGGGAGTTGATCCTCAGGGGTCAAGACGTTGACTGAGTACTTATTCAGAGGGATCTTAGTGGCTAGCATTTCATTTCTTGGAAGGACCTACTTTAGATATGTATGTGTTATTTGTTTGCTACTAGTAGGCTTCCAGGAGTAAGCCTGATCCTAGGGGGGGAGGATGTAGTACCCCTCCGTTTATGCTATGCTTTCTGTTGATACTTTCTCATGTTGTTAGACTTATGTTGTTTTGTTGGATATTTGGATCGCTGATTTTGAGCGATGATGGATTATTGTATGACATGATGATACTCTGTGTGATGTTTATTGTTTTCAGACATGACATGATTTAGCGTAGATGCTTAATTTCAGTTGTTATGGTTATGCATATGCTTATGATGGACTAACAACATGTATTGAGTCAGTCTTCTATGAGTGTATTGGTGTGGAGAACAGAATCACATCACTCGCTTGCGAGTGCCCTGTGATATCTGTGATTTTCTCCGCACGGTGTGCCTGTTTACTGCTTTATATATATATATACATGTACATTGTTTGCTTGGTTGCAGGATTTACAGGTACATGACACCGACTCCACCTGTGTAATCAGGTCTGAGCGTGTCAAGACTCAACGGAATTGTTGAAAGGGAGATAGTAGTTAGGTTAATCCTAGTCCAGTCTTTAACCCTAGTTTTAGTACAATTTCAGTTTTCAGTTTTGAGTCATAGGTTGTAATGCGTTTCTGTTGGTTAAATTGTTCTTGAAAAAGGTAAATTTGTTTATATTTAATGTTATTTATTGTGTTGTATTTATTGTTATTAAAATTAATATTTAAATATAATTGAAATTTATTTACTTAATTATTTAATACATTAGTTAGTTTAATTAGTTAAATAGTTAATCTTTAAAAGGATTTAACTATTTAATTAAATAAATTAATTAATCAGATTAAATTATTAAGTGCATAGATTATATTATATTTAAATAAATTAAATTAGAATATGCATGTGAAATGAGTTTTAAATTTTAAATTTAATAAAATTAATTAAGTTGCATGTAAATTTGAATATTAGAAAAATATAATTTAAATTATTGCATGTGATTTGAAATTTTGATTTTTAAAATTAAAATTAAAATTTATTAATTAAAATTACATGCAAAATTTAAATGGCAAAAACTGCCGAGAGGTGGAGAAGATATTTTCTCAACAACCTCTCGACATGTGTATGAGTGCCATAATTACTTTGGGGTTGTTAAAAAATTTCACGGAGGTTATTGTGGATCTCGGGAAATTGTACGGGGTTATTCTGTTGCCTCGGGGATATTTTCTGGACACTGGCAAAATTATTCTTCTCTGTGTAAAATTTTGGAATTCTTAAGATTTGTTACCTCTCTGGGGTTGTTATATCTTTGTGGAATTTATCTTGCTTGGGAGATTTGTTGGTTGGTAATCTTGTGGATCACGGGATTTTCTTGAAGAGCTACAGGGATTTACTTTCTACAGGCAAAAGGGTTACATTCTTCAAGGCAGCTATTTATCCAGGTATTTTTCTTGTGATGTTGATTTTCTTTGTGATCTATTTGTAAAGAAAATCTTTTTGATGAGATTTCATCTTCTGGGTATATGATCTTGGAAAATCTTTCTATAAATATTTAATTGTCTGTTAAAATTGGTTTTGAATAAAACTTATTTCTGTTAAATTTTGGAAAAATCCTATTGGATTAAAATTTTAGAGAATGGAGAAAATTACCCTGTACAGAAATAATTTTCCCAAAATTTGTAGAAATTATTTTACCAGAAAATTATTCTCTGTATTATTGAAATACCTTGATAATTTGTGTTATTTTCTTTTAAAATAGTGTGATTATGATTGAAGAAATTTTTATAAAAGAAAATTGTTATTATTGAAAATTCGCCGTACGGAATTAAATTCCGCCGGCGAAATTTTCGTTAAATTTTTCCGTATGAATAAATTTCTGTGTTAAATACTGTTTTATTAAATTTCATTTTTTTTAAAAAAAAACAGTATAAAATTTCATATGTTTTTAAAAAAAAATTTGAATTTTATTGGGGAGGGCCGAAACCCTCCCCATGGATGTCCGTGCTGGGCGCAGCCTGGCAAGGCTGCGCACAGCAGTCGATGACTGCTGACGCAGCCTGGCAAGGCTGCGTACCAGCAGCCGGCCAGCTTTATTAATGAAAGGCTACGGGTAAATCCGTAGCCTTACCATTATAAAGCTTTGTTTGTTTTGTATGCTGTGTATAAAATTTGCTTTAAAATAAAATTCGCGATTTTATGTAAATCTCGAAATTTTATTTAAATATGATTTAATTTATAATATTTTCATTAATTTGTTATGAATTGGGAATTTTATTAAAATGAAATTTGGTTATAACAATATATATATGTATGTATATATATATATATATATAAATATATATTCATATATGTATATATGTTTATGTATGTGAATATATACTTATAAAGATTATGGGAGTAAATAAGATTAATAGAATATATTTATATATATATACTATTATTTTCTATTTTTAAATTGCGAAAATAATAGGATATAATTTTATAGTGAAATTGTGAAAATCAAAGAAAATAGATTTAATTGACATGGTTAATTTTCTTGAGTTTCTTATTTTGAATATATATATATATATTGTTATCAAATTGATATATATGGATTTAGCGTATCCAAATGGAAGAAGATTATATCCAATTGTTCAAAATAATTGTTTTACTTCTGTGATTAGGCAAGTCGGGAAAGTATTTAACTGTTCAAGTCTTCCAGAGTAAAATTGGGTAAAATGGGGGTATGATTGTTTTCAAAGTTTTCCTTATCAACTTGGGTTTGTGCAAGAGTTAAACATGGTGATGGTATTGTTATGATTTATTTATCATTGTGTGATGTAAAATTTTGTATATGGTAAACCCTAGTCATGAAAACTTAGAAACCTTGTTATATTTAGGGGAGTGGCTAGTCGTAAGGGCCGACACACAAAGTGGTGTCAGGGTAACTTACGATTAGTTAAGTAAGTCAGTGAAAATTAAATAACACAATAGATAGAATTAAAACATGTAATAAGATGCTTATGCCTCGCTTATGACTTATAAGCTTCTACAGTTATGAGTATAAGTCGAGAAGGCCTGGAATGGCAAATCAATGTCTCGTTTTCTTAAGGGACATTTGATTCCACAACTGATTGCAATAGGGGCCGGGTTTCGTAAGAGGTTACCAGGGTAACCCAAGGATTGGGGGCCGGGACCTAGGAAGAAACACCAGGGTAACCATTGCATCGTTGTGATGACACTCCACCTAGAATAACATTTAAACCTTATGATTGTGTACCAAATCAATTGTCAAATCTGGAAGCAATGTAACCTATAGTTGTATGTACTAGTGTCTAGGGTTAGTAGATTTGGTCTAGGTAGCCTTATTACTATCTCCTAGCACGGGGGGTGGACCTACGGGTACCACATGGTTGGGTGGAACGTGCACCTTACTCCGTTGGGTCCCCAGTATGTTCGTTGCATAGAGCGCTTCATGGATGGAGAGCTCGCACATGGATTCCTCCTTCTATACTTTCTTCATTGTACTTTGTAAACATGTATTTGAAAGCATCCCTCAATTGTATAAGAGGTGATCATTTGTAAAATTGTAACGGTTATTTGAACTATCTCATCAGATGAATGAGCAATGTAATATCTTATCAATGTAATGTATGGAAAAATGATTTGTATTTTACTATGTTATCTTGAATGGAAATTTAATATTATGCAATGTTATCTTATGTTATGATTTAATTGGGAGCAATGCGAAGTACTTAAGTCGCTTATGGAAAACTTAAAGTAGTGTAACGTCATTGTAACCTAAGAATGTATGCAACTAATTAACATATTATTAACACTTTAAAAAAAAAATTATTACACTTTTATATCACTTTTGCAACATTCTTAGGTTATTTAGACGGGGCATTACAATCACAGTTGGATGCTCTCATAGGATCTAAAAACCAAGCACTGGTAGTTTGGTCATCTAAAGGGAAACAAAAGTAGAAACCAAAGCCCAAGAAAAATTCAACAGGCAGTGAGAGTTCCTCCAAGCCACCTCCTAAGACTGATTCAAAACAATAGTCCTATCCTAAACAAGGAAAATCTTTGAAGTCTGGTGAGTCTTCCTCCAAGACTAAGAAGAAATTAGGTGATCCTTCTAGTTTATGTGGCAAGGAAGGACATCCAATTTCTAGGTGTTGGAAACAATTAGAGGCTTTAGAGGAAGCCATGCAACAACATAATATCACCTCACCTCAGTCTCCTTCTCCACCCATGGGGAAAGGTTATGCTCTTTCCGCACGAGCATTATCTTCAGGGTCCACTTGGATTCTATATTATGGTGCTTCTCACCATATGAAACATACACAAGATTTGGTCACTGCACTTGCTCCTACTGGCACTACACACATTGCAATTGGTGACTCAGCACAAATTTTAGTTAAGGGTTTAGGTACTATTTCATTGGATTGTGGTTGTCTTTAGGATGTGCTTCTAGTTCCTGACATTTCAACAAACCTCGTTCCAATTTATCATATTTTCCATTCTAGCTCTGGTAATACAGTGGAGTTCTCACCACATGATGTGGTTATTCAAGACCTTCATGATCTTGATTTGGTTGTGGCTATTGGGAGTGTGGATTTTGTATCTCGCTTGTACATATTTGATTTCTTTGAGAGTTCAGATACTACAGGTTCCTCTCTTATAGCACATGTAGACTCAGTGAGTAGGCTTTGGCATGAGTGTTTTGGCCATGTCAATTACAGATATCTACAATAGATGAGTACTCAGGTAGTAGTGATTGAGCTCCCTAAGATTTCCTATATTGATGGTGTTTTTCATGGTTGTGCACTTGGAAAACATCAACGGAATTCTTTTCCTACAGCTAGAGCCACATGTGCTAAGGCACCCTTGGAGTTGATTCATAGTGATCTGATGTCCTTTCCAACTTCTTTTTTAGGGGCCTGATATGTGCTCACTTTTATTGATGAATTCTCCAGATGTACATGGGTGTACTTTCTTAAGTACAATTCTGATGTCTTTGATTCATTCAGGATCTTTAAGACATTTGTGGAGAAGCAATCTAGACTTTCTATCAAGAGGATACACACAAATAATGGAGGGGAGTATGCTAATTAGGCTTTCAAGGATTTTTTCACTAAGCATGGTTTGCAACATCAGTTTATAGTACCTTACACCCCTCAAAAAAATGGTGTTGCTGAGAGAAAGAATAGAACCTTACGAGAAATGACAAATTGTATGATACAGTCTTGAGCTATGAGTTCTTCATTTTGGGTTGAGGCAGTCAATTGTTCCAATTATATTTAGAATTGAATGCCTCATAAGGAATTGTGACATATGTCTCTTAAGGAGGCTTGGACTCATGTCAAGCCTAATGTTTATACATTCTGAGTTTTTGGTAGTGAGGTTTGGGAATTTATTCTGAATGCTCAACGGAAAGCCATGGAGAGGAATAGTCAAACACTCATATTTGTTGGCTATTGTGAGGATGTTAAGGCATACAGGTTGTTTGATCCTGATTCTAGAGAGGTCTTGTTTTGGTGGGATGTCTAGTTTGATGAGCGCTTTCCTCTGATGGATTCTCCATCACCAACTTCTCCCTCACTTCCTAACCCTCCCTCTTTATCTCTTTAAGATTACTTATCTCTTGAGGATGATCCAGATGATGATCCACCATCTCACCACCACCAGCCACTCAACATTTTCCTAGGTGGGCCTGTGTTACTATTGATGAGGTTGGTTCTTTGGCAGGTTATCCTTTAGATACTCATCACACTTGTGCTCAAACATTTGGTTCTATTCTTTTGAGTCATGCCATTTTGGATGATCCTCAAAAGTTTTCAGAGGTGGCAGGTTACCTTGAGTGCAATAGGACCATGGATGAGGAGTATTCTTCTTTGGTGAAGAATCATACTTGGGATCTATGTCCTCTTCCTAAGGGAAGAAATTTGGTTTGGTGTAAGTGGGTGTATTGTACCAAGTATGTTGTAGACGGTTTGATTGATAAGTATAAGGAATATCTTGTTATGAAGGTGTTTTCTCAGGTAGAGGGTATTGACTACTCTAAGACCTTTGCTCCTATTTCCAAGATGAATTCTATTCACTTTTTACTTTTCCTTGTAGCTTCATAGGGATGGATAGTGTTTCAAATGGATGTGAAGAGTGCTTTCTTGCATGGAGACCTACATGAGGAGATCTATATGGAACAACCTTAGGGTTTTGTGTAGGAATCTTCCTTGGTTTATAGACTTTGACATTCATTATATGGTCTCAAACAAGCCCCTTGGGCTTGGTATGAGAAGATGGACTCTTTCTTGCTTTCCTGTCACTTGACACGTCATTCCGATCACACAGTTGACATTTAGTATCACGAGGGTGATCTTTTGATTCTTGTGCCATATGTTGATGATCTCATTCTTATAGGTAGCTCATCCTCCATGATTGAGAGTGTTCAGAGAGCTTTGATGGAGTAGTTTGAGATGATAGATCTTAGTCTTTTGTACTTCTTTCTGGGTCTATAGGTTATTCAGTCTTCAGATGGGATTTCCATTTTTTAGCAGAAGTATGCTCTTGATATGCTTCAACAATTTGGCATGCTTGATTGCAAGCCTACTCCCACACCATTTCAGTCAGGTGTTGTTTTGTCTTCCACTTGTACTACTTCTTCAGTAGATCCCACTTTATAGAGGTAGTTGGTTGGTAGTTTGTTGTACTTGACACATTCCCATCTTGATCCTTCCTTGTGGTTGGACTTGTTTCTCGATTCTCCCATAATCCTCATGAGAGCCATTGGCAAGTAGCCAAATGTATCTTGAGGTACATTCGGGGCACCAATCATTATGGCATTCACTACACTTCATGATCCCCTCACATTGTTGGCTTCACTGACTCAAATTGGGCTAGTGATGTCAATGATCGAAAGTCTACTTCTGGCTTTGTTTTTTCCTTGGTTCTACTCCTATCACATGGTCTTGTAAGAAGCAGTCTGCTATTGCATTATCATCTATAGAGGCTGAGTACTAAGAAATAGTGTTAGCTAGTTAGGAAGTTGTATGGCTTCGGTAGTTGATGATAGAGTTTGGGTTTCCTCCTGATAGTCCCACTATTCTTTGGTATGACAATCAAAGTGCCATTCACATATCCCGCAACCCAATGGAGCATCAACAGACTAAGCACATTGAGATCCACATGCAATTCATCAGGTAGTTCATTCAGGATGGTTTTATCATCTTGGAGTACATTCCTATAGAGGAGCAGGTTGTAGAAATCTTCACTAAACCTTTGGCATCGCCATGCTATCTTCAGTTGCACTCCATGCTTGGGGTGAAGGAAGTTGTCCTTGGGGGGCCTCTATGAGGCCTTCCTTCATGTTTTTTTCAACATTTTTCTTCATCTCTTTTTGGAGAGGATTTTTTTCCCACTGGGTTTTCTCCTTTACTCTACTTTATAGAGATTTAGTTGTATTCAGGTACTTGATCAGGCCTAGTTGTCGGGACCCTTATTTTCTTTCATGCATTTCATTTGTAGCTACTCCATAAGTTCATCTTAAGGGGGGGTGTTAGAGTAAAAGGTTTATTACTTAATTATTTTAATTAAGTTACCTTTTATATTTCTCTAAAGATAAACTTAGTTTGCATTTTGTAGGCATTTAATAATTATTCTAATTATTAAATGCACCCTTTTAGGTTACACTTTATGGTTTCTTGATCTCCTTCATACAAATTGATCTATTTGTATTATTTCATTATGTTAATGCAATTTATCTTGAAGCTTGCACAATACCCTTGCTTTTTTGTCTCCATCTCTTCCTTTCTGTGATAGGTTAGTTGCATGCAGGTGATCTCCAGGTTCTGTGAAGTTGGCTTTCTCAACTTCTACATTGTAGAATCATTAGACAACAATCCATGTTGAGTTCAACAACAAATACCTTACCTATCTCAAAAAATCAAACTTCACAATATATGTATTCTTGAAATCCATCAATATCAACAAAAAATAAATAAAATAAGCTTCTCATGCAAAGCACCATCTCAAAATAAGAAGCTAACTTGAGATTATGGAAATTCATCCATCTTCAAGTGCCACCACCCTCTAGTTTGACCTTGTTAATCCCTAACTTCCAAATTTTTCATTCAAACCTTTGAAGACCCTATTACATACAGTGAGTGATCCCACAATAGTGGTTTACAATTTTTGTCCAAACTTGACACTGAAATAGTTTTTTATAACTAAATCTTCACTTTCAGACACCTATAGCAGAAAAACTGTGAGGAATTTGAAGATGATGCAAACTGGAGTTTTGTGACATTTTGTCTGTAAATTCTAAATATATTTTTTTCAAAAAATTTTGAATCATATTGCACTTCTTTTTCCATCTCCCTTGAAAACCGGTTTTTTTTTTTTCAGAAAACAACATTTTTAAAACGTGACACTCACCATATGGCATAACTTTTTTTCCATGAAGGATAAAATTATAATTCTTTCAAATTTAGATTTTAACTCTAATATCTAGTGCTTCCACTTGATTAGATAGTTTTTTATTGAATTTTTTCTTTAATCAAGTTTCAAAGTCAAACCAACTACAATTTAGACATAGCATGACCGTATAACGCATAACTTTTTTTGTATGTATTGAAATTCAATTTTATTCTTTTGTTGGATCAAGGACTTCAATATAAGGTGCAGTTAGATTTTCCAAAAAAAATTACAATCTAGAACTATTTTTCCACATGCAAACAAAGAGTTTGAATTTTGTGAAAAACCTACATTCAAAAGAAATAAAAATAAATATAATAATTAAATTAAATTTATTAAAATTATACTTTTTGGGAAGCTTATAATAAGGGCTACATACTTGCAAAGAAATAAATTTTAAATGAATTCATTTGATCCCCCAAAAGGTAAATCAAATGTTGTTTTTTATCAGCATTTTGATAGGTGGAAAGAAGACTTTGTTATAGGTATGGTTTAAAACTAGTGGGGTTCTATCCAAGGGGGTTTGACCTAAGGTAGTTTTATCAAACCCTCTTAAATTGGAATGCTTTAAATGAAACTTTAAAAGGATTAAGTCATTATATTTTCTAAAAATATGGGATTTCAGCAAAAATCATAATCACCTAGAAATTGTAAACTAGCTTCGTGTGATCAACCATGCAACATAGATGACAAGAGTAAATGTATTGTATAGATACATGACTAAATAAAAATAATAGGTGTTTGGCTCAACTAATGACCATTTTTATTTGTTTTGTGTGGAATCATTATTATTTCAAAAAGTTCCACTACACCCTTCTTTCTCACTAAAATCTTTGACTCAAAAGAATGTAAAGGAAACTACTTTTCTTTTTAACATTTCCTTTAATTAATTCACTAAATAAAACTGCCAAAATTATTTCCAAACCATTACCTCTCCTTGTGCACAAAATTATACACAACTTTTTCCATCAAAACAATTATCTTTTCAAATGTTGCATTCAAATGTTTGAAGACCCTGTTAGGTGTAACATAGATGACAAGAGTGAATGTACTATATATAGCCATGAGGAAATAATAATAATAATAATAGATGTCTAGCACAACTGATGACCAATTTTTTATTTTGTGTGAAATCTTCTTTATTTCCAATCCCTATCCTCTCCTTGCATGAAAACTTCTACACAACTCGTGGTACAAGTTGGTAGCATAAACTAGATTTGACAATTTCAATACTACCTTACATGGCACTTTGTGAATAGTTTACTAGAAAATAATTATCTTTTGTGATTAATCCATCAAATCAAAGCCACACTTATTGCATAAGATTCTAATAAGCAATTATCTATATTGCATTTAAACAAACTCCTTTTCTCTTGTCTCACAAAAGGATTTATGTTAAAGACGTATAGATGATGTATCCACAAAAAAAAAAAATCACCTACTTCACTTGAAATTTAACACACTCATCCCCATTTTTTTATGGAAACAATATTTTACTCATAAAACTTGATTTGAGACTACACATAGATTTACCTACCTTTCAGATTCTTGGCATTGATATTGCTCACAAAAAACACTAGCCAAATGTTCACATTGCCTCTCCAAATTCTTTATCCAATGTGAAATCCTCATTCAAATAAAAATGTGAAGCTCATACTAGAAATTTTTAATAGGATTAAACAACGAGAAGATTTTATTCTCCAATAACTACTTCAAACTTCCATATGCATGCACTATTTTTTGTTTGATATCAATTGTTGAGTAATTAGATAGATAAACAACACAAAAAGTAGCACACAGAGACAAATGATTTAGCATGGTTCGTCAATGTGGCTACATCAATAGGAAAGAGGGGAAAAATAATTCTTATTATTTACAGAAACATACATAAATTTTTTCCCTCATTTATACAATAGTCTTCAAGAAAATATGAAGAGACAAAAAGGAGAATATGAAATGAACAATTGACTTCATATCCAACACACTAGTGGTCTTCTCCTCCACGCAATCATCTCAGATCCTTCACTCATCCCAGAATGAAAAAGATCAATGCTTCATCTTTAATGTTATCTTCACTCGGCATACACAACTTGTAAATTCCTAAGAATAGGATTTTGCATTGCTTTGATGAGAATATAAATAGTTTTGCGCTCAGTTAAGACAAAGAGAATGGATCTACTATCAAAAAAATATTTTACAGTATTAGTAGTTATATGGAATCCACACCAAAATCCCAAAGAAGATAATGTGGGAGGCGATGAAGATGTATCTAGCATGTTGGTTTACAAATAGAGAAGAAGATAAAAGAAAAAAAGAGACAAGAGATAAATAGGGGAAACCAAAAGAAATCTGCAATTTCATACAAAAATAAAACACCCAAAGTAAACAAATCTTCTGCTCATTCATTTACACAAAAATCATATAGATTTAATAGAGCTTGAGCTCTTGATATGTTTATCAAAAATAAAAATAGACCCCTATTTTCTATATGAGCTTCCCACAGAAAAAACATACAAACTGCTTTTCTATCTTCTCAGTTCTTTTTCTTCACCCACAAAAAATAAATAAAAATCTTCTCACACAAGCTATGCAAGAGCCCAAAAAAAATGGAGGGAAAATAAAAAACATTAAATACAAATAAGTGTTGATTTAATAGCCATTGAGAGAGAAAGATATGCAATCAAAAAATATTTAGAACTGTCCTGAGTGGAGGTCTAAAAGAAATGAATCTGAGCTAGCACGCATGAAAAAATGTAAGGAATTTATCACTGCTAGAGGAGGATACGAAAAAATTTAAGAAACAATAGTTGGGATTAATTTCCAACACTCTTCCTTAATCATAACTAGCTGACATTCTTCTCCAAAAATTTTAAGCATCTCTCTTCACTTGTAGTTCTGAAATTTTTGGTGCATTTTTCTTCACTTACTGTTTTGAAAGTTTCAATGCATCTTTCTTCACTTACAGTTCTAAAAGTTCTAGCGCATTTGTCTTCACTTATAGTTCTAAATTTTTTGATGCATCTATGTCCAATTACAGTTCTGAAAGATCTAGCGCATTTTTCTTCAGCTATAGTTCTAAAATTTTGGCGAATCTATCTTCAGCATAGACACCCAAACAATTTCTCAAATATTCAAATGTATCTTTTTCCAATGGTTTAGTAAAGCTATCAGAAAACTGATATTGATACCTACAAAATTCCAAAAGTATCTCTCCATTGTTAATCATTTCTCTAATGAAATGATATCTAGTATCAATATACTTGCTTCTGTTGTGAAAGACTAGATTTTTGGATAGTGCTATGGCTGATTTTTTGTCACAATGTATCTTTGTTGCATCTTCTTCATGCTTCAACTCTTTCAACACTCTTCTCATCAAAATTTCTTGGCATGTTTCCCCTGTTGATGCTACATACTATGCTTTTGTTGAAGAAAAAGTGACAATTGGCTATTTCTTTGAGGCCTGTGATACAACCCCTATTCCAAAATGAAAAAAATAACTGAATGTTCTTTTCCTATCATCAATGCTGCTAGCACAATCACTATCTGTGTATCCTATGAGCTTGAACTCATTTGAGCATGAATATTGAATTCCATAATTTCTTGTTCCACTTACATATCTTAGAATTATTTTCCTAGCTTTTCAATGTGAGTCTTTTAAAGACTCCATGAACCTTGAAATAAAGCTTACACCATACATTATGTCCGGCCTTGTGGATGTTAGGTACATGAGACTACCAACAAGTTTCTTATATAAATTTGGATCTACATTGGATCTTTTGTCATCTTTGCTTAGCTTCAAACCTATAACAATTTTGTTGGTGTTGTTATCTATTTCAACATATTAAACCACTCCAAAATATCATTAGCATACTTTGCTTGAGAGATAAATATACCATTTTATTTTTTATTCACCTCAATGCCTAAAAAGTATTTCATGAGACCCAAATCAGCCATTTCAAATTCCTTTTTCATAGCTCCTTTGAATAAATCAATGGATGGGTCACCTATGAATATAAAATCAACAACATATAAGCATACAATCAAATTTCACCTATTTCATTCATCTTTGTGTATAAAGTAGGCTCACTGTTGCACCTATTAAAGTCATTTTGTAGAAGAGAAGAATCAATTATGTTGTACTAAGCTCTTGGGGGTTACTTGAGACCATATAAATATTTCTTGAGCTTATAAACCTTGTCTTCTTGGCCTAAAATATCATACCTAGGTGGTTGTTCCACATCAACTTCTTCTTCAAGATGACCACTTAAGAATGCTGATTTTACATCCATTTGATAAAAAGCCACTTGTTTTGAGCTGCAATTGCAAGTATCATTCTCACGGTGTCTAGACGAGCTACAAGAGTAAATGTCTCATTGTAATCAACTCCAAGATATTTTGAATACCCCTTTGCCACTAGTCTTGCCTTATGATTTTGTCCATCACCATTTGCACTCAATTTGGTTTTGTAAACCCACTTAACCCCTATGGCATCTTTTCCTTTTGGAAGGCTCACTAACTCCCATGTTTGATTCTTTTTAATTGCATAAATTTATTCATCCATTACATTTACCCATTTTTATTCTTTAATTACTTCTTCAAAATGAATTGGATCATCTACAAGTGAATATAAAGCAAAAACAAAAGTTTGACCTGCATTATTTTCACCTTCATTATGCTCATAAATCTCTCTAATATTTCTGATAATCCCTGTTGTAGATGGTGTTAGTTGTGCACTTGTTGGAGTGTTTTCTTGAATACATGAAGTTTTCCTTACACTTGATGATGGTGTCACTTGTGGACCACTTTGTTGAGGTTGAATGGGAGTGGAAGGAGTCACATTTGAAGGAGTATATTTTGGTATAAAAAACTTCATTTTCCTCTTGTGGTATGCTTGCTAATATGTTGATTATTTTTTCTATATCCATCCCATGCTTCATCTTTTATAAATTGCACATCTTTTCTGATTATACCATTTTTAATGATTGGATTATACAACTTGTAAGCCTTTGATTCATCACTATATCAA
Organism: Sequoia sempervirens; assembly: GCA_007258455.2. Classification (NCBI taxonomy): domain Eukaryota; kingdom Viridiplantae; phylum Streptophyta; class Pinopsida; order Cupressales; family Cupressaceae; genus Sequoia; species Sequoia sempervirens. The sequence goes on along the minus strand of VDFB02379711.1, from coordinate 5,612,942 downwards.
ACAAATATGCATTTTTCTCCTTTTTTGTCTAATTTTCTTCTCAATTCATTTGGTACATGTGTGTTTGTAACAAATCCAAACACTCTCATGTGAGCAACATTGTGTTTTCTTCCAATCCAAGCTTCGTCTGGAATCATATTCTTGACACTTTTTGTTGGACATATATTCATTATATAGGTTGCACAAAATATAGCTTCATCCCAATATTCATTTGACAAATGTTTAGCTTTCAACATGCTCCTAGAAATTTCCATGATAGTTTTGTTTTTCCTTTTAGCTACCCCATTTTGTTGAGGTGTGTATCTAGTTGTGAATTGCTTTTAAATTCCATGTTCCTTGGAAAATCTTAGAAGGTTGAATCTAAGATGTATTCAGCGCCTCTATCCGTTCTCAATGCTTTGATGTAATGACCACTGTGTTTTTCAACAAGAGCTTTGAATTGAAAAAAATATTCAAACACCTCACTCTTATGCTTTAGAAAGTAAACCCATGTTTTCCTTGAGTAATCATCAATGAATGTCAAAAAATAGAATCTACCACCAATTGAAGTTGTTTGCATTGGCCCACACAAATATGAATGGATGGTCTCCATAGGTGCCTTAGCTCTAATTGAAATACCTACTAGAAATTATTCTCTATGTTGCTTTCCTAAGATGCACCCTTCACATACTCTTTCTAGTTTCTCTATTAGATGTAATCCCTTGACCATGCTTTTCCTATGAAGTAAATTTAGAGCTGAAAAGTTTAAATTCCCAAATCTTAGATGCCAAAGCCAATTTTCATGTTTTATTTCTACTTGAAAAATTGTTTGTATGACTACTGCATTTTCTTCTTTACTCACTTGTGGAGACATTGAGTGGTGTGATTTAACATAACCTACACTCAAATCCAGTTTTATCCTTAGGGGAAACATCCTATTGTTGGTCATTTGAACCTTTCCAGTGAATTGATTGTTGGGAAGTTTGTCTAAAATTGTGCACTCTCCATTTTTGAAAGATACTTTATACCCTTTTTGAACAAGTTTCCCAATGCTCATTAAATTGTGTTTTAAACTTGGAACAAAATAAAGATCAATTATATGTTTCTTCTCCCCCTTCTTGGTTAGAATTTTGATGTTCCCTTTTCCTTTGACTTCTACTTTATTGTCATTTCCCAATGTTACATTTGACTTCACAGTCTCATCCAAACTATGATTGCTACAACCTGAGTCTAAAAACCATGCATCTTTTTAATTTGCTTGTGCAACATTGCAATCCAAAAACATAGTGCTTTGTTCTAGTTTTTGGTTTTGGTTTTCTTTTGTGAAATTTGCATTTTGCTATCTAGAATCATATTGTTTCTTTCTACATTCACTCAAATAATGCCCATATTTTTTGTAATAGTGACATTGGACTTGAGATTTATCATACCTTTGGCCTTGAGGCTAATTTTGAGTTGAATTTTGAGTTGGGTTATGGCTGCTACCTCTTCCACTCGAGCTTGATGGGATGCTTCTTCCACCTCTATGATAATTTCTTCCTCTACCTCTAAAATTTGTTCTTCCTCTGTATCTACCATGGCTGACTGTAACTTGTGACTTGAATGTATACTCCAATGATGTATTTTTTGACTTGCTCAGCCTATGTTCATGTGAAATAAGAGATGCTTGGAGCTCATCTATAGAAAACTATGAGAGGTTCTTTGTTTCCTCTATGGCTACAACAATTGACTCAAATTTTGTGGGAAAAACCCTAAGAATCTTTTCAACCACTCTCCTATCTTCAAGTGTCTTACCATGTGATCTGATTTTATTTACTAGTCTAATGATTTGGATGAAGAATGAATCTACTAATTCATTATCCTTCATATACATTATTTCAAAAACCCTTCTCAGTATTTGCAACTTAGTTGTCTTAACTTTTTCCATACCTTGATAGGCTATTTTAAGTATATCCCATGCTTGTATGGACCTTGTTGCTAACGAAATCCTTGGTAAAATGATTTCTTGCACTCCTTGGAGGATAAAGAAAATGGATTTTGAATCCTTCTTCCTATTATCCTTCAATAAATCCTTCTCTGCTTGAGTTAATGCACTATATGTTGTTGCATCAACTAGTTCTAGATAACTACTCTACTAGCTCCCACAAATCTTGTGAGTAAAATAGTTCCCTCATGGTGATTTCCCAGTAGTCATAGTTCTTCCCATTAAATTATGGAATTTGTGGGTTTTTAAGCTTGCGGTTGCTACCATTATTGGTTGTGTATACCTTGGCTCCTTGAAAAAATTTCTCTAAAAACCTTCAACTCTACTTAAAAATTTATTTGAGAAAACTTTGGCTCTGATACCACATGTTGGTTTAGAGGCAGAGAAGAAGATAAAAGAAGAACATAGACAAGAGATAAACAGGGGAAACCAAAAGCAATATACAACTTCATATAGAAATAAAACACCCAAAGTAAACAAAGCTTTTGCTCATCCATTCACACAAAAATCATACTGATTTAATAGAGCTTGAGCTCTTGATATGTTTATCAGAAATAAAAATAGACCCTTGTTTGCTATACAAGCTTCCCATAGAGAAAACATAAAAAATGCTATTATATCTTCTCAGTTTGTTTTCTTCACCCACAAGAAAACAATACAAAGCTTCTCCCAGAAGTTATGTAACAACCCCACAAGAAAGGAGGGAAAACAAAAAACATTAAATACAAATAGGTGCTGATTTAACAACCATCGAGAGAGAAAGATATACAAAGATATTCAATCAAACCATATTTAGAACTTTCCTGAATGGAGGTCTAAAAGACATGAATCTGGGCTGGCATGCATGAGCAGATGTAAGGAATTTATCACAGCTGGAGGAGGATACAAAAGCACTTAAAGCAACAGTATTTGGGATTAACTTCCAACACAATGGTCATCATGATTCACAGTTTTCTAAGCCACATTTCTAGCCTTCTTTTCCATTGGACTTCAATTGATAAGGAGATAGATTGCAACTGTTTTGATACCATAGGAAGAAAATAAAGTTTGAATAGAGGAAGTGGAAGTGTTGAATAACTATATATACTCATCTACATGGCACTTGAATTCACTCCTTTCATTAAAAAAATCCTTTGATAACAAACAACTTCTAACATAAAGATTCTTTTGTTGGTTAGAAAATTTTGACTTCTTTTTCATGTTTTCCAATATTTCTTTATTTAAGCTAAGATTGTATTTAAGTGTCCTAAAGGTTGTTGATTTTATAAAGATTCTTGTGTGGGTTAGAAAGTTTTGGCTTCTTTTTCAGGTTTTTTTCACTTGAAAAGATTATTGATTTTATGTTTTAATCATTTATTTTCATTCATGTTTATTTGTACAAATTTTAAACATGTCTAGTGGGATCATGTACCTCATTTAATCTTTGTGTTTTTAGGTTTTTTCTAACTTAATTTTAAATAGATTTTACTCCTTTTTAAAGAGATTTTGAGATAAGCTTTTATTGGAAGCCTTTAATTCTAAAATGAAATCCATGATTGAATTAGAAAGGATTTAGATATAATAATGGATATATAATATGAAATATTTTTGTGTAGGAAATTTTTACAATACTTTTTCATTTCTAAAGCTCTCTCGTTTGGTTATCCATAGAACATTCCACACTCTCTATGTATTTTTTGACATTTTTATAAACAATTTTCTTTTAGCCACTAGTTAAATCCTTTATTTTTTAGGGAATTAACCATGTAGTTATGCCTATTCCCTTCAACCCTCATATTTTTAAACCTTATGTACAATAATTTTTTAATTCAAAATAACATAAAATTTTTCCATAATATAAAAAAATCACTTTAATTAGTGTTGAAAAGATGAATAATAAAAATTCAATATGGATGATGTATTTTTTCATCTTTTCACCTAAATTTTAGGTATAATAAGTTGAACCTTTATCTTTGATCTTTAAATGCACATATATTTTTCATAAAATCCTACTTTCTAGTCATTTTTAATGGATTTGAATTTCATTAGTAACATATTTATTCTAGTAAATTTTCTTGTCAAAGATTGTTTTTTTATAAAAATACTAACACTTTTGAGTGTAGACACTAGTCAAAAATTTATTCTAAAATAACAATCATTTTGTATAGTGGTATATATATCAAGACTATTTTTAATCACTATCTTAGTTGCACATTTATATGCTTTAATGGGAAATAAACATTGGTTACCGTGCATATGGATAATTTTAAGTATGTATTCTCTTTTCTCAAAGTAAAAGGTGATCTTGAAGATTAAAACCACTTCTAGTATGTATTCTCTTTTCTCAAAGTAAAAGGTGATCTTGGAGATTAAAAACACTTCTAGTTGTACTTTGTTGTATTAGACCCAAGAACCCATGTTGTGTATGAGCTTGTATGGTAGTAAATATTGCAAGTATGTTGTAGGTGTTGTCATTGATGTCAATAGTGACATCAAACTGAAGATTGTTGATGATGTTGTCAATAAGGCAACAATTTGTGGATGGTTGTATGTGTTGCAATCAAGATGATTAAGTTAATGTATGAAGTTGGATGTCATGAGTTTCTTTCTGCTACTCATGAATGTGTATATGATTATGTGGATGCTTTATTCACCATATGATTACTGTAATTTGTATAGAAGAATCTCTTTTAGTAAGTGGCTAAGGAAAGTGCTCAGAAAATGGCTCTAGAGAATGCTCCTCACTCCTTTGGATCTTAAGATATGGTCTTATAGTTTAAATAGTAGATAGAATGAAGTATGAAGCATGCATTTTAGAATTTTCAAATCATTTATTACAATAAAATTCTTGAGTAAGTAAAGTGGTGACTATACTACTATAGTCATAAATGGTTATGAGAAATGCTCCAAATTTCTCTACAGTTTTCTTTGTGATCTTGGGGTTTGGAGGAAATGTTTCCAATGTTTATCTATTGTCTCTTCTCAAGTTTTAGTTTCTTAGTTGTACCGTATGTTGAGCTATCAATGATATATCTCAAGTTTGTGTTGTTTGGGCTTGCAATAGATACTGGTTCTTTGTCTATTTTCTTTTGCTAGCATAATGTTGCATAAAGTTGTGAAAGAAGGGCATGGGAACATTCTTGAATACCATTTGATTCTCATAATGTGATACATGTGATGCTAACTTGCTTCTTTGGTATTGCATGTGGTTTGAATATTAACATTTCAAGGATTAAGTGTTTATTGGGGCAACTTATTGTTCTAAGTTTCTTGTGCCAAGTTTTTGCATCATGTGCCAATAGAGAGATGTGTGTAGATTTGAAATGGGTCCTACTTATGGGTATGTGCAAGATCATGATGGGCCCAAAAGTGGCAATATTATGGGTATGCATAGGGTATGTGGGTGATGACTTTTTTCTTACCCAAAATTGATGAAATGAAAAGGGTTTTTAAAGGAGATTCTCATCTTTCTAGCATTATAAACTATGCTTTACTTTGAATTTAATAAATAATTATTATTCATTTTTTATTTGAATTACAACTAAAGTCCTGATTGATAGGCTGATTGAAAAATATTTATAGCTTTCAAATGGTATCACATTTTTTGAATCCAAAACATGTGTCACATTCTATGTTTTGCAAACTATAGGATTAAAAAAATAAAAATTTAATTTCATGAAGTTTTGACCAAGTTACGTTGGTCAAACATATGACTTTTTATATTTTTTAAAAGTTGTCATAAAAAAATCATAATTAATTATTTACTTGGAAAAAAATTACACTAAAATATCCATCACATTGGGGCATGAGTCCTCTACTTATATCTAAAATATTATAAAAAATATTATAATTTAAATATTGTGGTTAGGGTGGTCAGATAGACACCTACTTATTTTTTTCCTGAAATTTAAGTACTATTGCATTGAAATTTCAAATTTTAACCAAAAAGATTTCCTTTTTAAAAAAAAATAAACCTAGTAGTTTAGAAACTACATTCAATTTTCTACAAATTCTATTCTACATGTTTTGAAATAATATAGATAATTTATTCAAATTTTTATGTGAAGTTGCTTTAGCTCACGATTTTTCTAAATTTTTGCCACTTATGCCTATTTTTTCCATGATGATCTTGCACACACCCTTATCTCCTTGATCAAACGACATTGAATTTCCCTTTGCCCACAGTGTATTTGGAAGCTAACTCAAATATGGTCATTGCATATTTTATGTTCATACTTTGTTATGTGTAAGATCATGATGGGCAAAAGTGGTAATATGATGGGTATGTGGTGGCGACTTTTTAATAAAATTGATATGAAATGAAAAGGAGTTTTGCAGGAGATTAGTAGCATTCCATAATATAAATTATTCTTTACTTTGAATTTAATAAGTAATTATTATTCTTTTTATTTGAATTCTGACTAAAGTCTGATTGATAGGTTGATTGAAAAACATCTATAGCTTTTAAACGGTATCAATTTTTTTGAATCCAAAACATTTTTCACATTCTATGCTTCTAATATTATAGGATTAAAAAAAGAAAAAATGAATTTCATAAAGTTTTGACCAAGTTAAGGTGGTCAAACATGCGAGTTTTTATATTTTGTAAAAGTTGTAATAAAAAAATCATAATTAATTATTTACTTGGAAAAATTACAAAAAAATATGCAGATCACATCAGACATGAGTCCTCTACTTATATCTAAAATATTATAAAAAAAATATTATCATTTTATTGTGGTTAGTGTGGTCAGACAGACACTTTTTATTTTTTCCCTGAAATTTAAGTACTCTTGCATTGAAATTTCAAATTTTCACCAAATAGATTTTTTAAACAAACCTAGTAGTTTAGAAACTACATTCAATTTTCTATAGATTCTATTGTTACATATTTTTTAAATAATTTAAATAACTTATTCAATTTTTTACGTCAAGTTGCCTAACACTAATTTTTTGAATTTTTTTGTCACTTAAGGGCCTATTTTTCCATGATGATCCCACACATACCCCTTTTAGGATGGATAACAAGGAGAAAAAAATTTATGCTTCAATATGGTATAAATGTAAGATAAAGTGTTTGATTAGAGAATATGTTTTTTAAATGAGTGATTTTATTTAGTTTTCTGATAGAACTATGTTGAAGGTAGAGTAATGTGAGTGAATTTTCTAAAAGTGTTTGCTATATGTTGGAGGTAGTGAGCTAAAAGAAGGAGAGTTGAAGTGGTGCATGGTTGAGAGGTAGAGGAGAATATGAAGATGAAGGAAGAAGAGAACATAGCTAGCTATCTAATTTTTGTAGATGTAGTTACAAATGGAATCAAAAGTCATGGAGAAGACATAATTGAGTTTGTTGTAGTGAAGAAAATTATGAGAACCCTCCCTCAAAGGTGTGACCAAAATTTATGTGTAATTGAAGAAGCCAAGGATTTGGAAAAACTTATAATGGAATAATTGTATGGATCTCTCACAACCTATGAAATGAGGAATGATGTTCAAAGTACGCAAAAGAAAGGAATCTAAATTCAAATTTGTAAAGAAAGAAGAGGATCCTAGATCACCTAGTTCAATTCTGATGAAGAAGAAGAAAAATTTGTGAGAAAGCTAAAGAAAGGATTTGGAAAGTACAAAGGTAAATTACCATTCAAATTATTTAATTGTTCTAGAATTGTTCACTATGATTCCAAATGTTCATTCAAATATAATGAAATCTACAACAAGGAGTTCAATAGAAACAACTTGAAGAAGGATCTTCTCTCCAAAGAAGAATATTGTTTAACAACCACCTCCTTCTACAAAGAATTTCATTGGATTTTATTTACCATATAATAATAAATTAACATCATAAAAATAAGATATAAATTTATTTCTTTCCAATAGTTGAAAATGTAACACCATAACTAAATGTATAAACATTTCATAGAAAACTTAATTTTCTTTTTGAACTAAAAAGAATAAACATCTTTTCCCTTCTACATTTCAATATAAATGATTGCAAATAATTAAGATATAACATTAAATTTTAAGGAACAAGGTCAAACATCCCATATCTTGATACTTTTTGTCTCATAAGACTTGTTATGTAATCTACAAGAGAGAGAGCATCACCTAGTTTCTTTACCTCCACTCATAGACTAGAGGTCCCTCATACACCTTCCTAACTAGAAATGGCCCTACCCTTCAACAAAGGGTATAGTTAAGAACCCCCTAGTATTTCCATTTGACCTCTAGTGTTGTTCCCTACTCGACCAATACTATCAAACAACTATAGATGCCTTTCAACTATAAATGAAAACTCTGATTAGTTATGTAAATCTAGGACATAGTGAAATAGAAAGTGCAAGTAGAAACTATTGCACTCACTTTGGCCAAAGTATTTGAACTATGTTAAGTCATTACTTAGGAGTGGATTCATTTCTTCACTCACCTCTACTCAACATGGAGAACCATATCTAACCTAAGGTTGACTTATTCTTACTATTCAACCAATGATTAATCATATCTAAAAGTTCTTACTTAATAGAAATTGATTCCCCAAGTCAAAATATAATTAAGTTGATTAGTTATTGTTCGATTTGAATACCCAAGTTACACCACGTAACTATCCAGGTCTTGGAAACTACCATAAGTTTGAATGGTTGAAAACTCATGAGAGTAACTACTCTTGTAATATACTTTTTGGTAAAATTTTACAAAAAGGATGGTAATTTAACCTTCTTGGTCATAATATGGTATAAAGATATCATAAACAAAAACCCCTTATTGAGGAGTGTTTCCCATTAAATAATAATACTGAACCTTATGGTATAGTCTTTCTTGACCAATAGCAAGGTCATTCTTTACAAGATTCTAGTTTGAATTATAACTCTTTTGAAAAGATGTGACAGAAAAGAATGGAAAGAATAGCTAACACATTGAATCGATTAAGCATATTTATCAAAGGTTTGGCAGTAACTGTGATTTTCTACGAACTCTTAGGTTCTCAGCCAACCTATCTTTTGCTTTAATAACTAAAAAGGAAAACATGGTTCAACTTTTTCCCACTAAATATTCCTTTAATGCAATTATGTTTACAATTTATTAGCATTCTACTAACAACTTACCAACTAGAATAGAAGAGAAACAATCTCTTGCAGGAATGGAGAAAGACTCTCTAAGTTAAAATAGCAAATTTCAAGTTCCTACCATAGCCATTCATTTGCAAAAGAGGGTTTAAGAGTAAAAGTACCTCGTTATTGATTTAAAGGAACTAGTTCTTTCCAATGGCCCAAGAGAAAACTATTTCAACAAGAGAGATTCAAAATTAGTAATAATACTCACCTACATAGCTATTTAAGATAAAATAATTTATTGAATTTTCTAGCTCAACGCATATCTCAACCATAGGGACTACTTGAGCTTCTTCCCTAATCCCTATACCCTATACGGTCTCAACCATATACTTAAGCCCTGATCCCTCAAACCTATACCTTAAAACCTGAACCCTACAACCTCAATCTTCATCCCTGTACCATATACCCTCAACCTTATACCTTAAACCTTGAACATTGTCCCTCAACACTATACTAAAACCCTAAACCATACACTCTAAACCCTTCACCCTATGCCTTATACCCTCAATCCCTCAACCCTCAACCCTATACCCAATATCCTAAACTATAATCCCTATACCCTACACACTTAATATTATACACTCAACATGTTGAACATTATCCTTTAATTGTAAACCCTCAACCCTATATTTAAGCACTAATCCTTCAACCCTCAACCCTATACTTAAGCGCTAATCCATCAACCCTAAACCCTATACCTTAAACCCTAAAACCTACACCCTCAACCCTTATCCATATACCCTCAACATTATAGCCTAAACATTGAACATTTCCTCTCAACCCTATACATAAAACATAAACGATACAGTCTCAACCTTTAAACCTATTTGTTATTATCTCAACCCATACCCTAAACCCTAAACCTAATATCTTAAAACCTAATCTCTATACCTAATACACTCAATAGGGTGAACATTATCCTTCAATCATAGATGCTCAACCCTCAACCCTATTCCTTATATCCTCAACTCTATACTTAAGCCCTAATCCTTTAGCACTATACCTTAAACCCTAAACCCTACACCATTAACCCTCATCCCTATACCCTATACCCTCAACCTTATACCCTAAACCTTTAACATTTTCCCTTGAACCTATACCCTCAACACTATACTTAACCCTAAACCCTACATCTCAACCCTTAATCCTATGTGTTATACCCTCAACCCATACATTAAACCTATACCTGATATCCTTAACTCTAATCCCTATAGCCTATACACTTAACCTTATACCCTCAACCCTGAAAATTATACTTTAATTATAAACCCTCAACCCTAAACCCCATACTTAAACCCTAAACCCTACATTCAAGCTTATACCCTAAACCCTAAACCCTCAATAGTCAACCCTATATTGAATATCCAAAACCCTAATCCCTATACCCTAACATTCAACCCTAACCCTCAACCCTATACCTTAAACTCTAAACCCTAAACCCTAATCTCTATACCCTAGAGCCTCAACTTAATACCCTAAACCCTATACTCTAGAGCTTCAAGTTGACCATTTTGGTGTATAAATTTGACACAATTTTTAAAGCCACTTTGGGACCCCTTCTAATGGTGAATACTCACTCTAAGGAAATAGATGCCACAATAAATACATACAAACATACATAAAGTCATATATAAATTCACATGTGGGTATGTGTAAGATCATCATGGAAAACATGCCCTTAAGTGGCAAAAAAATCAAAAAATAAAATTTAGGAAACTTGATGTAGAAATTTTTGAATAAGCTATCTATATTATTTCAAAATATGTAAGAATAGAATCTATAGCAAATTGAATGTAGTTTCTAAACTACTAGGTTTTTTTTTTTTTTTAAATATAATTTTATGAAAATTTGAAATTTCAATGCAGTAGTATTCTAAATTTCTGTGTGGAAAAAAAGAAGTAGGTGTCTCCGTCTGACCACCCTAACAACAATAAATGATAATATTTTTTTATAAGACTTGATATAAGTAGATTTTGACGACAACCTAATGTGATGTATATTTTTTGTAATTTATTTCAAGTAAATAATTAATTATGATTTTTTATTACAACCTTTTAAAAATATATAAAACATGTATGTCCGACCACCTTTAACTTGGTCAAACTTCATCAAATTCAATTTTTCTTTTTTAATCCTAGTATGTGAAGCATAGACTGTGGACGCATATTTTGATTTAAAAAATGTGAAACTATTTTTCATAGATGTTTCTTTTTCAATTAGTCTATCATCAAGGATCTAGTCAATTTTAATAGAAACAATTAAATAATTACTTATTAAATCCAAAGTAAAGTATAATTTATATTGGTGGAAAGTTGAGAATCTCCTCTCAAAACCCTTTTATTTCATCAATTTTGGTTTTAAAAATTCATTACATACCCATCATATTACAATTCCTTTTTGGCCCTTTCTTTCATGATCCTCAAGACATGCTCCATGTAAAAAACATACATACAAGCATATGTTCATACATACAAGCATACATACATACATATATACATATATACATTCATTCATACATACATACATAGATTCATAAATACAAGCATGCATTCACACATACAAACATACATACATTCAAGCACACAAACATACATACATACAAGCATGCATACAAACATATATACAAACATATATACAAACATACATATATAAAAAATATATTTACAAAAAGACAAGACAAAAACATAACATGAGGTATACAAGGTGAGTGTGTGTTATAACACGCTTCATCGCTATGTCAAAATTGTGAGATAATATGAGAACATTATACATGCTCACATTTTGTATTTCTGCTCGAGAATCTCTAGCCTTTTGGTTTGATTTTCTTTTGATTTTCAACCAGAGGCTTGATTACTCAATGCCCAAAATGTGTTTTGCATATTCTATAAAATTACATAATTTCATTCATGCTATCAATCCTGCTTGTAATACGTTTCTATAGTAAAATAAAAAATGCCTAGGTAATGTTAAGCTCTCTCTCTTAGCTATTTAACTATACATTTTTTCTTTTCACATTTTTGAGTATGTTATTGCTATCATTTTTTAATTTATTTTTCTTTCATATCCATATTTTTCAAAACCAATCTTTGTATTTTGTACTTATTTTTTAACCATTCATTGAAATTTCAAAATAATATACATTTTTATAAACTAGACTCCATTTTACACATATTAAAAAATAATGATTTTTTATTAATTTTAAAAAATTATAGGGGCAACACAACCAAATTTCTACTTTTTAGGATGTGTCCACTTCGAAAATTAGTAATAAATCATATATTCATTAAAAATTATCAAAAAAATCAAGCATAAACTACATGTTGTTAGCTAATTTCTCACTAAAGCAATTTTAAAAATACTAAAAAAAATTAACCTTTTGAGGGATCAACAATAGATGTTATATTATGTTGTTTTTGACAAAAACAACTCCAATTTTTTTGGCTCTCTTTTTTGAATCCCTTAATCTCTACCAGTTTTAAATAAAATTAGTAGTTTAGAAAGTAGATTCAAAGAACTATGACCCTTGTTTTTTCGCATCTTAAAATTTTGAGCGTAACTATCCTCAATTTCTCATCCAAGGTCAGTATTTCCTGATTTTAGAAAAAAAGTGGCCACTTAAGATCCATTTTTGGCCCCTCATCTTTGTGCAATTACTCTTGAATTTTATAAAATTTATAGCTTCTTATGTATATATTTGTATGTATATTACATAAGTTAATTGATTTCTACAATGTGTTTATCTCATCAATAATGTCAAATTTATCAAACCCATAACATATACTCATTTTTTTCTCCTAAATTCTATTATTTTATTTATTTTTAAAATATATGATTATTTTATGGAATAAGAGTTGAATCACCTTGTAAATATAAATCTCATTATTTCTAATGTATCTTCATTGATGATTCTTCTTTCCCGGTGTGATATTTAATCAAATAAATATTTTGTATTAGTTTGAGAATTAATAATTAACTATATAAAACTATTTATTTTGTTTAACTAAACACATATTTCCTTAATATAATTAGAAACAACACAAAAATGATCACAAATTCCAGCATGGCCATGACTTATTGATATAGACCTTTTGGAAATTGATTTTCTTTTAATAGATATGATGTGCACTTATTCTTTACCTAATTTGGTGAATGTATCAAAACACCTATAAATATAATCTATTATATTGGGATGAAATAAAAAATCATAAATGTAGGGATGATGAAAATGTAGTTATCTATTAGATAGAGATAGAATTAGAAATATTAGTAGAGAGCACCTTGGTGTATACTATTAATATGTTATTCAAGGAGTTATTGTATTCAAAAGTATTGGTGAAATGTTATTTTTACAAATATAAAATAGATATAATGTGAGGCAATAGCTTTTTTATCTTTAGGAAATGGACATGAGAAAAATAATACAAGTTTATATTTCCTTGTCCTTAATTTATTTTTTATAATTATATTAAAATATTTAATGTAGAATTTTTTGTTATGATGACCAAAAAATGGTATAAATTTATGTTAATGGATCAATTAATATTTAAAAATCATAAAACGAGGAATGGATAATGCTAGAAGATGAGGTAAAATTGAACAATGATGATGCATCGAGATGTAATCATGATGACATAGGTGTTGAAGTAAAATTAATATTTTTATGTTGTTTCAATATTACCAAGCATTGATTAGGGTAGTAGAATATGTTACAAATAAATTAATTAAAATAAAAAACTCATTACCCCACACACACGCACGCGCATAAACACGGTGAATGCTTACTCACATGTTATATTATGTAATAGGCTTTTAATTAACAGTATTTAAATATAATTGGCATTGAATGGAAAATGGTGAGTGAATGCGGTCTTTCACTTCTGTTAGAGACATAGGGATGACCTATATATTTTTATATCATCATGCGATGGAGCGAATGGTTAAATGGAGATAAAGGATAATAATAATTTAGACTTAAATTTATATTTTCATGGAAAAATTGTTAATATTTTTAATTCAAATATCAATTCTCTCAAAAACAATCCTTAGGCATACCTTGGATTCAAGAAAGTGGGAATCATATAATTTTACATGACTTTGGCCTGGAAGGCGATGAACATTTTTGTAATCATATTTAATAAAATTAAAATGGTTTGTAAAAGAAACTATACAAAAATTAAAAATGATATGTATATTGTTATATTTTTAAAAATTTACAAGGTATTATGACTAACCTTATGTATACACTATGTTTTAAATCCCAATAGAAATTTATATCCAAAGGAATTCACTACTTGTAAATCACTTCTCCTCTCTCAAATTAAAATATTACTCATTATAGGGTCCATTACTTGTATATTTAAATATATGTATGTATGTATGTATGTATGTATGTATGTACGTACATACATATATACATACATACATATTGCGAGCATAAAAATCTGAAAATTGATAAAATTCTATCACACAAAGCATGATTAGTATTTCAAAACAAAGCAAATGTTCAATGTCCATATGGGATAATCTAACATGCTTTTAAAATGCAATCCAATAACAAGATAACTAAATCATATCAAGAAAAACATGAAGTATACCTATCCCATATTGGATTGGTGCTTTTTTGATGTGGAAAGAATCCCTTTCCCAATCCTTTGCTAAGCTCCATGATGTAAAGATTCAAATGCTTGAGATGGTGGATAAGATGGTCAAGATGAAATGCTAACTTGGATGAGTTGTGGAGAGAGATACTAAGATTGTGAAGGATTAATACAATAGAGGAGCTCTCTATTTATAGCCAAGAAGGATAAAATAATGCCAAACATGGAGGATGTGGGACTAAAGATCCACCAATGACAAGATGCCACTTGTCAACATGTGAGAGGTTGAGGAATGAGAACATTTTGGTCAATGTACCAAAGAGGGGGAGATTTGAAATTTTAATTTGATGACAAGATGAGTTAAATGCTAAGTTTGACCTTTGCAAGAGAAATGTAAGAGACATGTAAGACCTCTTAAACGCTTTTTTGGATGCACATGTAAATTTGGGGGGAGATTTCAAACTTGGAGAATATTCCTCAAAGATGCCATGTTGAGAGAAAATGGAGAATTTAATAAATCAATAAATTGATTTATTTGTGCAAGTGGGAAAAGCTAGAGGATGTGATGGGTGATTAGGATTAGATTAATCATGGATTTGATTAATTAAGATGATGTTAGGTGATTTTGACTTTTGACTTAGATGCTTGGATTTATTTAAATCAAAAGGGAGGAAATTGATGCACTATCCATTTAATTAAATACATTTGATTTAATTAAATGAAGAGACTTTAGTAGATCAATCAAATAAACTAAATTTATTTAATTGATGGTCCAATATGATTTAATTAAATATGCATGATGTCAATTTTGCATGTCTACATTTTGCCCCTCTTTGAGGCAATGTACTTGCTGCGTTGGTTCAAAAGAATTCTTGTGAATCAAAATTCAATTTTTTTATTTTTTATTTTAGATGCCCTAGTGGAAAGAAGTACAATAGTACATTGCCCCCTCGAGAGATTGAGCGAGAAGATTCGATTTGAGGGTCGATCTTGTGATAAAGAGGTTCAAGATGGACGTATGGATGGTTATGATGATGATGCAATGAGATGGTTTTAAGATGCTAAGAATAACAAATATATTATCCTAAACATTTTAAATGATGACGCAATGCATGTGAGATGGATGATGTGTTATGCTACTATTATCAAATGTATGTATACTAATGGTTTGTGGATGCAAGATGGATGCATTGGCGATGATGATAAACTAATCATGACATGATGTTAATGTGGAAAAGAAGAAAGAAGAAATGAGATGATGACAACAAGATCCAACAAGTCCATGATCCGATGAGACTCTTATTAGAGATGATGATGATGATAGATGATGATTATTTTCATCAAGGATTGTAATTTTAAAAGGAAACTTACCTTAGTTTGATAACAAACATAAGCACGAT
>VDFB02379711.1:5583656-5596794 GCA_007258455.2 Sequoia sempervirens | reverse complement strand
TGAATGGGCTCAGAGTGAGGCAGATGCCTAGACTTTGTTTACATCGACACCTCCTTCATCTGAAGTAGCAAAGCTCACAAACACTTGGGATATCTATAGATTGCAAATCTCATTATCAAATATTATCCTATCTATTAATTGGAATTTTCTAGATTTGATATAGCTCCATAGCTTGATTCCATTACTCTGCTACTCAGCTTGCTTAAGGTGTTTAGCTCATAGTTGAATTCTTGAAGCAATATCAAGGTTTCAAAAAATTCACCTACAGCTGAGTAGCTAATGCATTATACATGTCATGGTATACAATTCCTCAAGTGAAATTTTCAAGAAAAGGGCAATGAGAACATGACAGAGACTACATATGGGATTCTAGATGACTTGGTTGTCACATCAAAACCAAATGCATTAGCTTTGCCATGGAAGTTTCTTAACTACAAAGGTTTTCCAATGAAGATGATAGATAAAAATGTGATAATGGCAGCCATTGGCATTCTAGGTGACTTGGCTGGCACCAGGACCAAATGTAGAAGCTTTGCTATGGAAATATGGCTTCTCAAAAGGTTTTTCCAATATGTGCTTGTCATCCAGGGATCAGCTGATCAAGAAAGCAGCCAAATGGGTTGAGATAACTATTTGTCAAGTGATATGATCCAATTTGTCCAAGAAGTCTGAAACTCCATAGTCATTTGGGTTCATCAAGTTGAAGATATATGTGATGGTTTAAACATCTAAGGATTAAAGATATTTCATCAGAAGATTTCTATTCATTATTTTTTACATTATTCTACTCCAAGTTCCGCAAACTGCAAGTTTACAAAAAGAGAATACACTCTTCTTTCAAAGACAAGCAAAACTGTGTTGGACAATATGCAACTCCACGAGAATAAAAGAATATTTGCAGTGCCAAAAAAATATATCAACTAATACAACATAAATTTCGTGCAACTCAACACTTCATTGTTGCAAACCAATGAACATATCTTTCTCAAAAAACTATTTACGATATTTTTCACTATTGACACTTTTCCTAGATAATCCCTCCATCCTCTAGCACACAAACAAGTATTTATCAATAGTCCATGTAGGTCTGTAAACTAGTGAGAAATGGAGAAAAGAACATTATTTGTAGCTTTAAATTTTCACTATAGCATTAGTATAATCTATGATACAGTGAATAGATATTTCCAGGTAAAAACATTTGTGGAAACTATTGAATGATAATTATAGCATGGAAGGCCTTCAAACAAATGTCATATATTCAGATGTAAGAAACAAGGACCTAAATTATAATTAAAATATATACCAAATTATTTGTTCAGAGATTAAAAATTTAAAAACCAAAAACCAGTTCCTGGAAGAAAAATTACTCGTGAGAACTGTGTGTCTCTAAAAGAAATCCTACAAATAGGATTTTAGCAATGCTATACATGAATCAATAAATCAAACAAAGAAAGACCCAATAAGAACTATACCTAGATATTTAGTTCACCATGACATTATTAGAAAGTTAAATGAGTGGTTCTGAATTATTCTTTTTTATTTGGGCACAAATTTCCATTATTCAGACTATTTATATAACACAATTTTTAACTCTACTTACATTCTTGTCAACCTTTGAACAACAAACAAGAGAGCAGTAGAAATATTACTAGCGATTGCACCTTGGTGTGCAATGGGTACACCAAAGAGGTATGGAAGATCAATTAGGAAAAAAAAATGGTCATTTTTTGCAAACATTTAAAAAAAAAAATAGAGTAGGCCACGATCTTATTGAACAAGATATTTAAAAATTATTTTAAGTTCAAATGATGTTATACCAGAGAAAAGGAAATTGCTCAATCTACAAAAATTGACTAGATTGGGTTGTAAAGCTGTATATACCTTGGATTCATGGAAGCACTTCTATTGGTAAAATTTTCAAGAGCCAGAGGACCTTGAAAAACATTACCCTTTCCATTTAGAGCATCCTTCATTAGAGGCATGCAACTTTTTGTCAACACATTTTGGCTAATCAGTGAAGGAGATGATAAAATAATGCAATTATCTTTGGTTTCACTATGTTCAAACATTTGATCTTGAATATCTTGATCATTAATCTCCATTTTACCCTGGTTTATCAGTTGATCTTGGACATCTAGATTTCATGATAGAGATGATAGGACAATGCCATCATCTCTGCTTTCAGTTTCACTCTAACTTGACATTTTATCTTGAATGGATCCCAATGGCAAATAGAAATACTTCACTTTGAAAGTAGCCAAAATTGGTTATAGGGACTCTAGAGAAGAGACAGAGGAACCAGAAGGTGGGTCTAGCTTAAACTACATCGAAATTGGAGCTATAAAAGAAAAAGAAGAAATCATAGAAGCTAGTGTGAAAAATAATAGACTAAAGGAGAATGATCATTCATCTACAAGCTCAGCTCTATATGTGGAACAAAGGAAGGAAGAATCTTTTGCTAAAGCTTAAGATCATTTGTCCCACTATAGCTCTTTCCTCAAGTGAAGCCTTGTCATATATGGTATCAGGTAAACTTTCTTGTTCTTGAAGACAGGGGGTGGAACGATTTTAGTAAAATGTAAAGCCTCCCTTGAAACAGGGGGTAAATTCGAGAGGAATAATTGAGCCACTTAGAAACCTAAAACCAAATCAGTAAGTGTATATAAATTGTCCATAAAAAGATTCTAAACTGCAAGATAAAATTAGGATCTTTACCTTTAGGATCTTTACCTGCCAATTTTAACTATACACATTTTAGATACTTTTTCAAAACAAAATCCAAATTATATTGGATTTGATGATGAATAATTATTACTTGTTTTGCATTCAAATCCTAATGAAATTTTCTCATAGATAAGTAATTTTCTTTAAGATCTTCCTTGAATGGCTTTTCTGTATCATTATGCCATAACTTTAAATTTGGTCTTTTCAATAATTTTGACCCAAAAAGTGATATTGCCTTTTACTTAGTGAAATGCAAAACAAAGAATGGATTTAGAGACTTGGGGTTCTACAGTCCATACAATTATGAGACAAGATTCCTATAACTACATTCCTATATTTTTTTGACGCTTCATCTAAGAATTTGGCGACTTGGGATTCCTATAATTGTATATCCTGCCTCAATTTCCTAATGGTCAGAAAAAGTGATTTACAGTGATATTTATTTAGCTTTGTAACTGCTAGCTGTCAAATATTCAAATTAGAGTTGGAATTTAGGATAGGCCTAGAAAAAGTTTAACAAATCTATTCATGTGGATATTTTCAACACTTTTAATGGGAAATTTCATGTATCTTATAACCTATCACCTCAAACATCCAAAAATCAAGTGGCAATATTTTTGGTGGAAGTTTGATCCAACTACAAAACCCTCAAGATTACTGAGGATACTCTTACACTAATACTATCAAATGAGGCATACTGAGCATCACTAATATCATATAATGTCAAAATGGAAATTGCCAAGCCAAACTAAAACTATTGATTAAACATCCAAAAAATCAAGTGGGTGCATTATGGGTTGAAATTTAATCCAATCACAAAACAAACCCTCAAAGAGTATTGAGGATACTCTTTAAAGTAATAAGATCAAATGACCTCATCTAATGTCAAAATGGAAATTGCTAGGATAAATTAAAACTGTCAACATCAAATAAGGGAAGCTTAAAACCAAGGACCCAAAAGATGTCAGAATAGCAGAGCTATTTCATTTGGGAAAGTGTAGATATAAAATGTATCTAGCATGGAGGCATCCACTATTTAAATTAATAGTTCCCAACCTCAAATGTTGTCAAATGTAATACAAAATGAACAAGGTATGTGCTACACATCAAAAGGAAATTGTTGTTTTTATTCAAGAGATCTTTCTACACATTAATACAAAGCTTTAAAGAACCCTTACACTCTCATTCATGCTAGGTTTTTAAATTTCCAGGAGAGCAGGATGATTATCCTTCCCTTTTCACTGGGTGTTTAAATTTCAAACACATACAAGAACCTAGGTTTAGGTAATTCCAACATGGCAAACACAATTCTGAAGACTTTAGTTTTGTTCAGAGATCTGTGAGCTTCTGAGCATGCTGAAAGATGATTGAATTCTTTACTAATTTCTGATATAAATAACTTACCACAAATAGTATATAAAATTGAAACAATCAAACATTGACAACAAAATGGAAATAAGCAGAGTTGTTTGGAGAGACAACTTGTCTTAGAAATTAAATGCAATTAGCTCAAAGTGCTTTAAAAGAGAGAAAAGTGAAGAAAATGAATAAATTTTTGGATGTTAGGGATACCTCCATTTCTTGTAGATTTTGGGTAGTTGTAGGTTGGAACTCTTGTGCAAGTGTTATTTCTTGCTACTTCGGCAATGAGGATGGGGTATTCTATCACCATTGGGGTAAATTGCTACAGGAAAACAATTATATTTTTGTTGCTGGACATGTTTGGTGGGCTTGCTTTGATGATTCCTTTCTCCTTAGTGTTGAGCTACTTCCATTTATGGATTGTATTGTTGCTGCACTTGCTAGGGTCAAATGGATTGTATTTATTGCACGTGTACACTAATTTATACTCCTGGAAGGCATGAAATCTTATTCCAGCTTTGCAATATTTGTTGGTTTGACTATGTAAGATCAAAAAAAATTGTTAGGCTGATATTATGAACTGGAAATTTCACGTTTTTAATGAAATCCAACTGTGATTGACTTGTGTGTCCAATAATGGATCTCCTTCCCTGTCCTACACAACTATTTGCTAATCCTAGATGAATTTCCCATTATTATGTATGCAATCTCTTCTCTACAGTTGTGGTTTGATTATGGTAGGTGTTTTTGAAGTTGCATCAAGGTGACCTATCTCTGAGTTGAGTGAATCTCTATACCCATGGGGCTGTTTGTAATCTAAATGCTATCTATGCAGGATTGTTGCATGTAATCTAGAGTGGTCTAGGAGCCAGTTTCTGGCCTTTGTGTATCAAGTTAGTTCAAGCATCAAGTGATGCAAGTTGGGTTTTGTGCCTTGTTAGTGATAACAAAACATTATTTATTTGTTTTTATCAATAATAGCAATAAGAAGATCTGTAGGTAATAAAGAATAAAAGCAATTAAGTTATTGGAGTTTTGTCTATCGAAAAGATAAGATAGTTAGTTCAGGGCATCAAGTGATGTAAGTTAGGTTTTGTAAGGGGAAGAACATGCTTTGTAAACCACAGAGAGATTAATTCAAGTAATAGAATGCCTCCATGGTAGTCTGCACGTGGAGAACAATCAACAAATAACCTATAAACAGTAAGGACATAACAAGTTAAAACAATACAACAGAACATAATTGCAGAAATATCAAACACCAAATGACACAATAGAAAAGCATTTATTAATTTTTATAGGAACTCCATCATGTAGCATATAAAAAATGTGACATTTGGAGGTCAATACAGGAAGAAGATTAAAAAGATTCACAATAGGAGCAGAAGAAAACAAAAAATTGGAACAACCTCCATTTGGGCATTTCATTGCCCATGCATTCATTGATCATGTAACTGCCCTGGTAGACATGTATGCAAAATGTAGAAGCATAGACAAGGCACATGAAGTTTTTGACAAGATTCCTCAAACATATGTCATCTTGTGGACTGCAATGGTTGCAGGATATGCACAAAATGGATTTGTTGAAAAGGCTTTAGAAATTTCCAAGCAAACAATGCAGTTGTTAGGTTTATATCAACTAATCTAACATAAATTTCATGCAACTCAACACTTCACTGCTGCAAACCAACGAACAAGCATTATAATAGTCATAGCAGTGAGTCAAAGTACAGTGGTCAAGGACTGTTATAACATCCTGTCATGACAGTGGAAGCAATGATCCAGAGGAGCTGTCAAGAAAAGATCATTGTCAAAGTAAAGCAATGATGGTATACATATTCATATTCATATTGCATCCTCATTTATATTTGCAAACATATTCATATTGCATACAACATTTATATATGAAAACATATTCATATTGCATCCTCATTTTTATATGAAAAAAATTCATGTTGCATTCATATAGCAGCTTTTTTTGACATTAACAGGTATTAGTCTAAAGTTCTATGTCCTTGAAACATAAAACAGTCTTAAAAGAACATAAAAGTCTTAAATAAAAGGTCATAAAATGGGGCTCATCAATAATCATCTGCATTGCCAGCAAGATCAGAATCCTGATCACTCGTGTCTGCATCTACTTGATTTTCTTGCTCATCCTCATTTGTGACATGCAATACATTCTCTCTTCCAATTTCTTCATTGGTAATCAAAATCTCTTCTTCAAACAGTCCCTCATTGTCTTCATCCACTTCTTCAAATGTTTCTTGTAAATTAACATATTGCCCATCAAGCGTTACATCAACAACTTCCATGAATTTTTGTTTCGAATGAGACTCTGTTTGAATGGCATATGACCAACCTGGGCTTCTTACATCATCAATTAGAAATTATTGATTAATTTGAAGAGGGGAAACATACGGCTCATCTATCTCTAAAAAAAATTGTTGTGTATTTGCACATACAAATCCATACTCATCAAATTGCACTGCGGATGGTCGGATCCACTTACATTTTAATAATATAGGACTATTTTCACCAAAATCCACTTGAATAATTTCTTGGATGAATCCAACATAAAATTTCTTCTCAATTTCATGAAGAAATTCAGCACTAACAACACAATCACAATTTGTCTTTCCTTTGTCTTTTTCTTCCACTCTTAAATGACTACCATAGGCCCACATTCCACTAAAACGCATAGCCCATAAATGTGGAGGTTGTGAAAGCTCAATTTCCTTGGTTGTTATATCTTGACCTTCTTCTTTTGCATCATTGATTCCATTAGCAATCCATTCTTCAAATTTTGGAAAAGAATCACCTCTAATCAAATCATGACATCTGCGCTTTTGAGGTCGATGTTGCATCCAAGCTTGATTCTCTTCTTCATTTTTTCTACATAGAATAATGACGTAAAAATAGTAAGATTAATAATATAAATGTGTAAATGCAATTGAGTAAATAAATTATTGTGTAATTTTTTTTTACCTCTGCCACTTATCAAACGAAGATTTGTTTTGAAGAATAAAGGCATGTATTGCACTTCTTTCTTGATATGATAGCTTGAAGCAACATCCATTGCCTTCTAATACTTCACCGCAATCCTCTCTATCTTCATCATCATCCCAATACATGTTGATTGACATTTTTAAAATCCTTTCATATATTTTGTGCAAAATCCCATGGCCTCTTGCATTGAATATACCTCAAACATGTTGCCTTCCGGTTTTTCCCTAGTATGAACAATTTTTTTCAAAACCTTCATATATTGTTCTATAGGATACATCCATCTTGTTCTTACTGGGCCACAATGCTCTAGTTCATATTGTAGATGTATCAAAAGATGCATAGAAATGTTAAAGATTGTTGGTGGAAATTCTCGTTCCAAGAGACAAAGGACTTCAACAACCTCCTCCCTCAAACTATCAAAGTTCGAAGGATCTAATACATGTAAGCTCATTCTCTTTAATATTAGGCCCAACCTTATAATTTCCAATCTTGGCCCTTTTTCCAAACTCAATATATTTACCACAATAGGTAAAATATTCTCTATTATGACATGATAGTCATGGGTCTTGAGGCCTCTTAAGCTATTAATGTCAGTTTGGATTCTAATGCTGCTACTTACATATCCAGTGGGGAAGCAAGTTTGAGACATCAACTGTAAGAATTGTGCACATTGTTCCTTTATCCATACATATGAGCTTAGGTTTTATATTTTTCATTATCATATTTTTCAACCCAAATATTTCAGAATCTTTATTTCAGAAGTCTTCACATGATGAAATAGTATCAAAAGCACCAAAGAGTTTTCTATAATAGCATAAGCTATATTTTTCTCAAAGATATATAAATTCAACAAGATGCCTAATGGCTATATCCTTAAAAGTATGGTGACTTATACAATATGCACAACCATTTACACCACACTTTCATTACATGATCATATCTACTACTATCAATCCCATTTTCAATAAATGACTTTTTTTTTCCTTTCTCAACAATGTGTAATCAATAATTGCTATTAGTAATGGCGCTCACTTCCATTCTCTTCTTGACCATTAAAACGTTTTTGTTGACGATATGGATGATCCATTTTAAGGTAAGCATGATTTCCACAATAAATACACTTACGCAAACTTCTTGAGTGCCTCACAAAATCCTTAAAGTTGCAAGCAGGACATGCATGGTATCCATGAATAGAGAGACTAGACAATGTGCCATATGTAGGAAGATCATGAATTGTAAACAATAAGGAAGCTCTTAAAGTGAATTTGATTGAATGACCATACCTTAAAGATTGAATCGCTTCAATTCCTTTCCACAATTCTATTAGCTCATCATATAATGGCTCTAGATAAGCATCTATTGTATCTGAAGTCGCACTTTTCTTTCCTAGTATAATCAATGATAACATTAAGAAAAATGGTATAGTTGCTAACCATGGAGGAAAGTTATAATTTATTAGAAACACTGGCCAAGTTGACCATTTAGTACTTTGATTTGAGAATGGGTTCACCCAATCTAGAGCCAAACCTAACCTTATATTATGAGGATCTTGAGAAAAATCAGGCCATCTGTTATCAAACTCCATCCACATCTTAGAATCAGACACATGTTTTCCATCAATGCTCTTATTTTGGGCATGCCACTACATAAGTTCAACAATGTCTCTCCACCTATACATTCAGAGTAATCGTGGGATTATCGAAAAGTGGCAAAGACCTTTCTAGGAACTGTAAGAAAAGCTAAGTGCGGAAACAACTCTCCTAACGTCAAAACCTCAGGGAAGAATGCAAAGATTCTTTTAAATTTACAATTACAGTCCAATTAAGATACACTTGAAAGCAATAATAGAAATAGAGAATATAACATACATAGATGAACACCATATTTACATGGGAAAACCCTTATGGGAGAAAAACCCCTTTGTATTACAGTAATGAAATTACACACAAAGTATGGGCTTCACTCTCTCTGATGTCAATTTATAGCAACATTCACAATGATCAACCTTGCTATAGAACACTCAAGTTACAATACACTCAGAATTCAATTCACTCTGATCATACATCGAACTGTTCATCCAATTGTTCATGCAACCATCCAACCGATCACAATCTTCCATCTCTGAGTATATCCATGACGCCCCTAGTCTTTCGAACTTCCTCTCAGTAACGGCCGCAATAGTCCAACTACTAGCGGCTCCCATTCAGCTTTTCTCATTGATCGTAGACTCACCATGTAGGATAGTCATCACTCGGTCAAAGGCGTTCAAAACATATTTGCATGTCGGTGAGACATTAACCGTGTCTCCCTGATGCCACAAAACCTGATTGTCATTATCGCCTAGAGTCTTCACTATCGGCAAGACATTATACTGAGTTCACAAGCTGCATCGACCTCAAAATTCTCATCGGCAAGACAATCACCATTCAATGAGACATCACACCAAAGTTCCAAAGTCACATAGACAAGAGTATTCCCATCGGCAAGACTATCATCCTTCACCAAGAGATCATACCGAACCTTCATATTATTCTGAAATGTCCAACAGTCGGCAAGACTTACCACTTTCACCAAGAGGTCATGCCAAAGACATCTGATAACAAACACATGTTGCATTGTCGGCAAGACTTATCGCTATCGATGAAACATCATATCGAAGCAAGCCTTTCGTCCAAGGGTCTCCTCGATGTCTTCGAGTGTTACAACATTGTCGGCAAGACAAGCTTTCATCGCTAAGAGTTCTTACCGAGTGTTCAAGTCACCCCGAGATCAACATTCGGTGAGACCAACACCCATTGCCAAGACTTCACACCGAAGCCTTTGTGTTACCACAAAGACTCCAAGTGTAAAGCTATCGGCGAGACTTTCCTTGTCAATATGAGACATACCAAACGTCCAAGTCTCTCCCCGACACCGCTTGTCACCCAGATTCTCCTCGATATCTGATAAGAATGGCCTGTCGGCCAGAGATCTCCACTCGGCAGAGGGTTATAGCGAACACCACAAGTCATAGCGACAACACCAATTGGCAAGACAGACGCAAGGTCTCAGTGACCAGAACTTTCCACAAGGTTCCAAAGCTGCTAGTCGGCCAAACAATATGGATGTCACACCGACTTGGTTCTTTCATAGGTTTCAGCCTGTGAGATTGAGACGCATATTTCCAACAATCTCCCACTTGACAAAGATCACACAGGCACCTCCAGAGCACAAAAAACTACTGAAAATCATGGGCACTAAGGCCCATCGAACTAGCACACCACCTGAACTTGTCTGTGCTCACTAGCTTCATCAATGCATCTACAACATTCTCCAGAGTATCCACTTTTTCTAACGAAACCTTTCCATCCTCCACCATATCTCGTAAAAAATGATACTGTACATCTATATGTTTTGTCCTAGCATGGAAAGTAGGATTCTTTGCCAAACAAATAGCACTCTGACTATCATAGTAAATAGTCATTTTCCCTGCATCAAAACCAATGTTAGAACACAAACATTTTAACCAGATTGCTTCTTTATAGGCCTGTGTTGCTGCCATATATTCTACCTTTGTAGTGGACAAAGCGACTAAAACATGCTGCTTACTCATCCAACTAACTGCACCACCATTCAACATGAAAGTATATCCACTGGTGGATCTTCTGCTATCAATGTCCCCTGCCAAATCAAAATCCACATATCCTTGAATATTGAGAGTCCTCTGTGATTCAACCAAGTTCCCATGGTAACACAAAGCATCTTCTACAGTGCCCTTCAAATATCTAAACACTCTCTTCACAGCATCCCAATGTGTCCTTCTAGGATTAGCCATAAACCGGCTAAGTACTCCCACCATTTGGGTACTGTCCTGCCTCAGATGCACCATTGCATACATTAGATCATTAACCGCATCTACAGCATAAGCTTGGCAATCGGCTACACCTCCATCTCAGAGGAGATTTTAGAAAATCTTCTAAATGTATAGCTTCGCTCCCTACAAAACTAGAACAACTAGTCACAATCATTCATACAAAATATCTCTAGAATGGCCTTTAATATACTTAATTGACCGAGCCAAAGTTTTCTATCCTTCTTGTCCCCGGTTATTTCCATTCCTCAAATATACCTCTAATTGCACTCCAAGATCTTTCTATTTCAAACTTCGTGTTCAACTAAGACTTTAAGATCATAAATCATTAGCTTACTATTTCCTATGCAAACAACATATCATCAAATATAGAGAGAAATAATAAGAACTTGATCACTTTCTCAACTTTATAATATTACCACAATGATCAAATTTTAATTCACAAATCCCAAAGACAATACAAAGTATCAAAACTTTTTGTACCACATTCTAGGATACTGCTTTAAACCATACATAGACTTTTTCAACTTGCAAACCAAGTTTTCTTTACCTTTCTCCACAAAGTGCTCAAGTTGGGACATATAAATTTCTTCTTCAAGATCACCATGCAGAAATGTTGTCTTCACATCCATCTGTTCAACCTCTAAGTCATACGCTGCTGCGAGTGACAAAAGAAATCTGATGGATGTCAACTTAGCTATAGGAGAAAATATTTCCCCATAATCAATTTCTACCCTGGAATAACCTTCTAACCAACCCGCCTTGTATTTTTTTCATTAATCGCCATCCAGACTCTATTTTCTTTTTAAATACCCATTTGTACTTCATTGCTTTTTCTCAGTTTTGTGCAAGGGCACCAAACTTCGTATTCTTTTCTACTGATGGCTTCTTCATTCATGGTTTCCAACCAAGAGTTTGAATTGCATATTCTAAATGCCTCTTCAATTCTAAGTCTAATGTAAGTGCTAGAATTAAAGTATAGGGTATTGCAGAATCTATCAAAGAGAACCCATACCTACCGTTGCTTTTCTTTCTTCATGAGTTGACCTCCTCACTGCCGAGGCCGAGGTTGTTCTTCTTCTTTAGAACTCTCGTGAACTACTTGAGTTTCCCACTCTCAAGTTCATTTTGAATTTTCAATCACTTTATCTCTGTGTCAAGGGAATTTCAACTACATCCTTTGTTTTCTTGATTTTGTCTCCGATCAGCAGATCCAAAGTAGGCTTTAGCTCATTTAAAGATAACACTTACTATACAAAACCTCTTCAGATCGATTCCAAAGCTTGTAATCCTTTATGCCAACACTATAACCACAATAAAAATACATTTGATGCACTTTGTTCTCCAATTTAGATCTTTCATATGGCACATATGCATATGCCTCAGCCAAAAACACAAATGTGTCTTAGAGAGGGCTTCTTACTAGACCACGCTTCCAAAGGAGTTTTCTCAACAAGAGAAGAATTTGGAGAACGATTTATCAAGCAACATGCAGGGCAATAGCCCTACTGCAACCTCCTCTAAGCCAAGACTACTCAAAGATACTTCGGTGGCTCTCTCCATCAACGTCTCTATTGAACTCATGCAACTCCATTTTGCTGCGGAGTGTAAGGTGTAGTCTTATGTCTTTTAATCCCATGATCTTTACAGTACCTCTCGAAATCATCAGAACAAAATTCACCGCCATTATCCATCCTTAAACATTTTATTTTTCTTCCAGTCTGATTTTCTACAAAGTTCTTAAATTCCTTAAACTGACTGTACACTTCTAATTTACTTTTCAAAAAATAGACAAATGCTCTTGTTGAATAATCATCAATAAACGATACATAGTACCTTGACTTAGACAAAGAAGGAACATTCATTGGACCAAATACATCAAAATGAATATAATCTAGCAAACCAGAAGATTTATGAGGACTGGAATAAAAAGAAACACGGTGTTGTTTTCCATATATACAATGTTCACTGAATTCAAATTTGAGGTTACAATCTTCGAGCCCCTTAACCAGGGTTTTATTCTTCAATGTTTTTAAACCTTTCTCACCAATGTGGCCTAGCCTATGATGCCAGAGCATAGTCTTTTCTACTGGAAATTTAACTTCCATAGAGTTTACAGAATCAGAGATGTTTCCCTCTTTTCCTCCATGAGTAGCTTTCTCTGACTTTACAGAGACACTATTACATTGAACA
>VDFB02379711.1:5562860-5583556 GCA_007258455.2 Sequoia sempervirens | reverse complement strand
AAAATTGTAGAATAAGAGACAAAAACTGTTTTCTTAATAAAAATTGGAAGGCATTTCCATAGCAATAGAGTTATAGACAGCAAATAAAATAGAGAGTTCAACTAATGAATTGTAAAAAATAGATTTCTATAGTTTATATTCAAATTGCTAATTACATTGCATTGCACATCTTTCAAACTCAAAGCATCACTTCACATTGCATAACTAATAACTAGATACTGATAGATGACAAAATTTCAATTACAATATAGTTTTTACAAAGTCAACCTAAGGAGTTATGCAATTGCTTCACATTGTATAACTAATAACGAGGAGCAGCTTCCAATTGCATTTGCTTGTCATGGCATTCTATGAGACCACATTTCTTTGAGGCATTTTTTTCAAACAATTCACTTCCTTGTTGCTATGGCTAAAAACCTAAAACAAGTGCTTCCAAACAAGATATATGGATGCTTGGAAAAATCTATCAAAAAGCATAATAGTAAGCAATAGCATAGACAGCCGGTGAACTCTTTTGAAAAATGCCTCAAAGAAATGAAGGGTCTCATGGTGATGGAATGCCATGACAATCAAATTGCTATTTGATTGTCATGGCATTCCATCACCATGAGACCTCATTTCTTTGAGGCATTTTTTCAAAGAGTTCACTACCTTGTCTATGCTAACACATTTTTCATACATGTCTATCAAAGCATTTTATAAAACAGTTCATTGCCTCGCTGCTATGGCTAAAAGCCTAAAATAGGTGCTTTCAAACAAGCTATGGATGCTTGGCTAAAAGACTGCAATTTTTTTAAAAATTAGGATTAATCGGGATTTTTTGTAGATTTCTACTTCTATAGCCCACATTGCCAAATTGTCACACCCATAAATGAGTTTGAGACTACATAATCTTTCCCCTTTCCTAAATAAAAATTAGTACTATTGGCCTAACAATTCCTTATCAGTGAAACCCCCATCATAGCCTCACCAATGGCCTAATGAAAGCAGTTAATAACCTAGTATCAATGTAACAATACCCTATCAGGATGACTCCTAAGGCGTCCTCCCCGATAGACCGATAGAGTCAACAAAAGAAAGCACATCATTGTAACACATGAACATCAATGGAACGAATGTTTGCATTCCACCGATGGCCCGATATAACGAATGCTTGCATTCCCCCGATGAAAGTAGCCAATAACCTAGCATCGGTGTAACAATACCCTATCGGGCTGACTCCTAAGGCGTCCAACCTAATAGATCGATATAGTCAACAAAAGCAAGCACATCATTGTAACACATGAACATCGATGGAACGAATGTTTACATTCCCCTGATGGCCTGATGTAATGAATTTTTGCATTCCCCCGATGAAAGTAGTTAATAACCTAGTATCGGTGTAATAATACCCTATCGAGCTGACTCCTAAGGCGTCCTCCCCAATAGACCGATAGAGTCAACAAAAGCAAGCACATCATTGTAACACATGAACATCGGTGGAGCGAATTTTTGCATTCCCCTGATGGCCCAATATAACCATGGATTATCAGGAATTAATGTATATCGGGGGAATCAGTCTTGTTTACCTTGTTCATGGGCCAAAGGTGTATTAAGGGATTGGCACCCCCTTATGGTTTAAAAACCTACACTTCTGAGACCTAACAAATCATTCATTCATCTCATAGTTATTTTGTCATAAAACTCAATCACAACATTTAGGACAGTCACAATGGATTTCAATGAAACAAAAGGAAAAATTTCATAGATTCACTGTTCTATATATGATCGTAATACTTTTCCTGGAGATCACGAGAGTAATTTTATAAAGGCATGTTATGGAAAAAATTTATGAAATTTGTAGACATCTTTAGAATACAATATAAAGATCATATAGTTGAGAATAAAAATATTGAGGGATAGCCCCTTACCTGATCTGAACCCATGGAATTATGGTCATTCCATGCAAAAATTATAGGCTTAACAAAGGCAGCCAACTGTGAAACTTTCTCAGTGAGACAGTTTAAGCAACTCATTATATGTTGGTAGTCTTCATTTGAGTTGACATGACTTGGAGAGGCTCTTACTGGGCATTCAACAAATGGTTGTGAAATCTTTGTTGATGAACTAGAATTCCTCTTGATACTAGTATTAGATTTAGTATGATCTAGTGTTGCCATATAATTGACAACATCTTCTACACTTGCTTCTCTATTATTGTTTTCTACCTAAAATACAATGTCAATTTCAACATATAGTCAATTCAATGAAAAATTGAAATAAATAACACAATGTAAATTGAACCAAAAATCCATACACTTACTCCACATTTTTCCATTTTTTCCTACAACCCGCCTCAGCCAAATGTATATTCAGTCCTCACATTATCTCTTGCTTTCTTGCCTTTGTTACTCTTTGTCAAATATTCTTCGGAACACATACTTTCTTTCAATGCCTCCCACTATTTGGGAGATAGAGTGGAGTCTAACATCTATTTTCCCTCCATGATTATTTTTCTACAATTGTATCTAAAACTATTCATCAAAAGTCTCATCTTGTGCTTGTAATATTTTCTAGAGATTTTTCCACCAACAATGTCAAAGGAATTTTCCATTTTTTGTGTAACATATTCCACATTTCATGGATCTTGCTCTGCAAAATTTGATTTGCAGATATCCAAATGGGCCCTACATCTTATGCCCAACTCAGAGGCCCACCTTGCAGCATTTTTCCCAATGGGTTCACCATCTCTTGATACCTCAACCAAGAATGGCTCCTTCCCTTCTACTATTCTTTCTTTTGCATTCTTCTCTGTAGATCTATATAAATCTTGACTCAATCTTTGTATTTTAATATAAGCAGGAACATCTTTTGTTTCACCACTACAAATATTTCTAGTTGATTCACTAATTCCTTCAAAAGTTGTAGATGCAACAAGTGCACTCTCAATAGGCATATCAGATGCAAATAGACTCTCTTCATGACTTTGATTAATTGGAACTTCATGCTCCTTGGCCACATCACATGTGGCATGAGTAGGTAGATCAGTAGTGGTCTCTACAGATTTCACTTCATCACAACTATTTTTTTCACCATCTTCATTTGTTGAATCACAAAAGTGTTGGCTTCTACAAGCTGGCAGCACTGTATCTTTACTTTCTTTTTGTTTTTTTGCTGCATTCTCTCTACTCTCTTTTTCTTGCCTGTAAAACAAAAAAAAAATATCATATCATGTCTTATATACATAAATCTCTTGCCTATAAAATTTTATTAAATAGTATTAAACAAATAATTTACTACTTAGTGGATTTACAACTTTCCTATTTGACGTCAAACCAAGACGTGATAAATATTCATTATTCTTGGCCACACATTCTTCACGAAAGGGCTTATAATTTGTCACTAGAATTTCAACATTGTGATCACTATCATCTAATTTGGGCCTTAAATTCTTTTTCTTCATTTCCCAATGTCTACAAAGACAATAATGTATAAATTAGCAACTTGATACAAAGATATTGCATCCTCATTTTTATATGAAAACATATTCATATTGCATTCATATAGCAACTTTGTTCAACATTAAAGCTTTGAAACAGGTATTAGTCTGAAGGTATGTGTCCTTAAAACATAAAACAGTCTTAAAACAACATAAAAGGTCATAAAATGGGGCTCATCAATAATCATCTACATTTCTAGCAAGATCAGAATCCTGATCACTCGTGTCTACATCTACTTGATTTTCTTCCTCATCCTCATTTGTGACATGCAATGCATTATCTCTCCCAATTTCTTCATTGGTAATCAAAATCTCTTCTTCAAACAGTCCCTCATTGTCTTCATCCACTTCTTCAAATGTTTCTTGTAAATTAACATATTGCCCATCAGGAATTACATCAACAACTTCCATGATTTTTTTGTCTTGAACGAGACTCTATTTGAATGACATATGACCAGCCTAGGCTTCTTACATCATCAATTAGAAATGATTGGTTAATTTGAAGAGGGGAAACATATAGTTTATCTATCTCTAATAAAAATTGTCGTGTATTTGCACGTACAAATCCATACTCATCAAATTTTACTATGGATGGTTGGATCCACTTACATTTTAATAATATAGGACTATTTTCACCAAAATCCACTTGAATAATTTCTTGGATGAATCCAACATAAAATTTCTTCTCAATTTCATGAATAAATTCAGCACTAACAACACAATCATAATTTGTCTTTCCTTTGTCTTTTTCTTCCACTCTTAAATGACTACCATAGGCCCACATTCCACTAAAATGAATAGCCCATAAATGTGGAGGTCATGAAAGCTCACTTTCCTCTATTGTTATATCTTGGCCTTCTTCTTTTGCATCACTGATTGCATTAGCAATCCATTCTTCAAATTTTGGAAAAGAATCGACTCTAATCAAATCATGACGTCTGCGCCTTTGAGGTCGATGTTGCATCCAAGTTTGATTCTCTTCTTCATTTTTTTTACATAGAATAATGACATACAAATAGTAATATTAATAATATAAATGTGTAAATGCAATTGAGTAAATAAATTATTGTGTATTTTTTTTTTACCCATGCCACTTATCGAACGAAGATGTGTTTTGAAGAATAAAGGCATGTATTGCATTTATTTCTTGATATGATAGCTTGAAGCAACATCCATTGCCTCCTAATACTTCACCTGCAACTCTCTCATCTTCGTCATCATCCCATACATGTCGATTGACATTTTTTAAATCCTTCATATATTCTGTGCAAAATCCTATGGCCTCTTGCATTGAATATCCCTCAGACATGCTGCCTTTTGGTTTTTCCCTAGTACGGACAATTTTTTTCAAAACCTTCATATATCGTTCTATAGGATACATCCATCTCATTCTTACTAGGCCACAATTCTCTAGTTCATATTCTAGATGTATTAAAAGATGCATAGAAATGTTAAAGATTGTTGGTGGAAATTCTCATTCCAATAGACAAAGGACTTCAACAACCTCCTCCCTCAAACTATCAAAGTTTGAAGGATCTAATACATGTAAAATCATTCTCTTTAATATTAGGCCCAACCTTAAAATTTCCAATCTTGGCCCCTTTGCCAAACTTGATATATTTACCACAATAGGTAAAATATTCTCAATTATGACATGATAGTCATGGGTCTTGAGGCCTCTTAATCTATTAATGTCAATTTGGCTTCTGATGATGCTACTTACATATCCAGTGGGAAAGCGAGTCTGAGACATCAACTGTAAGAATTGTGCACGTTGTTCCTTTGTCCAGACATAAGGAGCACTAGGTTTTCTATATTTTTCATTATCATATTTTTCAACCCAAATATTTTGATGAATCTTTATTTCTCGAAAGTCTTCACATGATGAAATAGTATCAAGAGCACCAAAAAGAGTTTCTATAATAGCATAAGCTATATTTTTCTCAGTATGCATAAATTCAACATTATCCCTAATGGCTATATCCTTAAAGTATGGAAACTTATACAATATGCACAACCATTTTACACTACTTTCATTACATGGATCATATCTACTGCCAGCAATCCCATCATTTTCAATACATGACATTCTTTTTTGTCCTTTCTCCACAATGTAATCACCTGTTATTAGCAATGGTGCTTCACGATTCTCTTCTTGACCGTTGAAACATGTGTTTTGTTGACGATATGGATGATCCATTTTAAGGTAAGCATGATTTCCACAATAAATACACTTACGCAAACTTCTTGAGTGCCTCACAAAATCCTTAAAGTTGCAAGCAGGACATGCATGGTATCCATGAACAGAGAGACTAGACAATGTGCCATATGTAGGAAGATCATGAATTGTAAACAATAAGGAAGCTCTTAAAGTGAATTTGATTGAATGACCATACCTTAAAGATTGAATCACTTCAATTCCTTTCCACAATTCTATTAGCTCATCATATAGTGGCTCTAGATAAGCATCTATTGTATCTGAAGTCGCACTTTTCTTTCCTAGTATAATCAATGATAACATTAATAAAAATGGTATAGTTGCTAACCATGGAGGAAAGTTATAATTTATTAGAAACACTGACCAAGTTGACCATTTAGTACTTTGATCTGAGAATGGGTTCACCCCATCTAGAGCCAAACCCAATCTTATTTTACGAGGATCTTGAGAAAAATCAGGCCATCTGTTATCAAACTCCATCCACATCTTAGAATCAGGCACATGTTTTCCATCAGTACTCTTATTTTGGGCATGCCACTACATAAGTTCAACAATGTCTCTCCACCTATACATTCAGAGTAATCGTGGGATTAAAAAAAAGTGGCAGAGACCTTTCTAGGAACTGTAAGGAAAGCTAAGTGCGGAAACAACTCTCCTAACGTCAAAACCTCAGGGAAGAATGTAGAGATACTTTTAAATTTACAATTACAGTCCAATTAAGATACACTTGAAAGCAATAATAGAAATAGAGAATATAACATACACAGATGAACACCAGATTTACATGGGAAAACCATTATGGGAGAAAAACCCCTTTGTATTACAGTAATGAAATTACACACAGAGTATGGGCTTCACTCTCTCTGATGTCAATTTATAGCAACATTCACAATGATCAATCTTGCTACAGAACACTCAAGTTACAATACACTCAGAATTCAATTCACTCTGATCATACATCGAACTGTTCATCCAATTGTTCATGCAACCATCCAACCGATCACAATCTTCCATCTCTGAGTATATCCATGACGCCCCTAGTCTTTCAAACTTCCTCTCAGTAACAGCCGCAATAGTCCAACTACTAGCGGCTCCCATTCAGCTTTTCTCATTGATCGTAGACTCACCATGTAGGATAGTCATCACTCGGTCAAAGGCATTCAAAACATATTTGCATGTTGGTGAGACATTAACCGTGTCTCCCCGATGCAACAAAACCTGATTGTCATTATCGCCTAGATTCTTCACTATCGGCAAGACATTATACTGAGTTCACAAGCTGCATCGACCTCAACATTCTCATTGGCGAGACAATCGCCATTCAATGAGACATCACACCAAAGTTCCAAAGTCACATAGACAAGAGTATTCCCATCGGCAAGACTATCATCCTTCACTAAGAGATCATACCGAACCTTCATATTATTCTGAAATGTTCGACAGTTGGCAAGACTTACCACTTTCACCAAGAGGTCATGCCAAAGACATCTGATAACAAACACATGTTACATTGTCGGCAAGACTTACCGCTATCGATGAAACATCATATCGAAGCCAGCCTTTCGGCCAAGGGTCTCCCCGATGTCTTCGAGTGTTACAACACTGTCGGCAAGACAAGCTTTCATCGCTAAGAGTTCTTACTGAGTGTTCAAGTCACCCCAAGATCAACATTCGGTGAGACCAGCACCCATTGCCAAGACTTCACACCGAAGCCTTTGTGTTACCACGAAGACTCCAAGTGTAAAGCTATCGGCGAGACTTTCCTTGTCAATATGAGACATACCAAACGTCCAAGTCTCTCCCCGACACCGCTTGTCACCTAGATTCTCCTCGATATCTGATAAGAATGGCCTGTCGGCCAGAGATCTCCACTCGATAGAGGGTTACAGTGAACACCACAAGTCATAGCGACAACACCAATTGGCAAGACAGAAGCAAGGTCTCAGTGACCAGAACTTTCCACAAGGTTCCAAAGCTGCTAGTCGGCCAAACAATATGGATGTCACACCGACTTGGTTCTTTCATAGGTTTCAGCCTGTGAGATTGAGACGCATATTTCCAACAATCTCCCACTTGACGAAGATCACACAGGCACCTCCAGAGCACAAAAAAACTATTGAAAATCATGGGCACTAAGGCCCATCGAACTGGCACACCACCTGAACTTGTCTGTGCTCACTAGCTTCATCAATGCATCTACAACATTCTCCAGAGTATCCACTTTTTCTAATGAAACCTTTCCATCCTCCACCATATCTCGTACAAAATGATACTGTACATCTATATGTTTTGTCCTGGCATGGAAAGTAGGATTCTTTGCCAAACAAATAGCACTCTGACTATCATAGTAAATAGTCATTTTCCCTGCATCAAAACCAATGTTAGAACACAAACATTTTAACCAGATTGCTTCTTTATAGGCATGTGTTGCTGCCATGTATTCTAACTCTGTAGTGGACAAAGCGACTACAGCATGTTGCTTACTCATCCAACTAACTGCACCACCATTCAACATGAAAGTATATCCACTGGTGGATCTTCTGCTATCAATGTCCCCTGCCAAATCAAAATCCACATATCCTTGAATATTGAGAGTCCTCTGTGATTCAACCAAGTTCCCATGGTAACACAAAGCATCTTCTACAGTGCCCTTCAAATATCTAAACACTCTCTTCACAGCATCCCAATGTGTCCTTCTAGGATTAGCCATAAACCGGCTAAGTACTCCCACTACTTGGGCAATGTCTGGCCTTGTACAGACCATTGCATACATTAGACTGTCAACTGCACTAGCATAAGCTATACTGGTCATGTCCTCCATCTCAGTAGGAGATTTTAGAAAATCTTCAACAGATAGCTTCGTTCCCTACAAAACTAGAACAACTAGCTGCTTGCAATCATTCATACAAAATATCTCTAGAACAGTCTTAATATACTTACTCTGACTGAGCCAAAGTTTTCTATCCTTCTTGTCCCTGGTTATTTCCATTCCTCAGAATATACCTCACTGCACCAAGATCTTTCATTTCAAACTTTGCAAACAACTAAGACTTAAGATCATAAATCATTAACTTACTATTTCCTATGAACAACATATCATCAACATAGAGAGAAATAATAAGAACTTGATCACTTTCAACTTTATAATACACACAATGATCAAATTTTGATCTTACAAATCCCAAAGACAATACAAAAGTATCAAACTTTTGGTACCACATTCTAGGAGACTGCTCTAAACTATACAGAGACTTTTTCAACTTGCAAACCAAGTTTTCTTTACCTTTCTCCACAAAGTGCTCAAGTTGGGACATATAAATTTCTTCTTCAAGATCACCATGCAGAAATGTTGTCTTCACATCCATCTGTTCAACCTCTAAGTCATACGCTGCTGCAAGTGACAAAAGAAATCTGATGGATGTCAACTTAGCTACAGGAGAAAATATTTCCCCATAATCAATTCCCTCTACCTGGGAATAACCCTTCGCAACCAACCTCGCCTTGTATTTTTCCACACTGCCATCCAGACCTATTTTCTTTTTAAATACCCATTTGCAGCCAAGGCTTTTACGCCTTTAGGCAAGGGCACCAAACTCCAGGTATCATTCTTTTCTAATGATGCCATTTCTTCATTCATGGCTTCCAACCAAGAGTTTGAATCAGACATTCTAAATGCCTCTTTCACAGTCCTAAGCTCATCAGTGCTAGAAATTAAAGCATAGGCACAAGTAGAATCTATCAAAGAGAACCCATACCTATCAGGTTGCTTTCTTTCATGAGTTGACCTCCTCACTTGCTGAGGCTGAGGTTGTTCTTCTTCTTTAGAACTCTCAGAACTACTTGAGCTCTCCTCAATTTCAAGTTCATTTTGAATTTTCAATTCCTCTTTATCTGGTGTCGAAGGAATTTCAACTACATCCTTTTTGTTTTCTGATTTTGTCTCTGACTGCAGATCCAAAGTAGAAAGCTTTAGCTCACGAAAGATAACACTTCTACTATACAGAACCTTCTTCGTATCAGGATTCCAAAGCTTGTATCCTTTTATGCCAACACTATAACCAATAAAAATACATTTGACAGCCTTGTTCTCCAATTTAGATCTTTTCTCATATGGCACATGTGCATATGCCTCACAGCCAAAAACACGAATGTGTGTCAGAGAGGGATTCTTACCAGACCATGCTTCCAAAGGTGTTTTCTCAACAAGAGTAGAATTTGGAGAACGATTTATCAAGTAACATGCAGTAGCAACAGCCTCAGCCCAGAACTTCTCCTCTAAGCCAGCACTACTCAGCATACTTCGTGCTCTCTCCATCACTGTCCTATTGAACCTTTATGCAACTCCATTTTGTTGTGGAGTATAAGGTGTAGTCTTATGTCTTTTAATCCCATGATCTTTACAGTACCTCTCGAAATCATCAGAACAAAATTCACCGCCATTATCCATCCTTAAACATTTTATTTTTCTTCCAGTCTGATTTTCTACAAAGTTCTTAAATTCCTTAAACTGACTGTACACTTCTGATTTACTTTTCAAAAAATAGACAAATGCTCTTGTTGAATAATCATCAATAAATGATACATAGTACCTTGACTTAGACAAAGAAGGAACATTCATTGGACCAAATACATCAAAATGAATATAATCTAGCAAACCAGAAGATTTATGAGGACTGGAATAAAAAGAAACACGGTGTTGTTTTCCATATATACAATGTTCACAGAATTCAAATTTGAGGTTACAATCTTCGAGCCCCTTAACCAGGTTTTTATTCTTCAAGGTTTTTAAACCTTTCTCACCAATGTGGCCTAGCCTATGATGCCAATGCATAGTCTTTTCTACTGGAAGTTTAACTTCCATAGAGTTTACAGAATCAAGGATGTTTCCCTCTTTTCCTCCATGAGTAGCTTTCTCTAACTTTACAGAGACACTATTACATTGAACAGCATGTGCATCCAGCTTATACAAGGTACCAATACGAGCACCCCTTGCTAGCACCATAGAGCCTCTAGTCATCTTGCAGCCATTTCTAGAGAACGTGACTTGCACTTCGATATCATTCAGCTTACTAATAGAAAGTATATTTTGAGTCAGACTTGGTATGCGCATAACATCATTGATTCCCTTCACTCTTCCATCAGGGAATTGAATTCTGAATCTTCCACAGCCAACTATTTCCAATGATGAATCACTTTCCAAATACACCTTTCCACCATCGTATTTTTCATACTTCATGAACCAATCTCTATGAGATGTCATGTGGAAAGATGCTCCAGAATCAATTAGCCAGACATCATCTGATGCCTGCGTAGCCAAGGCTGCAATGAAAGCATCTACATCACTCTGAGAAGAATCATTGTCAGAAGAATACTTCTTCTTCTTCTTCTTCTCCTCTTTACAATCCTTTCGAACATGACTAGGTTTCCCACAATTCCAGCACTTCACCTTGGACTTCTTGCCAGGAGACTTTGATCTCCCCTCTAATTTTGATTTGGACTTCTTGTCCTTCTTCTTGCCTTTATCTTTTGATCTGCCTCTAACAGCAAGAGCCTCCTTCACCATCTCATAAGATTTCCTTCTCATCTCTTCTGATAACAAAGAAGCAACAACATCTTCCATCTTGAAACTGGATGTTGTACTCCCAATAGCCATCACCAGGTGATCCCAAGAATCTGGCAAAGAACACAATAATAGCATACAATGATCCTCTTCATCAATCTTCACACCAATAGATGTTAACTGTGCAATCAACATGATGAAAGCATTCAAATGATCAGCAACAGATCCTCCCTCCTACATTCTCAAAGCATACAACTTCTTCCTCAAGAACAATTTATTCACCAAGGATTTCCCCTGATAATTAGATGCCAGTCTCTTCCACAAGGAAGATGCAGTCTTCTCTTCATGCACATTCAGAAGAATGAAGTCTACCAAACAAAGCCTTATCAACCCCTTAGACTTTCTATTTGCAAGGTCCCAATCTTCTTGCTTCATGCTTGTAGGTTTCGTTCTAGACACAACAATCCAAAGATCACGATCAACCAACAGATCTTCCATTTTAAGTTTCCACAACTCAAAATTGCTGCCATTGAATTTCTCTATTTCAATCTTTCCTAACATGCTAGCCATATCAATCTGTAATTCAAATTAACAAACTTCTACAAGACTCCCACTAAACATAATTGCCTCAAAAAACCCAACGTACCCACAAGGATAACACAACTGGTCGAGCTCTGATACCACTTGTAAGGAAAGCTAAGTGCAGAAACAACTCTCCTAATGTCAAAACCTTGGGGAAGAATGTAGAGATAATTTTAAATTTACAATTACAGTTCAATTAAGATACACTTGAAAGCAATAACAGAAACAAAGAATATAACATACACAGATGAACACCAAATTTACGTGGGAAAACCCTTACGGGAGAAAAACCAACCACACCAAGAAAAACCCCTTTGTATTATAGTAATGAAATTACATACAGAGTACAGGCTTCACTCTCTCTGATGTCAATTTACAGTAGCATTCACAATTATCAACCTTGCTACAAAACAATCAAGTTACAATACACTCAGAATTCAATTCACTTTGATCATACATTGAACTATTCATCCGATTGTTCATGCAACCATCCAACTGATCACAATCTTCCATCTCTGAGTATATCCATGATGCCCCTAGTCTATCGAACTTCCTCTCAGTAACGGCCGCAACAATCCAACTGCTAGCAGTTCCCATTCAGCTTCTCTGAATGGTCGTAGACTCACCACGTAGGATAGTCATCACTCGGTCAAAGGCATTCAAAACGTATTCTCATGTCAGTGAGACACTAACCGTGTCTCCCCGATGCCACAAAACCTGATTGTCATTATCGCTAAGAGTCTTCACTATCGACAAGATGTTATACCGAGTTCACAAGCTGCATCAACCTCAACATTCTCATCGGCAAGACAATCGCCATTTAATGAAACATCACACCGAAGTTCCAAAGTCACATAGACAAGAGTATTCCCATTAGTAAGACTATCGTCCTTTGCCAAGAGATCATACCAAACCTTCATGTTATTCTGAAATGTCCAATAGTCGGCAAGACTTACCGCTTTTTCCAAGAGGTCATGCCGAAGACATCCGATAACAAACACATGTTGCATTGTCGACAAGACTTACCACTATCAATGAAACATCATATCAAAGCAAGCCTTTCGGCCAAGGGTCTCCCTGATGTCTTTGAGTGTAACACTACCGGCAAGACAAGATTTCATCGCTAAGAGTTCTTGCCAAGTGTTCAAGTCACCCTGAGATCAGCATTTGGTGAGACCAGCACCCATCGCCAAGACTTCACACCGAATCCTTTGTGTTACCGTGAAGACTCCAAGTGTAAATCTATTGACAAGACTTTCCTTGTCGGTATGAGACATATTGAACGTCCAAGTATCTCCCCGACACTGCTTGTCGCCCAGAGTCTCTCCGATATCTGATGAGAATGGCCTGTCAGCCAGAGATCTCCACTTGGCAAAGGGTTATAGAAAACACCACAAGTCATAGCGACAACACCAGTCGGCAAGAAAGAAGCAAGGCCTCAACGACCAAAACTTTCCACAAAGTTCCAAAGCTAATAGTCGGCCAAACAATATGGATGTCACACCGACTTGGTTCTTTTAGAGGTTTTAGCCTATGAGATTGAGACACATATTTCCAACAAGAACCATAGCTGATTTCAACCCTTGTCTATACCTTAGTTCATGAGATTTTAGACATTCACTCTCATTTGCAAGATTTTTGTGAAATAATACAAAACCATTCACACATGTGTGGATGTTTTCATACCTCAAGCCGATCTTATTGATTTTCTTTTTACATTGACTTCATTTTGTTGGCAATGTGGAGTCAGTTGGTAACAATGAACTTAATAATGCCAATAATTGATCTACACTCTCATTTTTCCAGCCATGCACCACTTGCAAGTTAAGAATTTGAAGGATTGTTGTCAAATGACTTAACTTGCAATTAGCATACATAGGCTTTAAAGCATCATCCATTGACTTGGCCCAATCATTGTTTAGACCCTCATTCAACATTCTATCAACTTCAAACCCTTCATCAAACATTTTTGCCTCTTCATCTATGTTTGTTGCCTCTTCATCTCTCACAGTCTGACATTTTATCATATCTTCATAATAATTGTAAGTCGAAGGGCTTACACCACTATGCCCATATCTTATCATATGTCAATAAATCATTCTTTTTTTCACCTTTCCACCAAGACAATTTTTGCATGGACGTGGATATTTTTCAATGTCTCTCTCATTAGCTACTCCCTCATCATATGCATGATATTGATCTATAGTCAACCTTTGATGCTCATTCATCTATAATATTATACTTTCCCATATTAATTTAGTTTCTAATTTAAAGAAAAAAACATAAATTTGAAAACAGAGATGCCAAAACATTGTTGAAAGTAGTCACTTTTAGTACAGACCATAATAGAAAGAAGAGGATATAATGAGTCATTGTTAAGAGATCTATCTTACATTCATTTGAAGTTTACCTACTGAGAATGGAATATGCCTATGTTTCCTATCAGCTTACTTTCGACAATGAGGGTTTTGAATTACCTCTAAATTTTCTACAAAGGGCCTCGCTAACTTCAAATTCGTTGCAACAAACTCTAA
Organism: Sequoia sempervirens; assembly: GCA_007258455.2. Taxonomy (NCBI): domain Eukaryota; kingdom Viridiplantae; phylum Streptophyta; class Pinopsida; order Cupressales; family Cupressaceae; genus Sequoia; species Sequoia sempervirens. The sequence continues at coordinate 5,569,184 of VDFB02379711.1, read as the reverse complement.
ATTCTTTGCACGCCTTTTCAAAATTCTCCAGCTCCTATCCAAACAAGCTTTATCGCCCATGCAAGTGCTTCAATACCTGTCCATGAGAATAAAAAACGTCAACAACAATCCAATTTCATTCCCATGCCAACAATTATACATTTTACAAGTTGTCTGACTTATAAATATAGACAAGTTATGTAAACCACTAGATAAATATCATTTAAAGGTTTGTCATCTTTGACTTATAATCTGTTTTTGAGTTCAGCTAATACAGTTGTATTTTTTAGTTTGTTTTCATGATTGTTACTCATGTAACTTGTACTCGCATATCCCTTTGAGTTGCTTTATGTATTTCTTTCTTTTGCATTGGTTGTGTTATGAAAGTAAAACTTGAAAGTTCCCCTACTAGTAAGATTTGAGTCTTTAGTTATTTACTTTTTTTTGTGATATTTGAATTTTGAGTCTTAATATATAAGTCTAGATGTTTATCTAGATTGATGTGGATCTTGCAAATTCCAAATAGTTAAAGCCAAAACATGATTGAGCCTTGAGAGTGGATTGATCCACAGATAACATTATGGCGAGTGCTATAATGTAATGTTCATTGTGGGTCATGAATGAGTGGAGATGATACAAAATATTTAAATATACCAGTAATAGTCATATGGTGTTAATTAGTTAATCTTAATGTGACATAAGGATTTATTATATATAAGTGAGTTGAAGGCCAAGAATATTTTGTCTGATTGTCAAAGAGGACAAACTTAACATAGCCATACACTCATAATTGATTTTGGATCACAAGTGTTTGTGTTCAAAATCATCTCTTAGAAGTACACGATATATATCTTCTACAACTATTTCAGCACGCTGCAAGTATTTCTTGACAAGCTTATCTCTAGGTTCACCTAAATTAGAATTACATGCCAGATGCTACTATGTTTTTTCCTTGGTGAGTTAGGTGTGTTCCTTTTTGTTCATAAGGAAAATCTTTATAATTAATGTGGGTTTGTCTCTTTTGATGTGCATCCATTTCAGGCCTGCAGTCAAATGGATTCTAGAGAGGTTGTGTTTGGTGGAGGCTCATCAAGTAATATTTTGGAGTAATTCTTAAATTGGAAAATATATCCTTATTTTCTATAATTTTATTCTATTTGGTAGAGTGGCTCTAGGGATAAGGATTTTAAATGTTTACACAACTCAATGAAGAAGTCATGCTTTCTTTATAAGAGTGTCTCCAAATTTTACTTCCAAATTACCATGAGAAATCCCCTGAAAATTGTGGTTATAGGAGGGTGTGGGAGGTGTGCTCAATGAATGCGATGTATATGTTGTCCAGAAAAGAACTGAGTTGGTTCCTGTAGAATTACTTTGGACAATTCAACTGACTAAATATGCATGCATTAGCAGTTTCAAGTGTAGCAGAGCCTATTCAATCATGGGAAATGTTAGGAGATTTATTTGTCTCTCTAAAAAAGAGTTTTTTCAACCATTGCTAATTTGCAACTAGCTTGAAATGGTATCTTCATTATTGAAGAACTAGCATTCGTCTTGTCATAATTCTTTGGCAGAACTGTAGTAACATGGGGATACTGTAAAGAATATTATAAATTAAAGGATTAACATTGATATGGTCAAGCTAGGTAATGAACACCATATATATGTGGTATTTTTCTTCTTGGAGATAACAAGATTTATTCAGTTATCCATTACCAATTCTTATTCTCTCTTGTTTTTTTGTATGATCTATGCATGTTATTTTTCATTGTGCTAATTGTTAGAACTGAAAAAATTCACATTTTTCACTAGCCTCCACCCACCAATGCTCCACATTCCATAGAAATTCATCACATTTTAATTTTATGAACACAAATTGTTGAAATTTGTGTGACAAAATCCATTTTGTAGCCCACATTGCCAAATTGTCACACCCATAAATAACTATGAGACTCCATATTTTTTCCTAAGTAAAAATTAGCACTATCAGCCTAACAATGCATCATTGGCAGAACCCCCATCATATCCTTGCCAATGGCCCAATGAAAATAGTTCATAACCTAGTATCGATGTAACAACACCCTATCGGGCTAACTCCTAAGGTGTTCCCCCCAATAGACCAATAGAGTCAACAAAAGTAAGTACATCTTTGTAACACATGAACATCGGTGGAATGAATGTCTACATTCCCCCAATGGCCCAATATGATCATAAATTATCAAGAATTATTATATATCAAGGGAATTAATGTGTATTGAGGTAATATATTTTGGCATCCCGCCAATAAACCGAAGGAAAATTGTTTATCAGTGGATAGGGTGGCTATCAATGGAATAAGGATTGCATTCTCGTTGATACAACGATGGTGATTGATTGCTAACTGATCTGAAATCTCAAGGCATTGTCCAGATATTTAAAAAAAATGCTTCACCCCGATGGAAAGACTGAAATGGGTGGTGTATTTATGAGCCAGAGTTGAAATGAATTATATCACAAGTTGATCGCATAATTGTTGCACAGTCTAGAAGATTTTGCTGAGGACAAAATTAGAAAGGAAAAGATAGGAATTCTCGCATAGCAAAAACTAGTGGAGGTGAGACCCAAGTAAGTACACCAACCCCGGCTGAGAAGTTGTATTTTTCCAAGCATTAAGAATTCGAACAATGGAGGAAAATGTAGAAAAACCCAAAGCTAAGAAATAGAAAACTAAAGAGACTCTTGAATCAAAGCCTGGTAGATCAATTCCCTGGGTTGGGGCCAAGACCCAAGAGGGTTGCTCAAATGAATCCTTCAATGGATAGATTATTAGATAAACATAAAGGCTTGGGGAATATTTGGACACCACGACGCGGGTATGAGCTTTTCATGTATCATTATAGGAAACAATTTAGGTTTCAGCCAATCTGCAACCCATGGAGGTTGAACTTGGGAAGACTCATGGTGCCCAATGTGTTCGTAAATGTAGAATTAATTAAAGCTCTAGCTAGCAAATATGACCCCAAGAGGAGAAATATCCAAGCACATAATGGGGCTAACATGCTTGTTATTTCTGAGGATTTAATTTATAATGTGTTTCAGTTGGAGTGTCCTATGAACTTTCCATTCATGATTAGAGATCTCTTGACAGAGTATCACCATATGGATACTAGCTACAAATGATGGGAACTACCCTTGCATAGGCCTAAGAATGAATTAGGCCAACTCAGGAGGTTTTTGAGTAATGAAAACCCTCATTTTCATGAGGACTTGTTTGAAGAATATTTCAGATACACTTATTATTCAACTGGTCAGGTCTTGGGGGTAGAGGTCCCACCCCTCATGTCTATTTCCCCAATGGTCTTAGCTATAGACATACAAATCAATGATGCTAGATCATTTAATTATGCTAGATACTTGGCCAATGACCTAAACCGGGATCTTGAAAAGATTAAAAACAACAATGAATATATTCATTTCAAACATTATTCTCTGTTCATGCATTTTCTTATGCACGAGGGACATGTTAGAAGGGTCTGGAGTCAAGAATTAAGAATAAAAGATACAGATGAAAATGGGAACCTCAAACCTGTACAAATGTGAACTTTATTGTGGGATAGTCGATTTGGTAGATCTCATTATCTTTATTTTGAGGAGTTTTTTTTTGAAACCATTAATGGAGTGGCTAGGATATCCGCATGATTATAACTTATCCCCAAAAGTGAAAAATTTTCTAAGACCAAAGGAAAATGACCCAAGGATAAAGGTGGATCATAACTAGGGAGACTAGTATGCTTTTCCTGATTGCATAGTGATTAGGGTTTATGGGTTTGAAGGAACTCCACACTTGTTTCCACGAGTAGTTCCTGATAGAATTGCCTACTTAGAAATTGTGAGGCAATTGGCAAAATCTAATTCCAAAAACCTCAAAGGAAACAACAAACAATTGATCATGCCCAATACCTTATGTTTTGGAGACTTTATAGTGGTTGCAAATGAGGGATATGAGGAAATTGATGCTAAATTGGCACAGTATAACCTCCCTCTAGGTAACAAAAGGAAAGGTTTTGATGCAGAAGGCTTTATTCACAAAGCAAGATTATCATAGGTGTTATCAAGATATGAGCATGTATTCTCGGTTGAAGATGTAATCAGAAACCATGATGAAGCCTCTACCACTAAAAGAATGACTGCATATAATAGGGTTATGCTTGCAGAGGAATGGAAAAGAAGAAATGTCCCATCTTATTTGGAGGAATTTGGTGAAATACAGGATCCTCTAACAAGGATTGAGCAACTCATTGCCCATATGGATGAAGTGGTAAAGAATGTGCCTTCATTTGTCTTTGATGCCCCTCATGCAACCTATTCAAGAGTGTAGGCTGAAGATATAAAGCCCTTAGATTATATCCCTTCACAGCCAACTCTTGATGTGAGTTTTTCTATAGATACTAATATGAGTGAAGAAGAGGAGAGTGATGAGGAAAGTGATGAGGAGGAAGAGAAAGCACAACAAATAAGTGCTCTTGTAGTTTTATGGTATGAGCCTCCTCGGGAACACAATGTTGTAATATTTGAAGCATCAAATGAATTATCAGATGATTTAGGGTCAAGGCTAGACAAGAGTTCATTTTTTATGGAGATTTTGTTAAGTCTCCTGAGTTTAAATCATTTGTTTATGAATATAAAGGAAAGAAAATGAGATAAAAGATGTAGAATGTCACTCTTGAATGAGAAGTTGTTGTTTTGAAAGAATTGAAAAAATAAATAGACAAAGAGATGGAGTCCATCACTCTTGAGAGAGGGAGAGAGTTACTCCAAGAAGCTAGAGTATTGCTTTTGCCTAGATGGGATATAAGCTCTGGAATTGTGTTTCATAGTTTCAGAAAGAGAGCAGATAAAACAATGAATTTAACAGATGAAGCAAGTGACAAGATGTATTAAGGATCTGGATACAATCCAGATGAGGCCACCTTTCTTATTTGGTCACTGTAACCCCATAACAAAATACTAGTTGTGATTGATAATCCAAACCAAATGTTTGGAAATCTCTTGGTTCAAAGAGTAGGGGATACTAACCCCATGGACACAACAGAGTTGAATGTCAATATGGAAAAGTTCACCAAGGCACAGATCGATAAGGTGGTTAAAGAAAATGACAGGTTGAAGAAGGAATTAGCACATCAAAAAGAAAGATCATCTTCCTCTTCCACACTAGAATTGTATTCCCTGTGGCTTGAGAAAGATAAGAGAGCATTGGATGCAATGGCTGATACAAGTTATTGGAAGCAGTGCCACTTGAAATCTCAGGAAAAATGTAAAGAATTGGAGAATTCAAAACCATCAAGTATAAGACTACATCCGAAATGATCGAGGGAAGATTCAATAAGATGATGAAATGTGCAAATGAATATTAGAGGAAATTTAAACAGGTACTCTCAGCATTAGAGGAGAACAAATGATTACAGGGGAGAATAATCAAAAGAGACAAGGGCTTCAAGACAAGCAAATCCTGAAAGGACAGACAATGAAAATACATAAAAAATTGGTAGAAGCACACAATGGATATCATAAGAGGCTCGTCGAGGATTTTGAGTGCTTCAATTTGACTTTGACACTCTATGATGATATGGGAAATCCTCGAGAATATGATAATTGGAAGGAAGATTTTAATGCAATTCCGACTATTGTAAATTTACAAGAGATCAATGACGAGGATATGATTTTACAAAATACTCACAACTAGCTCGAGAAGATGATGTATATAGAGTATGATATGAGAGAGGTGATCTCTAATGTAGATACTTGTGTTGAACAAGAATACATCCATCACTTCTCTGCATTCAATTTTTTCCTCAACCAAACTATGGATACACCAGACACAATAGGGAAACCATCAGGATGAAAGGAGTTAGCCGATAGCATGAGCACCATATCATGGAGTAGAAGCTTTGAATAGATCTTAGGTGGTCACGGGCTTCTGCTTGGAGATTAAGGGATCAATGCATTTAGTTGCTGCAATATTTCATTTTCTTAATTATGTTTAGTTATCAAACAACATGAATTTTTGTAATGGGTTTGTAGCTTGTTGCCTCTCACATATATAAGAGAGACCAAGACCTGAATAGATCATCCATCTCATATCAAAAACTACTATTATAATGCATATTATTCAAAGATAAATATAATGGAGAAGGTTATGCATAATTGTTAATTTTATTTCAAGTGTTCAACTGTTGTGTGGATTTATATGCTTATATGTTATTTGGCTGTCTCTGAAGTGGCTATTTATGTTATTCAAATTGAGTGTGTGGAAATACATTTAATTTTTCAATACAAATTTTCTGTAGTTGTGTGACATTGTTGACT
>VDFB02379711.1:5417597-5562760 GCA_007258455.2 Sequoia sempervirens | reverse complement strand
GATGATTTATTTTTATCCCCATCATATTTTGGTCTCTTTTGGTTTTCTTTTTGAAAGAGTATTTTGGCATCTTAATGTGCCTATATGAGGCACACATCCCCAACTAGAGTTGATGTTAGTACCCCACGATGTATTTCCAATAAATTTAGATGTTTGAATTGGTTTGATAAATGTTTATAATTACACTATTTGGATCTACCTCGCATAACCATTTAGAGATACCATTAGTGGTTTTACATGGTTTAAGTTTTTTGAAAAAGGATGCCATGCATCACCATTATTCTATCCACTATATTCCATGTTATAAAAAAAATCAAAATTTTCTTTAAGTCTAGGCCAGTCCATTAAATTCTACGTGTTTTCAATTTTTTGAGGATGTCTCTACTAGCATAACTTTCCTACTAGCCTCAATAATCCATAACTTGTTAAAAGTTGGTCTAAGTGTTGATTATATCAATATATTGAGTTAGTGTGGATGTTATAACTTCCATCCCAAATATAAAATAAGTGATTCTTTCTTTTAAACATTTTCCTCTATTTGATTGTTGAACTTGGCCATCAATTGGTATCCTTTTCCTTACAACTCTAATTCATAAATCCCTGAACATTTACCCTTATGCCTTCATTGTGTTTGTTTCTTGCTAGATCATAACACTTCTTAAATAACTGTACCAAATATTGAATCCTTGACAATTTTTTCCTTGTTGAATTTTTCATTTCTTTTATCGAAAGTTTTAAGTCATCCCATACTAGACCATTGAATTCCCCTAGGCCTTGTTTTCCCAATGTTCTTTTTGTTAGGTTATTAGCAATTTGTTTCTCCAAATAAAGTTTCCCATGCATCCTATTTCTTTCATTCTTCTGGACTTTCCTCAATGCTTGCACCTATTCTATGGAATATTTGACCTTTTACCCTTGATATCCCAACTCCTAAAAAATCCAAAAGCTTATCATTGTTGAAGTTTATCCTTCAAACTTCCTCTTTCTTACATCTCATTTTGGCATAACTTTCAAACAAAATCTAAAGTCCAATAGTCTTGCCTTTTTTTATAATTTTCTTTGTAACTCGCTAACATGACCCCAAAATCCACATGGTTGTTGAAAATGACTTGAAATGTTAGAAAAAGTATTGATAGATTATGGCAATATATATTCAATTCCTAAGGTGATTATAGTGTAGTCTTGGTGCATTTTTGAAGTGGTTTTTACTAGTGGTTTATTTTGAGTTGTTAGGGTTTCATTGTGGGCTAGATTTGGCCCTAAACCCAATAAAAAGACCCTAAAATAATTCCTTATGTTATAAAAGGCACAAATGCAATGACTAGAGATTTCATGGCCATGTCAAAGTTATTACAAGTAATTTTTTTCTTACAGGATCCAATCTTTCACATCTTTTAAGATGATTTGTATAGATTTTTTTTATAGATTTCTAGTCATTATTCACCTATATTTGAGCATGGTTAATGAATATCTTAGTAGATAATATTTGTAGTGAGATTTTAGTGACTGATGACATGTTACTCAACCTTAGGATGACATTTTTAAGGTTGGAGGATGTCTTTCATGATGGAAATAACATTTTTCTCTCCTCTATGGTCTACTGAAAATATTTTCATACCCTAAGTTGTTCTATATATTGGATCTCATTTATCTTTGAAAGGGATGAATATATTCAAATGAGCTAACTCATCCAAACTATGTTGCATGATATCTATAACACTACATTCATGAATGTAATGCAATATTAAATTTGTAAAAGACCCATTGTGTTTTTATAAATTTTATTCAATAAATCAATACAAGACATCTATTATGCCAAATTTGTGTTCTATCTTTATGGATTTTTAAGAGTTATAGAGGATTGAAGGAATCTCCAAGTTCACATTTTTTTTTTTCATATGAATTCTCTATTGATTCACATGTAAAGGGTGTTTTAAAATTATTTTACACTATGTAGTTCATGCCAAGGCACAAAAAATTCTAGACTAATATTTAAGGATTTTGAACTCATTATGGATTACTATGTAGAGGAGAATCACTGGCATAAAATAGATGTGAAGGTTTGAGTTGTGAAATATAGAGCCAAGTAGATCAAACTCATTTGAATATTAGTGTTTTCTTTGTTATTACATTTCTATTCTTGTTTGAGTATGTGCTATTGGATTAGGCACTACTCTCATAGTTGAAGGTTGGTCATCTAACCATTTAAGAATAAACTAAAAATTAATATTTAAGTGGCATATTATAATAGAATAGGTGTTCTCTCAATAATCATCAATTAAAAGTTATTAATCTAAAATATAGAAAAAGGGATCCTAGGCCCTCAATGCAAAGAACCTAGGATGAAATGGTGGCCTTTCCTAAAGTTTCATTAGAGATGTAGATCACAAGGTGAAAATATTAACTTTTAGCCCTAATGGTGAGCCAATCAAACCTAAATATACATATAATGGGGGATTAGAATGGATTGGGAATCTTTTAGAATGATTAACTTAATGATCCTATATGACCTGATATTAAAAATGCAAGATCTCAACAACTGATAGACAAAAACAGCAGTTTTCAAGTGGATTTGGGAAGTGTAGAGGATAGTAAACATATTAGAAAAATTGGTTTGGATGTGCATAAAAGGAATCATTCACCCAATGGTGAATGGGTCTTTAAAATGGGGTCCTGATCAACTTTTGGGTCCTTTGGTGTTAGATCTGAGCTTTTGTTTTCCACCTACGAATTTGTCAAAATGTTGGAAATAATTTTTGCAACTTAGTTTTTGTGGTTTGACAAGAATGATGCCAAAAAATGCAACAATGAAAAATTTCTCTTCAAAGTATCTTCAATCCTCTTCAGACCTGTAACCTATGCATTCACAAAGAGGAGAAATGTTGGGCCATTTTAGCAACTTGCCTCAGTCGAACCTCATGTAAGTGTTTCCACTTCCACAATGGAAAATTTCAATCGATAAATGATAATTGGGAGGAAGGAATGATGAAATCACAATGTGTCACAACTCACCACCCTTCAATAGCTTCCTTGAAGGGTTGAATACATGCACATCACTCCAAGGGAATTGGATCTTGCTTTGCTTGAATGCTTGAATTCTTTGGAGACCTACAAAAGATGTTAGCCTTCACAAAATAATGACAACATGATAACATAAACTCACAAACACTTTGACATGGTGCTTGGATCTTGAATTTTTGTAATAAATCTCTCTTGAATTCTCTTAAAAATATTGCTTGATCATAAGTTATCCAAATTTTGTTCGAGTTTCAAATGATGGAAAGACTAGCTATTTATAGGAATTTATTTAATTTCCCAAAAAATAGACCTCAATAGCTTATATTTGCAAGTTGGATTTTGAATGTTAAATTTCCTCAAAAAATATATTTAAAAATGGGTCCTAGCTCAAAAATGGGACCTATTCACCCATGGGAAAATGGATCTTGACCCATATTTCTAGGACACACAATTTTGGGGGCAACAAATGAGTTGTATGAATTTGTTCAATGCTTGATGCTTATTGAAAAATGGGACAAATGGGTTATCAAATCCATAATTTTAGGTATTTATGGGGTCAATTAAGCTCAATAATTTAGGGTGGGAATAACATAGTGTGAGATTGTAAAGGTATACAATTCCCTACACTAGATTTAGCCCCCACTTAAGTGGAAGTATGAACTTACGCTCAGAATCACACTAAAGTAGAGAAATATATGTCAAGAGGGTTCCAAGTGCACAAATTTTGAAGAGATAGGATGACAAAGGATCAAGGGTATTGTGAAAGCCCCTAGGATCTAAGATCCCACGCCAAATTAGCATAGGAACAAAGGAACACATATGCATGTATGACATACAGCAAGACAATATACACAAACATAAATGTCGGAAAACACAAAGAATACACAATGAAAACACATGAACATAACATAACATGATGAAATGAAAACATAGTGTAAAAACAATGTAAACATGAAGGAGACACATGAAAAATACACAAAAAAAACACAAGGTTAGTACTAAAAGGGATTCAAGTTGATAAGGAAAAGAGACCTTGGTCTTAAATTATATCAAATACCAAATGTCATTCATCAAAAAAATAAATTCTCCCATGAGGGTTGAAGTCATATGCATCACTCATGGGCCACATGGCTCCATTAGAAATCAAGCTATGTTATGTTAGGTTACCATGAAATGTATTACTCAGGCTAGTGAAATTTAATATTCACTAGGTGAGCTTCCAAGGAAAAAAAGAGAAACACACAAGGTCTAGTGAAGTCCGATATTCACTAGATGTGTACCCACAAAATGATCATTGCTTTGAACAAGGCATGTAAGTTGCATTATGCTAGGCACTTATGGAATAAAATTGTTTCACAAGGCTAGCAAGTTGAATTATGCTAGACACTTATGGAATAAGATTTCTTCACAAGGCTAGCAAGTTGTATTATGTTAGACACTCATGGAATAAAATTTCTTCACAAGGCTAGCAAGTTGTATTATGCTAGACACTTATGGAATAAAATTGCTTCACAAGGCTAGCAAGTTGTTTTATGCTAGACACTTCTGGAATAAGATGACAAGGTAAATAAAATAATCAAAAGGGTTTTGCTTAATGCATGGAAGGTCACACCTTAGGGAACATCACACTTGATATCACCACCAAGAGAGGACTTATTCAAGGAATAAAATATATACCAAGGATAAAATCACATGCCAAGAAACATCACACTCTTGTAGGAAATGAAGTCTAATATCACCACAAAGAAGACATGTCACATGAATTAAGAAGACCACACTTTGATTAATATGGTCACACTTTTTAGGATATGTATGTCATCATCACTAAGAAGGGAACATGTAAACAATAAATGGGGGACTATATGCCCCCCTTAAAATGTTAGTGTACTTGCTACACTAACATTTTAAGGAGATAGATAGGGATTTCAATAAGAAATAAACCTAGGACAAGGTTACCTAACCCCTTGCCCCCAAGTGTAGGACAAAGATGAGCCAAGATATAATGTGATATGCTACTTCTTGTAATACAAAGATAATTATGCATAAAGTTCAATACATGTGGTAGTGAGCATGTTCTAATTCTACAACTATCACATGGCAAGGAACAACAACTAATACTATTGATTAAGTGAAGATATTTTTGATGCTTTTGAATGACAATAACCAAGACCTCTTGTTTCTTGCATGTTAGGCTCTATAGGGACACTGATACCTTGTTCTCTTACACCACATCCTTTTCCATTATAGCCAAACTGTTTCAAAATCTCATAACATCTTCCATAAAGTGCTTTCATTTCTTTTGATTAAGGTGGTTTTTCATGATCATCTTCATCATAAGTGGATGTACAACTTATTTTTTCCTCTTTTTTTCTAAAAGTTGTGAGCATTTGTGTCTTGGATGTTTCAATGTCAGATTGTGTTGATACCACCTCAGCTTCTTTCTCTTTTTTCTTCACTTTTTTTGTAATCTTGTATTCTCTCATGAATGTAGGTGTGAAATCTAATGAACCCTAGTCGTCTTCTAACAATTTATTCAATGATGAAAAAAAATTATCCTTATCCTCAAATTGTAAAGGTTCTACTTTTGTAGTTGGTGTCAATGTTCTAAGAGGATTCGTTATTCTTGTTTTAGTTTGTAAGCAATTCTCAGGTTTTGGATCAGATTTTATCGTCTAAACCTTGTTTTTGTAAGTTTACTTCAATAGATGATGTAACATTGAAGGCACCACATTCAATTCATGAATCAATGGTCTACCCAAGAGGAGCTTATAGGAAAGATCATCGAGCATGACATGGATAGGAGTTTGTAAAGTAACCTTACCATCTTTAACAAGTAATGTTATCACACCAAGTGATTGAGTGTTGAACCATTCACTAGTACACAAACAAAAATATATGACTAAATAAACTACTAAAAATTGCATATAAGTGACTAACTTTAGTCACGTGACTACTAGTGGTTTATTTGTAGTCATTTATAACACCACTAAATTTATAACTAACAATTTTAGTCATTTATTTAGTCATTGATTTCAGTCATTAATTTGGTCATTGATTTGGTCATTGATTTAGTCATTAATTTAGTCATTTATATGTAATTTTTAGTCATTAATTTAGTCATGGTAGTGATTTATTTAGTCATATATTTAGTCATTAATTTAGTCATTGATTTTTGTTAACTGGTCATTTATTTAGTCATGGTAGTCATATATTTAGTCATATATTTAGTCATTAATTTAGTCATATATTTAGTCATTAATTTAAATAATATTTAATATTATTATATTACATAAGTTTAGTCATTAATTTAGTCATATTTGACATTACTATAAATAAGTATATGTTTAGTCATTAATTTAGTCATATATTACTGTAGTCATATGTTTAATATTAATTTAGTCATTACTTAAATATTAATTTAAATAATACTTGGTCATACATTTGAATATTAATTTAGTCATTTTATTTATCGGGTTTCCATTAATTGTAGTAAATATAGTCATGAAATGAATAATTTATTAAATACCATAAATTTTATAATGCAAAACCAATATAATATTAAACTTGAACTAAAACATAAAACAAATAAAATATTACATATATACAAACAAGCTATTAAATACGCTAGAATTGAAAGATTGATTCAACATCATGATAAAATAAATGTAATCTACAATAAAAAAAATTAATGCAAATATATATATATATATCAAGTTACAAGATGTCAAAGTTGTCTAAGAGTTTCCAACTCTTTCAAATACACCATGATAATTAAGATCCCTGAACAACACATTCAAAATACTGCATTAAGTAATGAGCCAAGATGTCTAACATTAACTAATACATGATAAACATGTTCAACTATGTCATTTTTTGCAAATATTTTAGTGGCCACCGTGTGAAGGTTCCCTCTTTCTCTTTTAGATGAACAACTCCATCTATTTTGTCTTCATAAACAAGGGGTATGTTACTTGTGACCTTTAAAATGTTTACATTTGCATCTCATGTTCCTTTCAATTTGACTCCATATACAATCGATGGGGAGTGAATCCGTCCAATGTCTGCAACATCACCATCAAACGGATCCAACACCCTAACTTTATCCCCTTCTTTAAGTTTTTCATTAATACATTTTTTCAAAAAGAAAAAAAAATAACACATTATATTAGATAGGTAATGATTACCCTTGTTTGCATAATAAAGCAACCATTACTTACTTAAATAGTACTTACATGTGTGTGTTAAAATAATTGCAAAAGGAAATTTTCAAAAATAATTTCAATGATCTAATTTACTAAAAAAACCAACACTCATAGCAATGCTTACAATGTTACTATTAGCTCCATGCTAATCAGATACAAAGGCCACAAGTATAAACACTGCATTACCATGCATGCATACCAGACACATAAGGTTATGATAACACGATTACACATGAAAAAGGTAGCTAATGCACAAAAACAAAGAATGCAATATGAGAGCACTAGTACTACTATTGCAAGGTGAAAGTGAAATACATTGGGATGTACAAAAATAGTGGCATTAAAGCTCTGAAACATAACCCCATGCAGTCAACATAACCCTGTCAATGATGACATATAAAAGAAGAACAAAGAAAAAAATGTATCAAGGCAACATGTGACAGTCATTAAGAGCAGTCATTGAGGAAACAATGCAATCTTTCTCTATGGCTTTCATAGCAACAGTAAAGGAGTAACAAATAAGGTTGGATGAAGAGGTCACATAAATAATAGAGAAAGATCTTTTCACTGTTAGAAAATAGTGTAAGAGTATGCAAAAAGAAGTCAAGAATGATTTCCAATGAGCAAGTAGCAGTAGCAGTTAGTTTCATGGCTATAGCAATGAGTTTAGTGCAAGGGAAGCGAGTTTTATGGTTGTAACAACAAGTTTAATGGATTGAGCAACAAATATCATTACTAAATAGCAAGAAAAAATTAAGAGAAAGCGGCAAGAATATCAAAAGAAACTTTTTTTAATAACAATAGCCATAATGAAGAGTTAACAACAAATTTGTGAAGGAAAGAACAACAGGTATCATCCAATGAAAGAAGCAGCACGCTAAGTTCAAGATGTTGACAAGGTCAATTACAATAGTCTAAAACACAGTCAAGCATCATAAAGTATTGAAGTGCCAGAAATCCCCACTGAAAAGTGACAAAGTAGGTACAATGATTGTTCTATGGGTTACATTCAATGTTTTAGTTGTCTATTCACTATTCTATAAGCTTGTTCACTATTTGGGATCATAACAGTCATTAATACATGAAGAGTTTCAGAATCAAGGAAAAGTAACGTTTCATAGCACTCACCTCAAGTTCAGCACTAGTAGTACTATCAATATCATGCATATACTCCTTGAATTCAACATAATCACTGTCAATATTGTCCTGAAGTTGTGTAGCTTTGCAGAGAGCTCTATTGACAAGGTATTTTCCTTTTTGTTCTACTTTCATATAATTTCCCTACATGTGTTTTAATCATCATGCAAAGTTAATATAAGTCAAGTAAAGAATACAAAAGCTATAAATTCTTTTCCACAACAACTATTATATTACCTTAACTTCAACACAACTATGATTGACATCAAGGTGTTCTTGTTTTTGTGTTGCTTTGATAAAATTTCTCTACATGTAGTTTAACCATCAAGCAAAAAAATATATATCTAGATGAGTAATTCATGTAAAAAAAGTCAACAGAGCCTTTCCAAGTATAAAAGTCATAATAAGTGGAATGGGTGAAAATCCATTTTTGTAGACTCACAAACCCTCAACTCTGTCTTTACAAACCCGTTTCAGCAATTTGACTACAAAATGCACAAAACTCTTCAAGAATCCACCAAATCAGAAACAAATTGAAGTTAACTCACCCAACCACCTAATTCAATGCAAAAGAGAACAAGGAAACCCTGTACAGTCAAGTACAAAAGCTTGGAACTACAAATAATCAGAAATTTCTGAGAAAATAATAGAATTTCAAGAGTTATATTATTTCTTTATGATCCATAGTAGCAAAAATATTTTGGGGAAAAAATCGACAAACCAAAAGTATAAGATTTTTTGAAAAAGTCAGGAAAAAGTCTAGAAAAAATCAAGAAAAAATAGGATTTAAAAAAAAGGTAAAAATTGTAGAACAAGACAAAACTATTTTTGAAATTGAAAGGAATTTCCATAGCATAGAGATATAGAGAGAAAATAGAATAAAGAGTTCAACTAATGAATTGTACTTAATAGATTTGTGTAGTTTATATTCATATCATTGATTACATTGCATTGCACATCTTTCAAACTCAAAGCATTACTTCACATTGCATAACTAATAACTAGATGTTGATAGATGAGAAAATTTCAATTACAATATAGTTTTTACAAAGTCAACCTAAGGAGTTATGCAATTACTTCACACTGTATAACTAATAACTAGGAGCAGCTGCTAATTGCATTTGCTTGTCATGTCATTCTATGAGACCACATTTCTTTGAGGCATTTTTCAAACAACTACCTTGTTACAAGGACTAAAACCTAAAACAAGTGCTTAAACAAGATATGGATGCTTGAAAAATCTATCAAAAGCATAATAGCAATAGCATTAAAGGGTGATCCTTTAGGGTCATACCGAAGAATGAGTTCATGGTGATGAATGCCGCGACAAATCAAATAGCACCTGACTGTCATGGCATTCCACTCATGAGACCCTCATTTCTTTCGCGCATTTTTCAAAGAGTTCACTACCTTGTCTATGCTAACACATTTTTCATACATGTCTATCAAAGCATTTTATAAAACAGTTCATTGCCTTGCTGCTATGGCTAAAAGCCTAAAATAGGTGCTTTCAAACAAGCTATGGATGCTTGGCTAAAAGACAGCAATTTTTAAAAAAATCAGGATTAATCGAGATTTTTTGTAGATTTCTACTTCTATGGCCCACATTGCCAAATTGTCACACCCATAAATGAGTTTGAGACTACATAATCTTTCCCCTTTCCTAAATAAAAATTAGTACTATTGGCCTAACAATTCCTTATCGGTGAAACCCCCATCATAGCCTCACCGATGGCCTAATGAAAGCAGTTAATAACCTAGTATCAGTGTAACAATACCCTATCAGGTTGACTCCTAAGGCGTCCTCCCCGATAGACTGATAGAGTCAACAAAAGAAAGCACATCGTTGTAACACATGAACATCAATGGAACGAATGTTTACATTCCCCCGATGGCCCGATATAACGAATGCTTGCATTCCCTCGATGAAAGCAGCCAATAACCTAGCATCAGTGTAACAATACCCTCTCGGGCTGACTCCTAAGGTGTCCAACCTGATAGATCAATAGAGTCAAAAAAAGCAAGCACATCATTGTAACACATGAACATCGATGGAACGAATGTTTACATTCCCCTGATGGCCTGATATAATGAATTTTTGCATTCCCCCGATGAAAGTAGTTAATAACCTAGTATCGATGTAATAATACCCTATCGAGCTAACTCCTAAGGCGTCCTCCCTGATAGACTGATAGAGTCAACAAAAGCAAGCACATCATTGTAACACATGAACATCTGTGGAGCGAATGTTTGCATTCCCCCGATGGCCCAATATAACCATGGATTATCAGGAATTAATGTATATCGGGGGAATCAGTCTTGTTTACCTTGTTCGTGGGCCAAAGGTGTATTAAGGGATTGGCACCCCCTTATGGTTTAAAAACCTACACTTCTGAGACCTAACAAATCATTCATTGATCTCATAGTTATTTTGTCATAAAACTCAGTCACAACATTTAGGACAGTCACAATGGATTTCAATGAAACAAAAGGAAAATTTTCATAGATTCATTGTTCTATATATGATCGTAATATTTTTCCTGGAGATCACGAGAGTAATTTTATAAAGGCATGTTATGGAAAAAATTTATGAAATTTGTAGAAATCTTTAGAATACAATATAAAGATCATACAGTTGAGAATAAAAATATTGAGGGATATCCCCTTACCTGATCTGAACCCATGGAATTATGGTCATTCCATGCAAAAATTATAGGCTTAACAAAGGTAGCCAACTGTGAAACTTTCTCAGTGAGACAGTTTAAGCAACTCATTATATGTTGGTAGTCTTCATTTGAGTTGACATGACTTGGAGAGGCTCTTACTGGGCATTCAACAAATGGTTGTGAAATATTTGTTGATGAACTAGTATTAGATTTAGTATGATCTAGTGTTGCCATATAATTGACAACATCTTCTACACTTGCTTCTCTATTATTGTTTTCTACCTAAAATACAATGTCAATTTCAACATATAGTCAGTTCAATGAAAAATTGAAATAAATAACACAATGTAAATTGAACCAGAAATCCATACACTTACTCCACATTTTTCCATTTTTGCCTACAACCCGCCTCAGCCAAATGTATATTCAGTCCTCACATTATCTCTTGCTTTCTTGCCTTTGTTACTCTTTGTCAAATATTCTTCGGAACGCATACTTTCTTTCAATGCCTCCCACTATTTGGGAGATAGAGTGGAGTCTAACATCTATTTTCCCTCCATGATTATTTTTCTACAATTGTATCTAAAACTGTTCATCAAAAGTCTCATCTTGTGCTTGTAATATTTTCTAGAGATTTTTCCATCAACAATGTCAAAGGAATTTTCCATTTTTTGTGTAACATATTCCACATTTCATGGATCTTGCTCTGCAAAATTTGATTTGCAGATATCCAAATGGGCCCTACATCTTATGCCCAACTTAGAGGCCCACCTTGTAGCATTTTTCCCAATGGGTTCACCATCTCTTGATACCTCAACCAAGAATTGCTCCTTCCCTTCTACTATTCTTTCTTTTGCATTCTTCTCTGTAGATCTATATAAATCTTGACTCAATCTTTGTATTTTAATATAAGCAGGAACATCTTTTGTTTCACCACTACAAATATTTCTAGTTGATTCACTAATTCCTTCAAAAGTTGTAGATGCAACAAGTGCACTCTCAATAGGCATATCAGATGCAAATAGACTCTCTTCATGACTTTGATTAATTGGAACTTCATGCTCCTTGGCCACATCACATGTGGCATGAGTAGGTAGATCAATAATGGTCTCTACAGATTTCACTTCATCACAACTATTTTTTTCACCATCTTCATTTGTTGAATCACAAAAGTGTTGGCTTCTACAAGCTGGCAGCACTGTATCTTTACTTTCTTTTTGTTTTTTCGCTGCATTCTCTCTACTCTCTTTTTCTTGCCTATAAAACAAAAAAAATATATCATATCATGTCTTATATACATAAATCTCTTGCCTATAAAATTTTATTAAACAGTATTAAACAAATAATTTACTACTTAGTGGATTTACAACTTTCCTATTTGATGTCAAACCAAGACGTGATAAATATTCATTATTCTTGGCAACACGTTCTTCACGAAAGGGCTTATAATTTGTCACTAGAATTTCAACATTGTGATCACTATCATCTAATTTGGGCCTTAAATTCTTTTTCTTCATTTCCTAATGTCCACAAAGACAATAATGTATAAATTATCAACTTGATACAAAGATATTGCATCCTAATTTTTTATATGAAAACATATTCATATTGCATTCATATAGCAACTTTGTTCAACATTAAAGCTTTGAAATAGGTATTAGTCTTAAGGTCTGTGTCCTTAAAACATAAAACAGTCTTAAAACAACATAAAAGGTCATAAAATGGGGCTCATCAATAATCATCTGCATTTCTAGCAAGATCAAAATCCTGATCACTCATGTCTACATCTGCTTGATTTTCTTCCTCATCCTCATTTGTGACATGCAATACATTATCTCTCCCAATTTATTCATTGGTAATCAAAATCTCTTCTTCAAACAGTCCCTCATTGTCTTCATCCACTTCTTCAAGTGTTTCTTGTAATGTAACATATTGCCCATCAGGAATTACATCAACAATTTCCATGAATTTTTTGTCTTGAATGAGACTCTATTTGAATGGCATATGACCAGCCTAGGCTTCTTACATCATCAATTAGAAATGATTGGTTAATTTGAAGAGGGGAAACATATAGCTTATCTATCTCTAATAAAAATTGTCGTGTATTTGCACGTACAAATCCATACTCATCAAATTGTACTATGGATGGTCGGATCCACTTACATTTTAATAATATAGGACTATTTTCACCAAAATCCACTTGAATAATTTCTTGGATGAATCCAACATAAAATTTCTTCTCAATTTCATGAATAAATTCAGCACTAACAACACAATCATAATTTGTCTTTCCTTTGTCTTTTTCTTCCACTCTTAAATGACTACCATAGGCCCACATTCCACTAAAATGAATAGCCCATAAATGTGGAGGTCATGAAAGCTCACTTTCCTCTGTTGTTATATCTTGACCTTCTTCTTTTGCATCACTAATTGCATTAGCAATCCATTCTTCAAATTTTGGAAAAGAATCAACTCCAATCAAATCATGACGTCTGCGCCTTTGAGGTCGATGTTGCATCCAAGTTTGATTCTCTTCTTCATTTTTTTTACATAGAATAATGACATACAAATAGTAATATTAATAATATAAATGTGTAAATGCAATTGAGTAAATAAATTATTGTGTAATTTTTTTTGACCCATGCCACTTATCGAACGAAGATGTGTTTTGAAGAATAAAGGCATGTATTACATTTATTTCTTGATATGATAGCTTGAAGCAACATCCATTGCCTCCTAATACTTCACCTGCAACTCTCTCATCTTCGTCATCATCCCATACACGTCGATTGACATTTTTTAAATCCTTCATATATTCTGTGCAAAATCCTATGGCCTCTTGCATTGAATATCCCTCAGACATGCTGCCTTTTGGTTTTTCCCTAGTACGGACAATTTTTTTCAAAACCTTCATATATCGTTCTATAGGATACATCCATCTCATTCTTACTAGGCCACAATTCTCTAGTTCATATTCTAGATGTATTAAAAGATGCATAGAAATGTTAAATATTGTTGGTGGAAATTCTCATTCCAATAGACAAAGGACTTCAACAACCTCCTCCCTCAAACTATCAAAGTTTGAAGGATCTAATACATGTAAAATCATTCTCTTTAATATTAGGCCCAACCTTATAATTTCCAATCTTGGCCCCTTTTCCAAACTTGATATATTTACCACAATAGGTAAAATATTCTCAATTATGACATGATAGTCATGGGTCTTGAGGCCTCTTAATCTATTAATGTCAGTTTGGCTTCTGATGATGCTACTTACATATCTAGTGGGAAAGCGAGTCTGAGACATCAACTGTCAAAATTGTGCACGTTGTTCCTTTGTCCAGACATAAGGAGCACTAGGTTTTCTATATTTTTCATTATCATATTTTTCAACCCAAATATTTTGATGAATCTTTATTTCTCGAAAGTCTTCACATGATGAAATAGTATCAAGAGCACCAAAAAGAGTTTCTATAATAGCATAAGCTATATTTTTCTCAGTATGCATAAAGTCAACATTATCCCTAATGGCTATATCCTTAAAGTATGGAAACTTATACAATATGCACAACCATTTTACACTGCTTTCATTACATGGATCATATCTACTGCCAGCAATCCCATCATTTTCAATACATGACATTCTTTTTTTTCCTTTCTCCACAATGTAATCACCTGTTATTAGCAATGGTGCTTCATGATTCTCTTCTTGACCGTTGAAACATGTGTTTTGTTGACAATATGGATGATCCATTTTAAGGTAAGCATGATTTCCACAATAAATGCACTTATGCAAACTTCTTGAGTGCCTCACAAAATCCTTAAAGTTGCAAGTAGGACATGCATGGTATCCATGAACAGAGAGACTAGACAATGTGCCATATGTAGGAAGATCATGAATTGTAAACAATAAGGAAGCTCTTAAAGTGAATTTTATTGAATGACCATACCTTAAAGATTGAATCGATTCAATTCCTTTCCACAATTCTATTAGCTCACCATATAATGGCTCTAGATAAGCATCTATTGTATCTAAAGTCGCACTTTTCTTTCCTAGTATAATCAATGATAACATTAAGAAAAATGGTATAGTTGCTAACCATGGAGGAAAGTTATAATTTATTAGAAACACTGGCCAAGTTGACCATTTAGTACTTTGATCTGAGAATGGGTTCACCCCATCTAGAGCCAAACCCAACCTTATTTTATGAGGATCTTGAGAAAAATTAGGCCATCTGTTATCAAACTCCATCCACATATTAGAAGCAGGCACATGTTTTCCATCAGTGCTCTTATTTTGGGCATGCCACTACATAAGTTCAACAATGTCTCTCCACCTATACATTCAGAGTAATCGTGGGATTATCGAAAAGTGGCAAAGACCTTTCTAGGAACTGTAAGGAAAGCTAAGTGTGGAAACAACTCTCCTAATGTCAAAACCTCAGGGAAGAATGCAGAGATACTTTTAAATTTACAATTACAGTCCAATTAAGATACACTTGAAAGCAATAATAGAAATAGAGAATATAGCATACACAAATGAACACCAGATTTACATGGGAAAACCCTTATGGGAGAAAAACCCACCACACCAAGAAAAACCCCTTTGTATTACAGTAATGAAATTACACACAAAGTATGGGCTTCACTCTCTCTGATGTCAATTTATAGCAACATTCACAATGATCAACCTTGCTACAGAACACTCAAGTTACAATACACTCAGAATTCAATTCACTCTGATCATACATCGAACTGTTCATCCAATTGTTCATGCAACCATCCAACCGATCACAATCTTCCATCTCTGAGTATATCCATGACGCCTCTAGTCTTTCAAACTTCCTCTCAGTAACGGCCGCAACAGTCCAACTACTAGCGGCTCCCATTCAACTTTTCTCATTGATCATAGACTCACCATGTAGGATAGTCATCACTCAGTCAAAGGAATTCAAAACGTATTTGCATGTCGGTGAGACATTAACCGTGTCTCCCCGATGCCACAAAACCTGATTGTCATTATCACCTAGAGTCTTCACTATCGGCAAGACATTATACTGAGTTCACAAGCTGCATCGACCTCAACATTCTCATCAGCGAGACAATCGCCATTCGATGAGACATCACACCAAAGTTCCAAAGTCACATAGACAAGAGTATTCCCATCGGCAAGACTATCATCCTTCACCAAGAGATCATACCGAACCTTCATATTATTCTAAAATTTCCAACAGTCGGCAAGACTTACCACTTTCGCCAAGAGGTCATGCCAAAGACATCTGATAACAAACACATGTTGCATTGTCGGCAAGACTTACCGCTATCGATGAAACATCATATCGAAGCAAGCCTTTCGGCCAAGGGTCTCCCCGATGTCTTCGAGTGTTACAACACTGTCGGCAAGACAAGCTTTCATCGCTAAGAGTTCTTACTGAGTGTTCAAGTCACCCCGAGATCAACATTCAATGAGACTAGCACCCGTTTCCAAGACTTCACACTGAAGCCTTTGTGTTATCGCGAAGACTCCAAGTGTAAAGCTATCGGCGAGACTTTCCTTGTCAATATGAGACATACCAAACATCCAAGTCTCTCCCCGACACCGCTTGTCACCCAGATTCTCCTCGATATCTGATAAGAATGGCCTGTTGGCCAGAGATCTCCACTCGATAGAGGGTTACAGTGAACACCACAAGTCATAGCGACAACACCAATTGGCAAGACAAGCAAGGTCTCAGTGACCAGAACTTTCCACAAGGTTCCAAAGCTGCTAGTCGGCCAAACAATATGGATGTCACACCGACTTGGTTCTTTCATAGGTTTCAACCTGTGAGATTGGGACGCATATTTCCAACAATCTCCCACTTGACAAAGATCATACAGGCACCTCCAAAGCACAACAAAACTACTAAAAATCATGGGCACTAAGGCCCATCGAACTGGCACACCACCTGAACTTGTTTGTGCTCACTAGCTTCATCAATGCATCTGCAACATTCTCCAGAGTATCCACTTTTTCTAACGAAACCTTTCCATCCTCCACCATATCTCGTACAAAATGATACTGTACATCTATATGTTTTGTCCTGGCATGGAAAGTATGATTCTTTGCCAAACAAATAGCACTCTGACTATCATAGTAAATAGTCATTTTCCCTGCATCAAAACCAATGTTAGAACACAAACATTTTAATTAGATTGCTTCTTTACAGGCATGTGTTGCTGCCATGTATTCTACCTCTGTAGTGGACAAAGCGACTATAGCATGTTGCTTACTCATCCAACTAACTGCACCACCATTCAACATGAAATTATATCCACTGGTGGATCTTCTGCTATCAATGTCCCCTGCCAAATCAAAATCCACATATCCTCAAATATTGAGAGTCATTTGTGATTCAACCAAGTTCCCATGGTAACACAAAGATCTTATACAATGCCCTTCAAATATCTAAACACTCTCTTCACAGCATCCCAATGTGTCCTAGGATTAGCCATAAACTGACTAAGTACTCCCACTGCTTGGGCAATGTCTGGCCTTGTACAGACCATTGCATACATTAGACTGCCAACTACACTAGCATAAGCTACACTGGTCATGTCCTCCATCTCAGTAGGAGATTTTAGACAATCTTCAACAGATAGCTTCATTCCCTACAAAACTAGAACAACTAGCTGCTTGCAATCACTCATACAAAATATCTCTAGAACAGTCTTAATATAATTACTCTGACTGAGCCAAAGTTTTCTATCCTTCCTGTCCCTGGTTATTTCCATTCCTAGAATATACCTCGCTGCACCAAGATCTTTCATTTCAAACTTTTGCAAACAACTAAGACTTAAGATCATAAATCATTAACTTACTATTTCCTATGAACAACATATCATCAACATAGAGAGAAATAATAAGAACTTGATCACTTTCAACTTTATAATACACACAATGATCAAATTTTGATCTTACAAATCCCAAAGACAATACAAGAGTATCAAACTTTTGGTACCACATTCTAGGAGACTGCTTTAAACTATACATAGACTTTTTCAACTTGCAAACCAAGTTTTCTTTACCTTTCTCCACAAAGTGCTCAAGTTGGGACATATAAATTTCTTCTTCAAGATCACCATGCAGAAATGTTGTCTTCACATCCATCTATTCAACCTCTAAGTCATACGCTGCTGCAAGTGACAAAAGAAATCTGATGGATGTCAGCTTAGCTACAGGAGAAAATATTTCCCCATAATCAATTCCCTCTACCTAGGAATAACCCTTCGCAACCAACCTCGCCTTGTATTTTTCCACACTGCCATCCAGACCTATTTTCTTTTTAAATATCCATTTGCAGCCAATAGCTTTTCTGCCTTTAGGCAAGGGCACCAAACTCCAGGTATCAGTCTTTTCTAATGATGCCATTTCTTCATTCATGGCTTCCAACCAAGACTTTGAATCAGACATTCTAAATGCCTCTTTCATAGTCCTTAGCTCATCAGTGCTAGAAATTAAAGCATAGGCACAAGTAGAATCTATCAAAGAGAACCCATACCTATCAGGTTGCTTTCTTTCATGAGTTGACCTCCTCACTTGCCGAGGCTGAGGTTGTTCTTCTTCTTCGTAACTCTCATAACTACTTGAGCTCTCCTCAGTTTCAAGTTCATTTTGAATTTTCAATTCCTCTTTATCTGGTGTCGAAGGAATTTCAACTACATCCTTTTTGTTTTCTGATTTTGTCTCTGACTGCAGATCCAAAGTAGAAAGCTTTAGCTCACGAAAGATAACACTTCTACTATACAGAACCTTCTTGTATTAGGATTACAAAGCTTGTATCCTTTTATGCCAGCACTATAACCAATAAAAATACATTTGACAACCTTGTTCTCCAATTTAGATCTTTTCTCATATGGCACATGTGCATATGCCTCAGCCAAAAACACGAATGTGTGTCAGAGAGGGATTCTTACCAGACCACGCTTCCAAAGGTGTTTTCTCAACAAGAGTAGAATTTGGAGAATGATTTATCAAGTAACATGCAGTAGCAACAGCCTTAGCCCAGAACTTCTCCTCTAAGCCAACACTACTCAGCATACTTCGTGCTCTCTCCATCACTGTCCTATTGAACCTTTATGCAACTCCATTTTGTTGTGGAGTATAAGGTGTAGTCTTATGTCTTTTAATCCCATGATCTTTACAGTACCTCTCGAAATCATCAGAACAAAATTCACCGCCATTATCCATCCTTAAACATTTTATTTTTCTTCCAGTCTGATTTTCTACAAAGTTCTTAAATTCCTTAAACTGACTGTACACTTCTAATTTACTTTTCAAAAAATAGACAAATGCTCTTGTTGAATAATCATCAATAAACGATACATAGTACCTTGACTTAGACAAAGAAGGAACATTCATTGGACCAAATACATCAAAATGAATATAATCTAGCAAACCAGAAGATTTATGAGGACTGGAATAAAAAGAAACACGGTGTTGTTTTCCATATATACAATGTTCACTGAATTCAAATTTGAGGTTACAATCTTCGAGCCCCTTAACCAGGGTTTTATTCTTCAAGGTTTTTAAACCTTTCTCACCAATGTGGCCTAGCCTATGATGCCAGAGCATAGTCTTTTCTACTGGAAATTTAACTTCCATAGAGTTTACAGAATCAGAGATGTTTCCCTCTTTTCCTCCATGAGTAGCTTTCTCTGACTTTACAGAGACACTATTACATTGAACAGATGTGCATCCAACTTATACAAGGTACCAATACAAGCACCTTTGCTAGCACCATAGAGCCTCTAG
Organism: Sequoia sempervirens; assembly: GCA_007258455.2. NCBI lineage: Eukaryota > Viridiplantae > Streptophyta > Pinopsida > Cupressales > Cupressaceae > Sequoia > Sequoia sempervirens. Next base: position 5,542,943 of record VDFB02379711.1, on the reverse strand, counting down.
TCATCTTGTAGCCATTTCCAGAGAACGTTACTTGCATTTCGATATCATTCAACTTACTAAGAGTAGATTTTGAGCCAGATTTGTAATATGCATAACATCATTGATTCCCTTCACTCTTCCATCGTGGAATTGAATTCTGACTCTTCCACAACCAACTATTTCCAATGATGAATCACTTTCCAAATACACCTTTCCACCATCATATTTTTCATACTTTAGAACCAATCTCTATGAGATGTCATGTGGAAAGATGCTCCGAATCAATTAGCCGACATCATCTCGATGCCCTGTGCCAAGGCTGCAATGAAAGCATTTGCATCACTCTGAGAAGAATCATTTTCGGAAGAATACTTCTTCTTCTTCTTCTTCTCCTCTTTACAATCCTTTCGACATGACTAGGTTTCCCACAATTCCATCACTTCACCTTGGACTTCTTGCCAGGAGACTTTGATCTCCCCTCTAATTTCGATTTGGACTTCTTGTCCTTCTTCTTGCCTTTATCTTTTGATTTGCCTCTAACAGCAAGAGCCTCCTTGCCATCTCATAAGATTTCCTTCTCATCTCTTCCGATAACAAAGAAGCAACAACATCTTCCATCTTGAAACTGGATGTTGTACTCCCAATAGCCATCACCAGGTGATCCCAAGAATCTGGCAAAGAACACAATAATAGCATACAATGATCCTCTTCATCAATCTTCACACCAATAGATGTTAACTGTGCAATCAACATGATGAAAGCAATCAAATGATCAGCAACAGATCCTCCCTCCTACATTCTCAAAGCACACAACTTCTTCCTCAAGAACAATTTATTCACCAAGGATTTCCCCTGATAAATAGATGCCAGTCTCTTCCACAAGGAAGATGCAGTCTTCTCTTCATGCACATTCAGAAGAATGAATTCTGCCAAACAAAGCCTTATCAACCCCTTAGACTTTCTATTTGCAAGGTCCCAATCTTCTTGCTTCATGCTTGTAGGTTTTGTTCTAGACACAACAATCCAAAGATCACGATCAACCAACAGATCTTCCATTTTAAGTTTCCACAACTCAAAATTGCTGCCATTGAATTTCTCTATTTCAATCTTTCCTAACATGCTAGCCATCTCAATCTGTAATTCAAATTAACAAACTTCTACAAGACTCCCACTGAACATAATTGACTCAAAAAACCCAACGTACCCACAAGGATAACACAACTGGCCAAGCTCTTATACCACTTGTAAGGAAAGCTAAGTGCAAAAACAACTCTCCTAACATCAAAACCTCGGGGAAGAATGCAGAGATAATTTTAAATTTACAATTACAGTTCAATTAAGATACACTTGAAAGCAATAACAGAAACAGAGAATATAACATACACAGATGAACACCAAATTTACGTGGGAAAACCCTTACGGGAGAAAAACCAACCACACCAAGAAAAACCCCTTTGTATTATAGTAATGAAATTACATACAAAGTATAGGCTTCACTCTCTCTGATGTCAATTTATAGTGGCATTCACAATGATCAACCTTGATATAGAACACTCAAGTTACAATACACTCAGAATTCAATTCACTTTGATCATACATTGAACTATTCATCTGATTGTTCATGCAACCATCCAACTGATCACAATCTTCCATCTCTAAGTATATCCATGACGCCCCTAGTCTATCAAGCTTCCTCTCAGTAACGGCCACAACAATCCAACTGCTAGTAGTTCCCATTCGGCTTCTCTGATTGGTCATAGACTCACCACGTAGGATAGTCATCACTCGGTCAAAGGCATTCAAAACGTATTCTCATGTCAGTGAGACACTAACCGTGTCTCCCTGATGCCACAAAAAATGATTGTCATTATCGCTAAGAGTCTTCACTATCGACAAGATGTTATACCGAGTTCACAAGCTGCATCGACCTCAACATTCTCATTGGTGAGACAATCGCCATTCAATGAAACATCACACCGAAGTTCCAAAGTCACATAGACAAGAGTATTCCCATCAGCAAGACTATCGTCCTTCGCCAAGAGATCATACCAAACCTTCATGTTATTCTGAAATGTCCAATAGTCGGCAAGACTTACCACTTTCGCCAAGAGGTCATGCCGAAGACATCCGATAACAAACACATGTTGCATTGTCGACAAGACTTACCGCTATCGATGAAACATCATATCAAAGCAAGCCTTTCAGCCAAGGGTCTCCCCGATGTCTTCGAGTGTAACACTGTCAGCAAGACAAGATTTCATCGCTAAGAGTTCTTGCCAAGTGTTCAAGTCACCCCGAGATCAGCATTTGGTGAGACCAGCACCCATCGCCAAGACTTCACACTGAATCCTTTGTGTTACCGCAAAGACTCCAAGTGTAAAGCTATTGACAAGACTTTCCTTGTCGGTATGAGACATATTGAACGTCCAAGTATCTCCCTGACACCGCTTGTCGCCCAGAGTCTCTCCAATATCTAATGAGAATGGCATGTCGGCCAGAGATCTCCACTCGGCAGAGGGTTATAGCGAACACCACAAGTCACAGCAACAACACCAGTCGGCAAGACAGAAGCAAGGCCTCCACGACCAAAAATTTCCACAAGGTTCCAAAGCTAATAGTCGGCCAAACAATATGGATGTCACACCGACTTGGTTCTTTTAGAGGTTTTAGCCTGTGAGATTGAGACACATATTTCCAATAGGAACCATAGCTGATTTCAACCCTTGTCTATACCTTAGTTCATGACATTTTAGACATTCACTCTCATTTGCAAGATTTTTGTGAAATAATACAAAACCATTCACACATGTGTGGATGTTTTCATACCTCAAGCCGATCTTATTGATTTTCTTTTTACATTGACTTCATTTTGTTGGCAATGTGGAGTCAGTTGGTAACAATGAACTTAATAATTCCAATAATTGATCTACACTCTCATTTTTCCAGCCATGCACCACTTGCAAGTTAATAATTTGAAGGATTGTTGTCAAATGACTTAACTTGCAATTATCATACATAGGCTTTAAAGCATCATCCATTGACTTGGCCCAATCATTGTTTAGACCCTCATTCAACATTCTATCAACTTCAAACCCTTCATCAAACATTTTTGCCTCTTCATCTATGTTTGTTGCCTCTTCATCTCTCACAGTCTGACATTTTATCATATCTTCATAATAATTGTAAGTCGAAGGGCTTATACCACTATGCCCATATCTTATCATATGTCAATAAATCATATTTTTTTTCACCTTTCCACCAAGACAATTTTTGCATGGACGTGGATATTTGTCAATGTCCCTCTCATTAGCTACTCCCTCATCATATGCATGATATTGATCTGTAGTCAACCTTTGATGCTCATTCATCTATAATATTATGCTTTCCCATATTAATTTAGTTTCTAATTTAAAGAAAAAAACATAAATTTGAAAACAGAGATGCCAAAACATTGTTGAAAGTAGTCACTTTTAGTATAGACCATAATAGAAAGAAGAGGATATAATGATTCATTGTTATGAGATCTATCTTACATTCATTTGAAGTTTACCTACTGAGAATGGAATATGCCTATGTTTCCTATCAGCTTACTTTCGACAATGAGGGTTTTGAATTACCTCTAAATTTTCTACAAAGGGCCTCGCTAACTTCAAATTCGTTGCAACAAACTCTAAATTCTTTGCACGCCTTTTCAAAATTCTCCAGCTCCTATCCAAACAAGCTTTATCGCCCATGCAAGTGCTTCAATACCTGTCCATGAGAATAAAAAACGTCAACAACAATCCAATTTCATTCCCATGCCAACAATTATACATTTTACAAGTTGTCTGACTTATAAATATAGACAAGTTATGTAAACCACTAGATAAATATCATTTAAAGGTTTGTCATCTTTGACTTATAATCTGTTTTTGAGTTCAGCTAATACAGTTGTATTTTTTAGTTTGTTTTCATGATTGTTACTCATGTAACTTGTACTCGCATATCCCTTTGAGTTGCTTTATGTATTTCTTTCTTTTGCATTGGTTGTGTTATGAAAGTAAAACTTGAAAGTTCCCCTACTAGTAAGATTTGAGTCTTTAGTTATTTACTTTTTTTTGTGATATTTGAATTTTGAGTCTTAATATATAAGTCTAGATGTTTATCTAGATTGATGTGGATCTTGCAAATTCCAAATAGTTAAAGCCAAAACATGATTGAGCCTTGAGAGTGGATTGATCCACAGATAACATTATGGCGAGTGCTATAATGTAATGTTCATTGTGGGTCATGAATGAGTGGAGATGATACAAAATATTTAAATATACCAGTAATAGTCATATGGTGTTAATTAGTTAATCTTAATGTGACATAAGGATTTATTATATATAAGTGAGTTGAAGGCCAAGAATATTTTGTCTGATTGTCAAAGAGGACAAACTTAACATAGCCATACACTCATAATTGATTTTGGATCACAAGTGTTTGTGTTCAAAATCATCTCTTAGAAGTACACGATATATATCTTCTACAACTATTTCAGCACGCTGCAAGTATTTCTTGACAAGCTTATCTCTAGGTTCACCTAAATTAGAATTACATGCCAGATGCTACTATGTTTTTTCCTTGGTGAGTTAGGTGTGTTCCTTTTTGTTCATAAGGAAAATCTTTATAATTAATGTGGGTTTGTCTCTTTTGATGTGCATCCATTTCAGGCCTGCAGTCAAATGGATTCTAGAGAGGTTGTGTTTGGTGGAGGCTCATCAAGTAATATTTTGGAGTAATTCTTAAATTGGAAAATATATCCTTATTTTCTATAATTTTATTCTATTTGGTAGAGTGGCTCTAGGGATAAGGATTTTAAATGTTTACACAACTCAATGAAGAAGTCATGCTTTCTTTATAAGAGTGTCTCCAAATTTTACTTCCAAATTACCATGAGAAATCCCCTGAAAATTGTGGTTATAGGAGGGTGTGGGAGGTGTGCTCAATGAATGCGATGTATATGTTGTCCAGAAAAGAACTGAGTTGGTTCCTGTAGAATTACTTTGGACAATTCAACTGACTAAATATGCATGCATTAGCAGTTTCAAGTGTAGCAGAGCCTATTCAATCATGGGAAATGTTAGGAGATTTATTTGTCTCTCTAAAAAAGAGTTTTTTCAACCATTGCTAATTTGCAACTAGCTTGAAATGGTATCTTCATTATTGAAGAACTAGCATTCGTCTTGTCATAATTCTTTGGCAGAACTGTAGTAACATGGGGATACTGTAAAGAATATTATAAATTAAAGGATTAACATTGATATGGTCAAGCTAGGTAATGAACACCATATATATGTGGTATTTTTCTTCTTGGAGATAACAAGATTTATTCAGTTATCCATTACCAATTCTTATTCTCTCTTGTTTTTTTGTATGATCTATGCATGTTATTTTTCATTGTGCTAGTTGTTAGAACTGAAAAAATTCACATTTTTCACTAGCCTCCACCCACCAATGCTCCACATTCCATAGAAATTCATCACATTTTTATTTTATGAACACAAATTTTTGAAATTTGTGTGACAAAATCCATTTTGTAGCCCACATTGCCAAATTGTCACACCCATAAATAACTTTGAGACTCCATATTTTTTCCTAAGTAAAAATTAGCACTATTAGCCTAACAATGCATCATTGGCAGAACCCCCATCATATCCTTGCCAATGGCCCGATGAAAATAGTTCATAACCTAGTATCGGTGTAACAACACCCTATCGGGCTAACTCCTAAGGCGTTTCCCCCAATAGACTGATAGAGTCAACAAAAGTAAGTACATCTTTGTAACACATGAACATCGGTGGAACGAATGTCTACATTCCCCCAATGGCCCAATATGATCAGAAATTATCAAGAATTATTATATATCAGGGGAATTAATGTGTATTGAGGTAATATATTTTGGTGTCCCGCCAATAAACTGAAGGAAAATTGTTTATCAGTGGATAGGGTGGCTATCAATGGAATAAGGATTGCATTCTCATTGATACAACGATGGTGATTGATTGCTAACTAATGTGACATCTCAAGGCATTGTCCAGATATTTAAAAAAAATGCTTCACCTCGATGGAAAGACTGAAATGGGTGGTGTATTTATGAGCCAGAGTTGAAATGAATTATATAACAAGTTGATCGCATAATTGTTGCACAGTCTGGAAGATTTTGCTGAGGACAAAATTAGAAAGGAAAAGATAGGAATTCTCGCATAGCAAAAACTAGTGGAGGTGAGACCCAAGTAAGTACACCAACCCTGGCTGAGAAGTTGTATTTTTCCAAGCATTAAGAATTCGAACAATGGAGGAAAATGTAGAAAACCCCAAAGCTAAGAAATAGAAAACTAAAGAGACTCTTAAATCAAAGCCTAGTAGATCAATTCCTTGGGTCGGGGCCAAGACCCAAGAGGGTTGCTCAAATAAATCCTTCAATGGATAGATTATTAGATAAACATAAAGGCTTGGGGAATATTTGGACACCACGACGCGGGTATGAGCTTTTCATGTATCATTATAGGAAACAATTTAGGTTTCAGCCAATCTGCAACCCGTGGAGGTTGAACTTGGGAAGACTCATGGTGCCCAATGTGTTCGTAAATGTAGAATTAATTAAAGCTCTAGCTAGCAAATATGACCCCAAGAGGAGAAATATCCAAGCACATAATGGGGCTAACATGCTTGTTATTTCTGAGGATTTAATTTATAATGTGTTTCAGTTGGAGTGTCCTATGAACTTTCCATTCATGATTAGAGATCTCTTGACAGAGTATCACCATATGGATACTAGCTACAAATGATGGGAACTACCCTTGCATAGGCCTAAGAATGAATTAGGCCAACTCAGGAGGTTTTTGAGTAATGAAAACCCTCATTTTCATGAGGACTTGTTTGAAGAATATTTCAGATACACTTATTATTCAACTGGTCAGGTCTTGGGGGTAGAGGTCCCACCCCTCATGTCTATTTCCCCAATGGTCTTAGCTATAGACATACAAATCAATGATGCTAGATCATTTAATTATGCTAGATACTTGGCCAATGACCTAAACCGGGAGCTTGAAAAGATTAAAAACAACAATGAATATATTCATTTCAAACATTATTCTCTGTTCATGCATTTTCTTATGCACGAGGGACATGTTAGAAGGGTCTGGAGTCAAGAATTAAGAATAAAAGATACAGATGAAAATGGGAACCTCAAACCTGTACAAATGTGGACTTTACTGTGGGATAGTCGATTTGGTAGATCTCATTATCTTTATTTTGAGGAGTTTTTTTTTGAAACCATTAATGGAGTGGCTAGGATATCCGCATGATTATAACTTATCCCCAAAAGTGCAAAATTTTCTAAGACCAAAGGAAAATGACCCAAGGAAAAAGGTGGATCATAACTAGGGAGACTGGTTCCTGATTGCATAGTGATTAGGGTTTATGGGTTTGAAGGAACTCCACACTTGTTTCCACGAGTAGTTCCTGATAGAATTGCCTACTTAGAAATTGTGAGGCAATTGGAAAAATCTAATTCCAAAAACCTCAAAGGAAACAACAAACAATTGATCATGCCCAATACCTTATGTTTTGGAGACTTTATAGTGGTTGCAAATGAGGGATATGAGGAAATTGATGCTAAATTGGCACAGTATAACCTCCCTCTAGGTAACAAAAGGAAAGGTTTTGATGCAGAAGGCTTTATTCACAAAGCAAGATTATCATAGGTGTTATCAAGATATGAGCATGTATTCTCAGTTGAAGATGTAATCAGAAACCATGATGAAGCCTCTACCACTAAAAGAATGACTGCATATAATAGGGTTATGCTTGCAGAGGAATGGAAAAGAAGAAATGTCCCATCTTATTTGGAGGAATTTGGTGAAATACAGGATCCTCTAACAAGGATTGAGCAACTCATTGCCCATATGGATGAAGTGGTAAAGAATGTGCCTTCATTTGTCTTTGATGCCCCTCATGCAACCTATTCAAGAGTGTAGGCTGAAGATATAAAGCCCTTAGATTATATCCCTTCACAGCCAACTCTTGATGTGAGTTTTTCTATAGATACTAATATGAGTGAAGAAGAGGAGAGTGATGAGGAAAGTGATGAGGAGGAAGAGAAAGCACAACAAATAAGTGCTCTTGTAGTTTTATGGTATGAGCCTCCTCAGGAACACAATGTTGTAATATTTGAAGCATCAAATGAATTATCAGATGATTTAGGGTCAAGGCTGGACAAGAGTTCATTTTTTATGGAGATTTTGTTAAGTCTCCTGAGTTTAAATCATTTGTTTATGAATATAAAGGAAAGAAAATGAGATAAAAGATGTAGAATGTCACTCTTGAATGAGAAGTTGTTGTTTTGAAAGAATTGAAAAAATAAATAGACAAAGAGATGGAGTCCATCACTCTTGAGAGAGGGAGAGAGTTACTCCAAGAAGCTAGAGTATTGCTTTTGCCTAGATGGGATATAAGCTCTGGAATTGTGTTTCATAGTTTCAGAAAGAGAGCAGATAAAACAATGAATTTAACAGATGAAGCAAGTGACAAGATGTATTAAGGATCTGGATACAATCCAGATGAGGCCACCTTTCTTATTTGGTCACTGTAACCCCATAACAAAATACCAGTTGTGATTGATAATCCAAACCAAATGTTTGGACATCTCTTGGTTCAAAGAGTAGGGGATACTAACCCCATGGACACAACAGAGTTGAATGTCAATATGGCAAAGTTCACCAAGGCACAGATTGATAAGGTGGTTAAAGAAAATGACAGGTTGAAGAAGGAATTAGCACATCAAAAAGAAAGATCATCTTCCTCTTCCACACTAGAATTGTATTCCCCGTGGCTTGAGAAAGATAAGAGAGCATTGGATGCAATGGCTGATACAAGTTATTGGAAGCAGTGCCACTTGAAATCTCAGGAAAAATGTAAAGAATTGGAGAATTCAAAACCATCAAGTATAAGACTGCATCCGAAATGATCGAGGGAAGATTCAATAAGATGATGAAATGTGCAAATGAATATTAGAGGAAATTTAAACAGGTACTCTCAGCATTAGAGGAGAACGAATGATTACAGGGGAGAATAATCAAAAAGAGACAAGGGCTTCAAGACAAGCAAATCCTGAAAGGACAGACAATGAAAATACATAAAAAATTGGTAGAAGCACACAATGGATATCATAAGAGGCTCGTCGAGGATTTTGAGTGCTTCAATTTGACTTTGACACTCTATGATGATATGGGAAATCCTCGAGAATATGATAATTGGAAGGAAGATTTTAATGCAATTCTGACTATTGTAAATTTACAAGAGATCAATGACGAGGATATGATTTTACAAAATACTCACAACCAGCTCGAGAAGATGATGTATACAGAGTATGATATGAGAGAGGTGATCTCTAATGCAGATACTTGTGTTGAACAAGAATACATCCATCACTTCTCTGCATTCAATTTTTTCCTCAACCAAACTATGGATACACCAGACACAGCAGGGAAACCATCAGGATGAAAGGAGTTAGCCGATAGCATGAGCACCATATCATGGAGTAGAAGCTTTGAATAGATCTTAGGTGGTCACGGGATTTTTCTCGAGATTAACGGATCGGTGCATTTAGTTGTTGCAATATTTCATTTTCTTAATTATGTTTAGTTATCAAACAACATGAATTTTTGTAACTGGTTTGTAGCTTTTTTCCTCTCACATATATAAGAGAGACCAAGACCCGAATAGATCATCCATCTCATATCAAAAAACTACTGTTATAATGCATATTATTCAAAGATAAATATAATGGAGAAGGTTATGCATAATTGTTAATTTTCTTTCAAGTGTTCAACTGTTGTATGGATTTATATGCTTATATGTTATTTGGTTGTCTCTGAAGTGGCTATTTATGTTATTCAAATTGAGTGTGTGGTAATACATTTAATTTGTCAATACACATTTTTTGTAGTTGTGTGACATTGTTGACTGGTTTTAGTGTGCAGAAGAATTAAAATTCCTTTTAAGAAATCAAATTTGATAGGTTCTTGTTTGGATTAAAGTCCTTTTGAATAGATTGTCTTAATCAGTTTCCTTTCACATTTGAATTAAATCCTTTCACAACTTCACAGTAGCATAAGGGGATATCACTAGGATTACTAAGAAGAGTCCAAATAACTAATGTATACTTGCACATTTTCATAAGGTGCAAACATTCAAAGTGCCCAACTGTTCGAGTTAAGCTAAAGAGTGAATCTACCTATCTTACAAAACCCTATCTCCAAAATCATCATTCATCCCTCCACTCCATCCACCTAATAGAAGTATGCGCTGGTAATAATTAAATATTACATACAAAATACAACTCAAAAACTTGAACTCTCAATTACTCTCACTAGTATTTAGACATTAAAACTTTGCATTTGCTTCATCTGACGTGCCATAGTAAGTAGATTGCTCAATCTAGGAACCATATCTATCTACAAATCTGCCTTATTATTCAGGTATACCCGCCTAGGTTTGGCAGAGCCTGAAGAGTAGAAGGTAATCAATCCTGCTTACCTTGTTGTGGGCCAAAGGTGTATTAAGGGATTGGCACCCCCTTATAGTTTAAAACATGCACTTTGAGACCTAACACTAGTGATGATGGCCCAGGATTTTTCATCAAAATGTATGCATGAATTCCATGGTTTAACTACATCTCACTGTGCCATGATGAGAAGGTAGAGGTAGATTTCAACAAGAGCCTCCATTGTTTGAATTGGAATCAAACAATACCTTCAACCTTGACTTATGTCATTACATATAATGGCATTTCCCCAATTGTCTATATTGTTTAATCACACAATAAGGGGCCTTTAGATCCCAACGGTACCTACCCAATCTACATATACCTTCATTGTTAATGAAAGTCACAGGCAGAAGTGAAATTGTTAGGAAGGTAGGTCTATTTCATCTATATTTTTTTCATTGTCAAAATTCAAAATACGTCTACCTTAATTGATGCAAATTTTTTCATGAGACTTATGCATGATCACTATTGTTATATATGCTCTACTGGTTTGATATGCCCATGATTTTTTTCCTACAGTACTTTACTAATGACTCTCTGTGAATAACCCAAGTATAGTGCTTTAATTTCTTTCAAACATAAAGTGGGTGGTAAGTGTTGCTTTATGTGATAACCATACATGACTTAGTTAAGAAATGGGAATCTCACTTATAAGATTTTCTCAATGAATTGGGATCCTGTATGCAAATACATGATGTCTATATTTTCATTTTTCCCTTTTCAGGTCCACTCTTGAAAGCTCCTAAGTGGTTGAAGAGATCACCAATTGGTGTCAATTTTGGATTTGGAGGAAAGCTTGCTTCATTTTAGCCTGGTACAACATCATAGAGTGTTGTTGGCTCTTCTGAGGTAGATTACAATTTATTCTTCGTACACGTCATTAAGATGATATACGTTCTTATTTTTCTACTATTTTCATAGGTATATATACACAATCTTGTTATCGAGGACAATCTGGTGCTTCATTCAACAGAGTTTGAAGCTGCAATAGCAAATGGTGAAAAATCATCATTGAGAGCTTTGTGCAATAAGAAGTCTCAAGATTATCAGTTACTTATTTTTGGATACTTTTTGAATGGGATTAATAACAATTTACATTCATTTGTATTGTTTCACTTGCAAATTTTTGGTTTTTGTATTGATTTAGTTTGAAAGAAGAGAGGGAGACATGGAATTTCCTAAGAGTCATGTTTGAAGATGAAGGAAATGCTAGGAAAAAGCTACTTGAGCACCTTGTATTTCAAGTGCAGTCAACAGAGAATCAAGACTTATAGGAAGCTCAATCTGCCAACATTCATGATATTAGCAGTGAAATAATCAATAACGTCACTCTTGATGATACAACACAATTAGATCCATCAGCTCAATCAAAAGGTGGACAAGATGTTACATCCCCCAAAGACAATGGCAAGGATTTTTTTGATAATTTGTATAGACTGAAAGAAGATTTTTCACTTCCTCTCACTGAAAATGATTTTGTTGTTGGGAAGGATACCCTAGGCAATGGAGAAGAGGTGCAACATGAAGCTACTAAAGATTCGACTAAATACCAAGAATGTGATGAAGCCATTCAAATTTCTTTAGTTGTTGTTGATTATAAGGGAGAAATCATGCAATGCCTGTTAGCAAACAAGATGGCAAATGCACTTCTCATTGCTCATGTCAAGGGGGGGTTCTTTATAGGAGGAAACTTGTGATGAATATTTAAGAAAAATGAATTGTTCCTATCTTAATGTTATGCTTCTATACTAATTGCATGGAATTTGCAATGTCTTAAAGTCTTTTAATGTTTTATGTTTTACCATCCTTCTTGTATTCAACTATCTAGATTTTAGAAGGCTAACTGGCTCTATTTATCTAAAATATATTTCTTTTAGTGGAATATTTTTTGACTTAACACTATTACTGCAAATGGTTTATGCTATGGTCAATAATTATCTTATTGGACTTGTGAACAACAGGCCTTTGAAATCCTGGAAAGAAACTATTGCTTTACTTTGTACACTAAGTGTTTTTTCCCACAAAAATTAGTTAAACAAAAAATTATGTAAATTGGATAATGCAATTTTGATTTGGAGCAAATTGTACTTGGTCCAATAAGTTTTTTTATAACTCACTTCTAATTTTTGTGAGTTGTAGTTTGAAGCTTTTGATATAATGAGAAAGTATACAAATTTATGCATTGTATCATATAGTTGTGTACAATATTTTCAAACATTTATCATGCTTGTATCATAGATACAAGACTTGGACATAAAACAGTGTTGGCAGGCTGATTTTTTATTTAAGACTTGGAGGACTCGGCCCAGACTTGGTAGGCTAACTTTTTGACTTGGACGTTGAAGGTAGGTTTTCAAATCAAATAAATCCTACCCCACAGAGTGATGTGTGTTTTCCATTATATTTTCATTGAATTCTCTTGGAAAAGAAATGAAATTAGTTATGATGGTTTTTTGTTCACTGTTGCCAATTGATTCTAATTTTTCTTTAAGAGGCTTGGGATTGTAAGATCAAAGGGGTCTCTTGTCAACAGAGAAATAAAGTCAGACCTTGAAGATATTGTAACAAAGATGTGATAATCACAAAGCACAAGGTTCAAAGCAATGAGATCATAATGTAAAAACAAAAGAGAAAAAATATGTTTTTATCATAACAATGATTTTAAGGATTGACTATGAGGAACAATCATTATAAGATAGCAATGAATACAAACAATGACAATTCCAATGAGTTATCAATACAATGAATAAAGAGTTCCAATTTTTAATGCATGATAACAGTAGTCCAATGCATGCAAGGGATAGGAATGAAAGACAATATATAGAGGGAAAATAGTTACAAATGATCACTGTTATATCAAAGCATATGAGTGTCAGAGGATCATAGAAAAATGGAGATAATAGCAGTTGTTATGAATGCCATGTGACCCGATATCATGCACAAAGAAGATGTAAAAGACCATGGAACAAGTGAAAAGGGGTCAAAGTCAATGAGATTCATTCAATGTCAAAGAGAATTATCATTATATCAGTGAAAGCACAAGATTGTAACATCAATGAAGCAATGGAAAGCAAGAACAGTATATGCAACATCAGAATCACTGTCATAAAGGATGAAGACCAGCATGAGGTTTCAAGATTCAAGATTTCCACTTACCTTTAGATTGTAACCTTGTTTAATGTTTTTCCCTTTCTTGAATGATACTGGTGTTGCAACTCAGAAAATGTTGCTCAACAAGCTCTGGCATTACAAAAATGGAAACCACCACTCTTTGCATTCAATAGTTGTTTCCTTCGTCAGACTTACAATTGGAAAACCTTCAAACGCGTGTGGGAGCTGAAATACCAAATTTTTGATTAAACTTCAAAACTTCCCTCCAACGTGAAATCACAATGTTTTACACCAAAAATTGAACTGCCTGAGATTCCCTCCAAATGCATACATGACCTGATCGACCAAGGCACCAAAAATACCCTTTTTTTAAGAAAAAAAATTGTCTACCAAAAATACCTATTGCTAAAATGCGCCAAAAAAAACTATTATGTGGAAGGCATACAAAAATTAATCTTCATTTTTAGGGGAAAAAATTCATCCACTAACTCATTTGACTGCAAAATCTGATGAAAATTTTGACGAAAGATGTATAATTAGATGTATTGTTGGGTACTTGTGATATTTAATGTGTAATTTTCAATTTTTTTAAATTTTATCCCCGACGTTCGTCAAAATTTTGATGAACCTAATCTTTATCAAAATTTTGACAAAGATTATGCATTGAAATTTTGATGAACATGCAAAATCAAATTGTGGCCGGCATAAATAAAAGTGAGTTCGACTATTTATTGCGACAGTGTTTTGCTATTATCACCAAGTTGAGGGTAGTCATTGTCTTTTTCCAGAATTCATTTGTGAAGTTAGATTTGTACTTCTAGGTTTGAAAATCATATTTTAAAGCAACATCTCATCAAATTTCATTTTTAGACTTGTGCATTTTCAGAATTTCATTTCTAGATTTTTTTGTGCAAGTTCAATATTCTAATTTTAGGAGTCTAACGGTTGGAAATCATAGTAAAATCATAATTTAATAAGTTCTGGAATTAGCATTTTAAAGTGTTTTTTGGGTCATTAACTTCATACTATCTTCTCTTTTGCAGGGGTGGTTGCATGCCAAATTTTTTTGGTGTAAAATATCAAAATTATTAGATTTTGTTACATGTCTATGATTAAAAATTATTGGAGTGTGAGTTTGATTATTTTTTAAGATCTAAATATTCAAGCTTGGTAAAGAAAAAACATGTCAGATAATATTAATCCAGAACAAAATGAAGAGACACTTGATAGATTTTGGGCTAGGTTGAAAAGAAAGGGTGATGGGAAATTTTATTGTCCTTGCAATAAATGCAAGGGCTTAAAGACGAGAAGACTTTTAATCACAACAACTGAGAAACATTGTAGGTAGCATGGTCATGTTGAAGGGGGCTTGATTATCGTCCATTGGTAAGTTGTTCATTATATGTGCTTATGTTGATTGAATTTGTAAATATTTATATTATTTTAAAATTTTATATATATAAAAAAAATCACTTGATCATGATCATGGTTTATTTGTGTCTATCATTATTATAAAGGTGGGGTAGCCTAGGGCACATGATATGGATTATCACGACCTGGAGAATGTGGTTTTGTAAGCGGAGGAACGTGGAGTTGTGAATATCAAAGATGAAGTTAATGATCCTATGGAAGAAGATGATCGTGCACCAAAAAACACAATTG
The DNA here is from genome assembly GCA_007258455.2 of Sequoia sempervirens. Classification (NCBI taxonomy): domain Eukaryota; kingdom Viridiplantae; phylum Streptophyta; class Pinopsida; order Cupressales; family Cupressaceae; genus Sequoia; species Sequoia sempervirens. Next base: position 5,527,618 of record VDFB02379711.1, on the reverse strand, counting down.
AAGATGATGGTACAAATACATCAATCCATGACACATTTAGTGGTGCAGTTGATCATGATGATCAAGATGACTTTGATGATGTTCATGATTTACCTGTACTTGAGAAGGCACATGAGCCCCTTTATGAAGGCTCTGAAATAACTCTTCTCTCTGTTGTATTGTTGTTGGTGAACTTGAAGGCTATGAATGGTTTATCCAACATAGGAATCTCATGGATGTTAAGGTATGTCATATATGTTATCTTTTTTCATCTATTTTAATTGTTGTTAGTTCATCACTAGTAAATAAAGGATGAAATATGTACCATTAATATTCTTTATATTAACAAATTATTTTTTTGTTGTAGATTGATAAGTCATTTTTTGTTACCACCATCTAATATTGTACCTCGCCCATACCGAGATTTATCTGCCATTATCAAGCAATAGATGCATGTCCCAATGATCATATTATATATGATAAACATGTTCATGAATTTGCAACAGAATTCCCGAAATGTCATATCAGTAGATATTGAATAGATCAACTAACAAAAAAGGTGCCTCACAAGGTTCTTCGTTATATTCCCATTATTCTACATATGCAATGATTATTTAGGTGTGAAAGCTTAGCACAATTTATGGATTACCATGCACAGAATAGAAGTGGAGATTACATTCTTTGAATTCCTACAGATGGTTTTGCATTTAGGGACATGGAGAAAAAATGGCCAAACTTTAAAGAAGAAAATCTCAAGCTTTCATTGGCAGCAGACGGTGTCAATCCATTTGGAGAGCTGAGATCTATTTACTCGGTGTGGCTTGTTTTTTTTATCAACAATAGCATTCCTCCATGGATGTCAATAAATAGGGAGCACATAATGTTGGCAATTATTGTTCCAGGCATTTGTTTACATCAATTTTCTTTAACGTAGTAGCATCTCATTTGTCTTATTTGTTGCATAATGACTTATATTTTTTTCATTTAATAGTCATGTATAATAATGTATATATATTGGAATAAAATGGTTATAATAATTATGTAATGTTTATGTTCAGTCAACTAGGTAAGTACCAAGTTAAAGATATGAATGTATATATCGAGTCTCTTATCGACGAGTTACTAAAGTTATGGAATGGAATCACTATGTATGACGTCTCTAGACCAATAGGACAAAGATAATTTCAATTCCATGCAATGCTTATATGGACAATTCATGATGCCCCAGGGCTAACAAATTTTTGTGGTATGTTATAACGTTCGACTGCACTTTAACGATATTTAATTTTATGAAGTAGATATCATGATTGTTTTTAAAATAATCTATTCATTATATATAATTATAAAAATTAACATATTTAATCCAATTATATATGATCTTGTAGGCCATCAAACAAAGGGAAAATTTTCATTTCCAATTTGTGGTCCAAAGATGAAATCTCGTCGTTCAACAAGTTTAGGAAAGTAGGTGTTTGATGAGTATAGGCACTTCCTCCACAGAAATCATAAGTATCAAACTATTGAAAAACATCTTTTCAATGGGAAAGAAGAGACTACATCAAAACCACGAAGAATGACACCTTGCCTATGGAAGTTGGAATATAATAGAACTAATCGTCAAGGTTATACATCAGATCAAATTGTTTATCTATCATATATGATATGTTTGGAATTTATATTTTTATATTATTTTTTGTTTACTCATGTTGTAATTGATAATGATTGTCGTTAATTTGTTTAACTTATATGCTTCATGAAGGTTGTCAAGGCATTAATGGCCGGCTTCCATAGGGAATGAAAATTTATCCCAGACAATTTAGTAGGTTTCCCTACTATGAGCAGCTACAAATTGTACATTTGTTTGATACAATGCATATCGGAAAGAATTTAACAAAAGCATTATGAAAAATATTGGATGGAAGGCATGACAAAGAAAAAATTGTCAAAATTTGTACTGACATTTAGGAGGCCAATCATGCAATAAAAAATGTCATTCAATTTAATAGCGATGGAGACCAAATTAATATAAGTGTCCTTCGTTGGTTATTAGTGGAGTAGCAAAGCAATGCTATAAAAGAAGTCATACGAAAAATTTGATTTCCCACAGGATTTGTTGCAAACATAAACAATATCATAACAAAGAAAGGTGAATTTGGGTCAATAATGAAAACGCATGATTGGAATACCTTCATTAAGGTAATTATTCTAGTATATTATATATATATTTGTATACTACATGTACTTTTCAGTGTATTATGTTTACTACTTTTGGAAAAATAATGAAAAGATCATTTTATAATTGTTACAGTACATTCTACCTCTATCTCTCCCAAACAACTTTGACAACAATGTCAAACAAGTTATATATGATCTTGGAAAATACATGAGGTAAGTAGCGATATTTGTTCAAAGAGTTGTATAGATCTTATAATTGCCATTTGTTTTACTTGTTATGTAATATATTGCATATTTTTGTTAAATCTCATTAATATATTTGTGCATTGAATCACTTGTAGATGGTTTTCATCAAAAGAAATCCATATAGAAGATATAAATTATTGGAAGAGAAAAATTCCTCGTCTAATGTGTGAAATGCAAAAGTGTCTACCTTCGACATTTTTCAATGCACAAGAACACTACCTCATACACCAAGTAGAGGAGATTGAATTGTGTGGACCTGTACACACAAGGTCAATGTGGATGGTTGAGAGGCACTTGAAATTTTTGAAGGCTTTGGTTAGACAAAGAGCACATCCTAAGGGTTCTATGGTGGAGGGATATATGGTATACCAGACTATGGTGTACATTACTGAATATCTTCCTAAGTTTGCAGCAAAGATCCATGTAGATCGCATTTGGGATCCCAACTCCATTAACAAATTCGAAGGGGAGTACCTGATGGAGAAAGGTAGATTGAGGAAAGTGTGAGGTAATTATAAGATGGTCATGGAGATTAATTAGAATACATTTTACATTTGGTTTTTATGTGGGTAAAAGCACAAAACTGTGTCACACTTTCGGCCAAATAAATAGTTGAAATATTTTTGCCAGAAAGGTTTTGACGAGGTTTCGATCGAAACCACGCCTATTACGTGGCAGTAGTTTTGTCGAATAAGTTTTGGTTGAATCCCAAAAAATCAAAATTTTCCTTTTCCCGCTTTGAAATTGCAGTTTCTTAATGTAGAAACAGTTTCTATAGAAAGGGTTTCGGCCGAAACTATCTATGTGGCATCCTAGTTGGCAGCCAACTCAGCTTTTTTCAGAATTTTTTGAAACTTTCAACTTTAGCTAAGAATTTCTTTAGTCAAAATGATTTTTCTGCAAAAAAAAAAAAACCCTTTTGTAGAGCTTAGAGTGCAGAATCCAAATATATAATTTTTTTAATAATTTTATTAGTTTTAATATATTTTATTTTTAAAATAATGCAAGTAGGTTTTTAAAATGAAAAAAGAGGTTGATTACAAATTTAAAAAAAGATAGTAAAACTTATTAAAAAAATTTAAATCTTATATGGTGCAAAAGAGGAGGGAGTCTTCTTCAAAAGGGTATAATTTTTTTGAAAATGATTAAAAAAATTGAAAATAGTTGACGGCCTGTGAAAACTGTCAAATTCTGACATGTTTGACTTTAAAACGTTATTACGAGAAAAATATACATCAAAATTTGAATTTTTTTTTTCCGTGCACAAGATATTGAAGTTACCTATTTGGAGAAAAAAAAAATTAGGGAGAAATGAATTTTTTTTCAATTTTTTTCTTAACGGCCCCTGAAGTCACTCTTTTCTGAAATTTTGAACATTCCAAAATCTGACCTTAAATTGATAAAAACATAATGAAAACAATTTTTTAAATTTTTTAAAAATTACAACAATAAAATTCATCAAAAGTTCTATATTTCATTAGTTTACACTATTTTGAAATTCAAAACATAAAGACCACTTTTATGTGCTCGAAGTTCAGAATTTTTTTTGTTGTTGGCTGATTCCTTTATAAAGTGACACAGGTTTGTGCTTTTACCCATGTATATTGTACTTATTTAATTATTAATCTTCAAGATACATCAATTATAAATTAAGCTCATATAACGTGGTAATTAACTAATTATATGTCATTTGTGAATTTCAAATTTTTTTATCCAGTTGGTCAAGAGTGGGATGCACTACATTTTTACGTCGCAAACAATCTTGATTGGATGATGGTATGGATTGAATGATGTAAACAATCTGGTTGTGCATTAACATGGGAAGGTGTGGCTTCATTGGTTAAAGAAGCTCATTGTAATGGAGATTCCAATGTTACATTAAGGGAAATTGATTTAGCATATGGTTTAAGAGATAAACAGGTACGTATAAATATATTAATCACCCATATTATTTAATTATTTTCAATTATATTGATTTATATATATGTTGAGATTATTTTCTTTTCATACATTCGGCCAAGAATAAATATGTTTATCAACTAACAATATTGCAATAATTTTTACATGTTTGACATATTGTAGGTGAAACACCACAAGGCTATGTGGAATTTTGAATCAAAAAGTTGGATGACATGAAGAAAACTTGTGATTATGGGATAATTGCATTCTTTCAAGTGACTAATGTTTCATCTAGAAACGACATACATCCAAAAGTCTCAGAAAATTGATACTATGGGATTTTGGATGATATACTTGAGTGTGACTTTAAGTCCAAATTAGTTATGTTCATCGTCCTATGGTATAGGCTATGATTGAATGAAAATGATCATGAGAGAACTGTTATTGAACATGATAATGGATTTACCATGGTTAATACAAGGTCAATCGAGTGAGCTAGAAATGAGCCCTATGTTCTTCCAAGCCAATGTGAGAAAGTATTTTACTCAAAGGTTCCAGGTAAACTAGGTTGGTCATTTGTTGTTAGACATGATCCAAGAGGAATGCGATAAAGTATAATGTGGTGGAAGAAGAAGATACCGAAGAACTAGAAGATGATGTAGATGATGATCAGGATCAACAATTAGTTGATGATGTGCCTGATGAAGATGTCGAAGAGGAGGAACTAGATCGTGATGATGTAGGAGTTAATGTTCATGAAGATGATATCCGTGTGGATGATGACATTATCGAAATTGATATCAATGACAATGATGATGATATGACCAATCCTTACAATGTTGAATTTGGATCGGATGATACAGACAAAGAGTTGGATGAAGAAGAAGATCAATGACATTGAAATGTATGAGTTATGAAATTATATTATCTATTTGATATTAATTTATTGATAGAATTATATTTGACTTATGTGGTTACATAATTAATTCATGATTTTTTTAATTTGTATGCCATTACATAATTAATTCATGATGTAATTTTTAATGTTTAATTTTAATTCATGAATGTTTTATTGTGAATAAGGTCACTCAAGACCATTAGTCATGTTCTAGGTGAAGTTTTGAGTTATGATTTTGAGTCTTGCACTAAAGAGTTTTGTATCCTTTTTAAGGAAAATTGGAGAATTTACATGTAAAAGGGAGCAAGGTTAGTGTCATGTCAATAATAAGGCTATTATCAAGCCACTAGCATGGTCTTAGAGGTCAGCATATCACTCTTATTTTGTTATTTTCATGATTTTTTATTTTTATTTTTTTGAATTCATTTGTCATATAAGAAACAATCTTGTAATAACTAGCTTATCTGGTATGCTTATTGGATTTTTCAGTATTTATATTGCAGTTCTGTGATTCAAGTTGAGGTCAACGGTGATAATGCAACTCCTATCTATAAGTTTTTGAAATCAAGCAAAGGTGGCCTTTTGGGTGACAATATTAAGTGGAACTTCACCAAGTTTCTGGTGGACAAAGATGGAAATGTGGTTGATCGATATGCTCCAACTACTTCTCCACTGAATATTGAAGTACTTGACAATCCCTCTTTTGTAGTTTCATATCGTATTCATCCTTTCTCACAATGATTAATTGTTTGGGATTCTGATGCATGTCAATCACAATACCAACAAGAACTTATTTCTGAACAGTGAATTTTTGATGTGGTAATAAGATACATGCCTTAGGACAGATGCTAATATTCATGTTTTATGTTTTCATAAAGATATCAAGAAGATCCTAGGAAGTTCTTGATTCTTCAGAAGCAAAAACATTATAGCATTTCTACAGTGCCCACATAGTGCTAAGGAATAAGAAGAAGAAATCTATTTAGATGTGATTTTGGTTACAAAATAGGGTTGTAGCAGAAAATGTTGCTAGGAATTTCCAAGTTGTAACTGATTAAAATTTACTTTGTAGTGCTATGAAGCTCATTTCTTTCACATGGTTTAAACCATTCCATAAATAAGGGTTGTATTTCCAATCCAATTCAGTAGAAGAATAATTTGATCTCTTGAGGATCGCATGCAATTTTGTTTGGCTATTTTTCTCAACTGGAAAAATATGTTTATCATGCTTTAAACATTAATAATTCTCAAGCTGCCCATGGATTCTTCTCAGTATATTGTGTACTTGTCATTTTTTTGTCAAACAGGAAATGATGCAAGATGCCTTAGTTTTCTTTACACCATAAGTTCCTTACAGACATGATTAACTTTTGAGAGCTTAATAGGGATTTAAACCTAGGTGGGTCTACCTTTGCAAACTAAGCAGAATTAAGTTATGTGATTTTGTTTACAGCAATCTATTCACAATGGAAATCTTACAGTGAATAGATATAATCCTAATAAAGTGTATGTGTAATATTAGAATATGTTCAGTTAATAGATGTAAAAAATAAAATGTATAAACTAAAAGGTGAAATGTGTGAGACCAGTGCCTTGTTGGGTGTATGGAGTCTAATGAAGATCTAGAAAAGTGTAATCTATGATGGAAATAATTCAAACTATTTGGCACACATATGTAGTTTATAACTTGTATAAACATGTAAGTAAATGACTAAAAAACTCTACTTGCGATAGAATGACAATCCTAGTTATGTGATTCTTCTTATTGATCCAATTAATAATCTTCAGCTACTATGATTGACTAGAAGGTTTTAATCTTTACTTGAAAGAACCAAATAATCACATCACACAAATACAGCAAATGTGTATCGGTAAACTAAATATATGCTCGATATATCAATTTAAACAATATAAAAGCATCAAAATGGAGACAACTAAATAACTGTATAATTCCACAAACAGCTGATACCAAGATTAAGCCACAAGTTCAAACATCTTCATTAACTTCATCGAAATTCATACATGCATCTCAGTCTTTTAAAGGAAAGCTTCATTGCAAACTATCTACTATATCTTTCTCCTATCCACCTATATTTGTTTTACATTATGAAACAGATATAAATATATCAAAATTGTGAAAGGATGCGTCCTTTCATAAATGTCTTTTGCTTAACAACAATAAAAAACTAGAAATTATGCTCTATTAAGCCATAAATGGATGTTTGATAGATAATCTAGGTAATCTTTTCGCTCGCGTGTATCAGCATCCTCCAGTGCATTCCTTATGGATGTCTCCATTTCGATCATCTTCTCATTTTGTTCAAATGCCCCATCCATTGTTAAATTGTTTCCTATGGTTGTCTCCAGAATTGTTTGCATCATCATCTCACATTCCTTGATCCATCTTTCTTTTCCCTTTAGTTCCCCTCCATCTTCTAATAGCATTGGTACTCCCTTTTTTTATATATTGATCATCCCCTGCTCATCACCTTGCAATTCTTCATGGAAGTCTTTATGTTTTTTCATAGAATGGTTGACAGTATCAATAGTTATGTTATCAGAAGCATCCCTTTGGTTTATTTATTAGAAATTCTCTTGGATCCTACCATCTACCCTCTTATGTTCTTGTATTGTAGTAAAATTGTGTGAATGTGTTCCCCAGAGCTTACTCAACCAAGTCATTAAATTGGTTTGCCTCTTCCTTATTATTGTTGTGAGTGCATCACATTTACCTTGTGAGTACGCATTTGATTCTTCCCACTGGTCTCTTGCATGGGAGCTTTCTCCATGAGTCAATTGCTTTGTGGATCCCAGCATGATTCCCATCATGTCCTTCAAGTGATCATTTTCTCTTATTAGTCTCTTGTTATTCATCTTAACATTTATTTTTCCTTGATTAGCATATGGATTTGGGCTTTATTTAATTTGGCCACATTAATGCCAATTTCTGCTGTAGCTATTGGATCAACCTCACCAACTTTTAACGTCATTACATGTCCAAAAGCCTTTTCAGTATTGATTACAACAAATTTCTTGTGTGGAGGATACAAGGCCCATATCATAAGTGATCCTTCATCTAGGTTATACTTAGATCTTGCATAAATCTATGTTACCCCCTCAGGAGTGAGTTTATGTTTGGCATTACTATTCTTCAGAAAACTATCAAAAACCAAAGCAGAGTTCAAATCCAACCCAGGAAAGATCATGACACCTGCATCTTCTAATAATTTCCTTCCTTTCTCAGGGGTCATGCTCTTCATTTCTTCTTCCACACTTGATTTTAAGTTATTCAACAGTTGTTCCTCATTACTTGGTGTAATATTCTCCACTGATTCCATTATTGATTTTCCTTTTAATTTTAACAAAAAGGTTTTAAATTCTAAGGTTTTAATGAATTCATCATCAGCCATAAGTGATTTATATGCTATCTTCCTTGTGTCAGTATCTACACTCTCTTAAACATCTGGTTCCCTGGGAACATACTTGTAGTCTTGAGTTCTCAATCTGGAAATTTTATCAATTGTACTGCTAGGCCTACCATCAATAGATGCTTCTTCATCAGAAGATAATAGTTTTGTATCTTGCAATCCCCTGTTATACTCATCAACAACTTTTTTTGCTTCCTCTTCTTCCAAATTCCTGATCATGTCATCATACAGATAGGGTATGTGATTGTATCCTCCCAAGTTCATTTTATTTTGGGAAAAATCAATATACCCTTCTGGATCAAATCCTTTTCGCAGTGGACCCTTCTTCATGTTGTATTGCAGCAATTTTTTGAGAACCATAACATATCCATCCCTTGCTAATACATTGAAATCACTGAAGCATAATTTACTAGGCATAAATGCCTACTTTCCTAAAGAACTCAGATTCATAACATTTGAGTAGTCCAATTGCCTAACAATCTCCAAATATGCAATCCTATTAGGCACCGTCTTGGGCAGAATGAAGGGTGCATCTTCAAATCCATATACTCTTATCATGGTCACATCTTCTAGACAACACCAGTCTCCCCAATTGTGGTTGACAGGTCCATTGAAATCCTTAGGCCTTAAAAAACTTTTTATTTCATCAGAAAATGAGTATTCACAAGGATGATTGTAAAATTTGTACAGTGGTTTCACAAAAAACTCTTCAAAATGTAGATAACAAGAATTATCAAATCTGCAATCCCAGGTGGCAATCTAGAGTTGTACTAGTAATAACCTTCCTTCCTTATCAAATTGTACAACCCTCAGTTTTAGGCCACATCTACAATTCTTTTCCATAATAAACTATCATATGCATTAGGATTGAATAAGCATCCAAGTGCAATATAGGAGCTCCACTTTTTCTTGCCATCAGTCCTAAATCAAGTACTTTAAAGATGTGTGAAGCATAATCAAAAAACCTTGAATTGTGACATTGGATGTCTGCTGCAATTACCATGGGTACAATTGACATGTGCTCAAGGGCCTCCATTCCCAACACTTGACACACTGAAAAATATGTCTACCTCATGTAGGGTTCAAACAAATCAACATGGAACAAGGGACCATCATTGTCATTCAGTGGAACTGAAACACCATCTTTCTTAGACCTGTGTAGTGGCAACCTCCAACCCTTATACAAAGTATCCATCCTCTAGAATTCCTTTTCCAACTATTCAGGTACAATTTTTTCACCACACACTCCCTCTAGGTTAAAAACCTCACAAATGGAAACTTTAGATACATGTATAAACGGTTTTCCTAATGGATCACAAATAGCTTTACATTTTGGATTATAATAGGCAGCTAGCATCTTCACCAATTCTACATTTACAAATACATTGGGGCAGACTAGTTTCCCTAGGTTTAACTTCCAAGGATTGCACACTGGTTCATATCAATTCCTTTGTTGGTAATGAAAAATAAATAGATCATATCCCCTAATTGGGGTCCATATGTCTCGTATATGCTTGCATTTATCCTCTAACTTTTCCACTTCTGCCCTAAGTTGTGCAGATCACTTGGCCTTAGGTCCTAAGCCGAGCAATTGATCAATTAAGTCTTGGTTTAACTTCCTCTTAGCTACCCCTGGTTCCTTCTCTCTTCAATTTTTTTCTTTTTTCCTCTAAATTTTTTTCTTTTTTCCTCTAAGGTTATTACTCTCACTCTGTTTCCTACCTTTTTCTTTTTTGAGCTAGTGCTTTCCATTTTATGAATCACAAAACCAAAAATTTAATTGCAAGGAACATACAAGTTTATTTAGAATTCTTTGACCGCAAGATCCTTTGGCCCTTCATCTATTCCTCTGTTGCTAACTTTGTAAAAATCACCTTCAATTACTTTTCTCAATTCAGGAAATCATCGACACATTTGGTAGTAATACTGTCATTAATGTCCTAGCTTTGAACATGAGCGTAGCTGATCATCAAATTTACCCACTGTCACATCAAATGTTTTATCGCTTGACAATTCAAAATTTGGGCCAAGAGTCGCCCCGATGACTATCTTGATCTGTTTGTGTCTTCATCGGCAAGACATGGTGTATCGCTAAGACATTCAATAATTTTCCTGATGTTATAAGTCTCCCTGATGATTATTCCTTCGATCTCAAGTATGTCACCAAGACTCCTACCGATTTAATCTTATTGGCATGACATAGTGGGTCGGGAGGACATTTTGAACTCATTCTGATAGTGTTTGTCTTGGTGATAGTATGTTTCTTTGTTTTGTTGGCAAGACAAGATGAGTGTTTTGCCTATGATATTTCATCACTGAGACAAATGCACTCGGGCTGACTCAAGGATCTTACTTTGATGGAATTGGTCTGGTCGATACAACTCCTTGTGCTTTGATCGATGAGACAAATGCACTCAGGCTGACTCAAGGATCTTACTCTGATGGTGTTGGTCTGTCAATACAACTCCTTGTTCTTTCATCGATGATACAAATGCACTCGGGCTGACTCAGGGATCTTACTCTGATGGCATTGGTCTAGCTGACACAACTCCTTGTGCTTTGATTGGTAAGACAAGACAGGTTTCTTGCTTATGGAACTTCATTAGTGAGACCTATATGCTCAGTATGACCTTTTCATTTCACCCTGATAGAACTTGTCTTGTTGACGAATCTCTTTATCGGTGAGACCATGGACCATGTCATCTCAATGTGTATCTTCTTATGTAATCTGATTGGTGTGACATTTTTGTTCTTTTGCCAATATGCTGAAAATGAGAATATAATGATTTATGAATCAGAGAGACCTGCACAAATTCTTGCCAATATGGGTTATTTGAATACTAGATTTTAGAGGTTTTTCATGATATCAAATGGTCAAGAATGATGTGATCATATGTGACTATGATGGATTATACTCAAGATAAGGTTTTCTTTAAGGAATCAACGAGTGCAAAATCACTGTAAAATTTTCAAAATTTTACAGTTCCAATAGAGGCATAAAAATTTATGCCCCAAGGTTTCATGGGAATATGACAAGTTTAAAGGCTAGTTGCTTTGTAAAATAGGCCTAATCACCTAATCAACACAACCTAGAAAGGATGATTTTGGTGATTTGGTCCAAAGGACTTGTACTTTCCCTTGAAGTATGTTTAATAACTCAAAAATGGGTGTCTAAAACCATCAATGGTTTCTCTGGTGTTTTGGGAAAGTTTTGAGTTATTGGGAAAAAAACTATATTTGCACTGTTACAAGGATTCAAGGAGTCAAAGTGTGAAATATGACTTTTGTTGTTTGTCAGGCTTTGAGAGTTGTTTGGATTATTTAAATTGGTCATTATACACTTTTTGGAAGCCTCTTAAAGATAGGTTGATAGGTTGGTTGAGTTGAGCCTCCCAGGTCTACATCAGGTAGTTGTTATTGCTAAGGTAGATCACTCCTTTCTGCGAAGGCCATACACTTATGATTGGGTCAAGTGTTCTTTTCTTTAGAAAATTCCTATTGCCTTTTTGATAGGTTATGATTTTATTAGATGGGTTATGAATCACTTATTTCAAGTAATTTATGTCTATTTTAATTTGTAATTTATTTAATTCAAACACATCCAAAATTATGTCCCTTGCTTTAATTGATTATTGTGTTATTTAATTATTAACTCAAATGACACCTCCAATTTAACTATATCTAGTTGAATTTATCTAAAGTGTTGAACATTTTTAGATCAAATTTAGTAATTAACTCAAACAACTTTTCCAATTTAACTATATGTATATATAACTTTAAGTTATTTTTATTTTAACTAAAAGTACTGAAGTTACAACATACAAATTAAATGATATTTATGATTGTAAAATTTATGATTAAATATATCTCTTAGAATCCTTTTTGTCCCAATTTGAAAATAATTCTATATTATAGAATACATTTTTTAAAATTTTAAGATGAAAATAGCAAGGAAAAATCAAACAAATATCTTTATGAAAGAAGTATATTGGCGTGAAATTAAATATGATTTGTATTCCAATGTAAAAACTACAAAGAATGGAAACAATTCTTTCAACACATAAACTATTATGTAGTAGTCAATTAAAATGAAAAAGCTTACTCTATATTAGTTAGGATACACAACTAAGAAAATGATCTAAACAGTCTAATAATATGACCATTAGCATATAGCAATTTCTATAGAGTTGTAGATCTCTTCCATTTCAAAAACACAAAACAATATTAGGTAGATAATAAAACATCTTTCATTTCTACAGTGACTTATTTATCATAGAGGAACTAAGTATATAGTATACAAAGAAAACCAACAAACCCACAACTACCCCTATTTTGAAGGAGTTTAGTTTTCTCCCCTTCCTGATCTCCCTAATATTGTCTAATTATTTTAAAGAGACCAAGGGTCATAAAACAACTTTATTCAACCCGCTAAATAGCTTGGTTAATGAAACTTGACAAAAGCAACAAAACAATTGCTACATTTGGCATTTCATGTGGAATGAAGAGTGGTGACAATAATCTACTTATAGTTTAATAAAACACTATTTTTATAAGAAGGATTGACATTAGAAAGATAAGTGTTACTTATAGTTTTACCAACATATACTAATGTATGCTTGCATGGCTTCTTAGTTAATATATGGGGAGATAGAGATAGATGGGCATAGAAAGAGAGAGAGATAGAGATATATGGGAAGAGAAAGAGAGATGGAGATATATGGGAAGAGAAAGGAAGAGAGGTTGAGATAGAGAGTCGATGGATAGGGTGGATAGGGAGGGAGAGATGGTGAGAGATAGAGAGGGGGAGATAGAGAAGGGGGAGGGAGAAAAGGGATATAGATAGGTAGAGGAGGAGAGATAGAGAAGGAGAGGGAGAGAGAGGGAAGAGGAAGAGAGAGAAGAGAGGGAGAGATAGGTAGAAAAGGGAGATAAAGAAGAGGGGGAGAGGGAGAGCAATATGTAGAAAGGGGGAGAGAGAAGAAGATAGGGGGAGAGGGAGAGATAGCTCAATATATATAAAGGGAGAGGGAGAGACATAGAAAGGGGGTGATATAAAGAGATAGAGGGGGATGATTAAAGAGATAGAGAGATCGTGATAGAGGTAGAGAAATATATGGATAGAAAGAGATAGAGAGAGGAGTGAGGGGAAGATAAAAATAGAAATAGAGATAGAGATATAGAGTAGGAGAAATGGAGGGAGAGATGGAGTGAATGAGAGAGAAAGGGGGGAGAGGGAGAGATAGCTCAATAGATAAAGGGGGGAAGAGGGAGTGACATAGATAGTGGGAGATATAGAGAGATAGAGAGGGACAGGGAGAGATGTATCAATCACCCTCCCTATATCTCTATCTATTCATCCTTATCTCTTTATCTCTCTACCTCTCTCTATCTCTTTGTCTCCCTTTCTATTTGTATGTTTCTCATTATCTCCTTCTCTCTCTATATTTTCTTACCTATATTTATCTTTGTCTCCTTAAGTGTGCAATGGGTACATTGAAGAGGTCTTAAAGGAGAATTATCATATCTTTAATCAATTGACATGCTACCTTGAGCATAACTTCCCAAGGACACATGCCATCCTTGGATTGTTGAAAAGAAACAGCCAATCAAAATTTAGTTTCTCTTTTTCCTCTCTCTCTTTTCCTTTGTATCTCTTATATTTATCTCTCTCATGCCTCTCTCTCTCTCTCTCCCTATCTATCTAAGTTCATCTCTTTCTCTCATTCTCCATCTTTTTAGTTTCTATCTCTCTTTGTATTAGCTAATAGGCTACATATATTGTGAGATTTGAGCTTGAAACAAATCTCATGCCTAGAAACCACTATTGTGTCATTTGAAAACAAGTTTCAACTGCCATTTAATGGTAAACCATCTGTAGTGTAATGGTGAAATCCTCTAAAATATCAAGTAAAAGCCTATATATACTATTATATAATAATAAATATAATTATATTATATATAATTTAATCTAATATTATTGTTATAATAAATATATAGTATATTAATTATATTTTGTATTATATAAAAATATACTTATTATTAATTATTAATTATTAATTATAATAATTTTATATGTATTTAATAATTTTGTTAAAGAATATAATATATAATTATAATAAGTCGAATAATTATATTATTTATTATGTAAAATATAGCTAATATATACTTAACTATATTGTAGAATACTAAAACCTAGCTAAATGGCACCATAATTTTCAATTTAATTAACATACTCTAAAACCTAACGAAACCAGGTTGTAGCTCGTCAAATTGGAGAAGTGAAAGGTCAATACCAGTGCTAACGAAGAGTGTGGAGGAGTGAAAACAAGGTCAATACCAGCGTCGAGGAAGACTTTGGAGTTAAAACAAGGTCAATACCAGTGCCGACGAAGATTTTGGAGGAGTGAAAACAAGGTCAATACCAGCATCGAGGAAGAGTTTGGAGGAGTGAAAAAAAGGTCAATACCAGAGCCGAGGACAAGGTTGAGGGCACTCAGGGAAAATCGATGACCAAGGGACAATGAGTACTATAAGTTTGGCACCCCCATTCTCTTTAACCTGCAATTTTCATGCCTAGTTTCCAAAGATCTTCTTGCACATTGGCACCCCCATTCTCATAAAATGGTATAAGATAAGACAAAAAATAAAATAGCTTAGTCTTTCACATTTTTATCGACCAACCTAAGGTCTTGGTAAAACTCCCATAATCTACCCACATCTTGGTTGAGGTCTAGGATTTCATCACACATAGCCTTCATCGCATGAGTCTGAAGCAATTGTAGACTTATCCCTCTCTACATACCATGGAATTACGCTTACATAACATAAAATCAAACAAATGCAAGTTTATAGGGGCAAAGGAGCCCAAGTATATGCTAGGATAAGCTAGATCTAATGAATGGAAATAGAGGCATACAATTCTTCTTTAATACCTCCACCACAAACATATGCAAGGAAAGGTCTCCTCCCTTCTTGGTAGTGATAACCTCCTCCACACACAACCCTTAAAAATCATGAATAGAGGAATATAATCTTTGAAGAACTAAAAGTTGATTCTCTCCTACCTAATGCAATTAGTCATTTTATCCTTACAAGTTCATTTATAGTGATTACTAGAGGCACATAGACCAATTCTTCATAATAGAAGAATTTGATCATACTTTTCCAATGATGGCATTATGAGAAAACCTTAGGTTAAATGAATAATTCCTAGCTAAGTTCTTTAAATCATGTCCAACCATATAAGAGAAGACTGTTGCTATGTCTACTTGGATACCATGGAGAAAGGCTCTTTGGTCTCTTTCATCAATCAAGGTATTTTCAAGACTTTCAAATGAAGGTATTTTTAGTTTAAATATTTCATGTCCAAAATTATTTATAAAAGGAACCTTTGCATGAAGGACCTTCAAATGAAGACCTTAATTCAAAGGTCCTTCATTAGAAGATCCTTCATATGAAGGTTCCTTTAATGCCATCCCATTATAGCTCTTAGAGTTGTTAGAGATATTTTTGTTTCGAAGTAGAGATAGGACCATCAAATAGTGTCAACATGACTCTACCAAGATATCCATCAAATTGATAAACCCTGACTTAAAAACCACAAATTCACAAGAAAATTTCCCCTGTCAGCCTTAGGGCATCAATTCAATGCCAAGTTTCTTGCTTTAACAGACCCCTAAATGCAATGAACCTCTATCATACCATGTTACACACCAATCCACCAAGTTACAGTTCCAAGACAGTGGGTGGATTGGTGGATGTCATTTCTATTTAGCCCTCAAACCCTTATACGGGAAAAACAAGGCAGCTCCTATATTTGATTGTTTTCTCCCATAAAACAGTGATTTAGCACTTCAAAACAAATGCAAATGAAATGGAACACATATATTTATCTACACCAATTATCTTAGAGAATTTCAAGATTGTACGGATCCATACAACACAAAAGAACTTTAGAAAAACAATAAAAACATAGAAAATTGTTTCACGAACGTGGTATTTGATATGAAATTTTGGTATCAACTCCTCCAAAAATTGCAACAATTGCAATCAGATGGGAATACAATATGATAGAAGTGGGATAATAAATGGATCGTTTGAAGCATCAAACCAATATGCAAAGATGAAAGCAAGTGCTAACCCCTTAAACTAAAAAAGTTTCTTTTAACTTTAAGTTTATTGGGTAGCCAATTCTTTTAAGTTATCAAATCCTACCATCATACATAATCAAAATGTTGTTGTTTCAAATGATTATGAGCACTAACTTTCACTATTTGAATATGTTGAAACCTTGTCATAGAGAACTAGAACATTGATGCAACCATAGTAGCATTAATCGTTTGGGGAAAAATTTGGCAAACCAAAAGTTCAGGATTTTTTGAAAAAATTGGGAAAAAATCAGATTTACAAAAAAACACAAAAAATTGAAGAAAAACAGTCAGAAACTACTTTTTTAAAAAAAAATTAATGGCATTTCCATAGCATACAGACATTGAGAGCAAATAAAATACAAATTTCAATCCATGAATTATAGAAAATAGATTTTCGTTGGTTATATTCATATCGTTGATTACATTGCACAAAACATAGTACAACTGCATAAATACCAGATCATGACAGTTGTCAAAATGTCTATTACAATATAGTTTGTAACTTTGTACAAAGTTAACCTATAAACTAAGTACAAAGTTACAAAAAAAAAAAATTGTAGCAAATGAGTACTAGTGGGAAGAAGCTCCCGATGATGAAGCTCCTTGTCTATGCTACCACATTTTTCATACATGTCTACCAAAGCATTTTATCAAAGAGTTCACTACCTTGCTGCTATGGCTAAAAGCCTAAAATGGGTGCTTTTGAACAAGCTATGGATGCTTGGAAAAAATATATCAAAGCATAATAGTAAGCAATAGCATAGACAAGAGAGTGAACTATTTGAAAAAATGCCTCAAAGAAATGTGGTCACGTGGTGATGGAATGCCATGACAATCCATATTGTTGCCTTGCTACTATATGGATTGTCATGGTATTCCATCACCATGAGACCACATTTTTTGAGGAATCTTTTCGAACAAGCTATGGATCCTTGGAAAAAATATATCAAAGAATAATAGTAAGCAATAACATAGACAAGAGAGTGAATTGTTTGAAAAAATTCCTCAAAGAAATGCGGTCTCATGGTGATCGAATGCCATGAAAATCCATAGCAATTTATCATGGCATTCCATCACCATGAGACCACATTTCTTTGAGGCATTTTTTCAAACAGTTCACTGCCCTGCAACTATGGCTGAAAGCCTAAAACAGGTGCTTTGGAACAAGCTATGGATGCTTGGAAAAAATCTATCAAAGAATAATAGTAAGCAACAAGCTATGGTCTTGAATTTTTTTTCGCGTGAAAATCAGCGTAATGTTATTTGCATTTTTTTGTAGGTTTTAAACATGTTTTTTGGAAATTTTGCATTTTTAAATGGGAAGAAATCATTGACCAAAAGGTCAACAATTTTTTCAAAAAATTAGGGAAAAAATTGTCCAACCTGCATATTTTTTAAAAATCACGATTAATCAGGATTTTTTGCAGATTTATGCTTCTATGGATGCAACCACTCATCCTACCTTTAAACATACCAAAAGTCTCCTAGCAATTAGACATAGGAAGATTTAAGATGACTTAAACAATTTTTATTGCCAAAGCATAAACTTATGATGACTTAACCAAGCCTAGTACACACTCCCTCCCCATTAACCACTTAGACATATGGAAATTAAATGTAAATTTGCTGCTATTTTTAGTCATGTAGGTGTCCAATAAACTACTTAGTGGTGTTTCCCTTCAAGTTTATTTACTTGAATGAATAGAAAAAATCCTTTGATTACAATTAGAGAATACATTTGAGGCCTTGGTTGTGTAACTAGTGGACCATAGTCACATTTAACACTTGTTACAAAGTTTGGGAGTTAAAACGTTAAGTAGATTTGATTTGTGATGGACACATGTGGACGGTAGTAACAATAACTTGCAATCTATCAAGACTTGATTACCTTATAACCTGTCAAATTCTAGCGATGAAATGATAGATTAATCATAATGTCACCTTGGGATCACATCACCATGAAAGAACTTCATCCAACATCCTTATGAGTGTAGGTACCACCAAATAGGTATTTTTCAGATATGTCTTCCTCAAGCAAGGGAAATTTAGGAAGAGAAGAGGAAAGTGAGACATGTAGTAGGTCTAAAAGAGGGAGATCAACTAGAGGTCAAAAGATTAGAAGAAAATTTGTAAACGCATGGAATTTTTTCTTGTTGAAGGGGGGTCATGTTCTTATGATGATGAGAGCATATGCAACATTAAGGTGCCCTTGAGGTACAAATATCTATGGAAACAATGGGTACCCAAGGGACTTCCTCCAATAAACACTGATTTTTGTGTCAATGAGAGAATATATCACATAGCACCATCATCATTACATGGTTTGGGCCTATTTTGCATGGACGGCATAAAGGTTTGTTACGAAAAAGTTACTGAATTGATGGAGTATGTCAGACCCTTTTACAGTTACAAAGATTGGATGCAACTAGTTCAATATACACGAAGTATGTGTAGGTATGCACTGTCAGCAAATTATATATAGCTAAAAGATAAGGATCAAAATAAAGGAGTGGCTATGTACATTGAGGGAAGGCCAAAAGCATCAGGGAATATTGTAGGGTTTATAAATAGTACATGACCTGGGTCAACAAATAAGCAACCCAATTGCATATTCGAGGCACACGAGGGAAACCGTGTATTTGTATGTGCAATGAAATCAATAATTGTAGGGGAAGAGTTGCTAATCGATTACAGTTTGAATCACTTAGATACAAACACAGTTCCAATGGGGGTGGTACATACTATATACCATTTTACCCAAACTCCAATTAATGACTCCAATATACCATTTTATTATTATGTTTTTTTTTGTAAGTCTATTGGTTTCATTTCAGTAATGTTTTTTTATATTTAATTTTTGTCATAGTAGGACATTGATCATACAGGGAAGGCTCTAGCTTAGAGCATAGATCGCAATGCATCTTCAGGTGCTTCTACCTGACAGGTTTACCTCATTATAATTGTACAAATTAGATATGAGCAAAATGTTTTATTATTATGTTTTTTTCATAAGTTTATTGGGTTAATTTCAATAATGTTTTTAATATTCTTGTTGTAGTCGGTTGATCGAGGAAAGGCACCAGCAGTAGAGGAGAGCATCCATATGGAGGTGTAGTCACTATTATGTGATGATGACATCGCATATTCAACAACCCTCTCGATATGATAAGGAACACCCAAAAAAATGCAATGAATAAATCCTTCAGTTGTTATTCATAGTGCCTCAAACAGATGAGATAAGAGAGAGGGTTAAAATATTGACTGAGAGAGCACAAAACTTGCAAGTAAGTTGTCATGAGGTCTTTAATTATAACATAAGTTCATTCATGGTTTTATATTTTGTACTCTTTTATGTCATGAACTAAAATATGTGTTGTTTTTACAAGATTTTTTGTGTCCTCATGATGTTGTTGGCCATGATCAAGGTACTGCAAGTGTTGCCCGAGGAGTAGGGGTTGGTACAAGTGTCCATCCTAATCTTCCTGCGCATACATCACATCATCCAACCCCATCATCCATGCCTATATTGTCATCTAAAATGTTGGCAACACATACCATGCAGCCATCTAGTACTGCACCCTCTGGCAGCGAACACATGCCAGAACATGCATCAGGACATGTACCTGGGGATGCAGAGGCCACTAGTATTGGTGATGTTTTAGCAGCATTTCCTGGATCTTCCTGTATTACTAGTACAGGAAAATTTTAGGTCACATTTGTGGTGATCAAGGATTTCGTTCCCATAAAGATAGAGAAGGTCCAAGGTACTTTAAAATGTTTTAATTATTATTTATATAATCCAATTGAAATTTAATTATTGATCACTCTTTTTAGACTAATGATCCCATGATCATTTTGTAGGAAATGATGTTTTTTATAAACATCTAAATGATATTACATTGGAGCTCTTCGGGCCCACCATATATATACGGTGGAATGCCCAAAATCAAGATTTAAAAGATGAGCTCATTAACCATTTAGTTGTGTTGTTCGGTGATAAAAAAATTCAACCGAACCAAGGTCCTTAAGAAAGCGGTACCTATCTAAAGTATGTGAGGGACCAATATAGGTCACATTTAGAGAAGAACAAAAAGTGTGAGTGTCCCCCCATGATTTCAGAGAGGGAGTGGAAGGACCTGGTGTCGGATGGAAAGGAGAAGGTTGAAAAGAAAAAAGGAAAGACACCACCAGGCCAAGGAAGGTATGTGATACTATCAACAATGTAATTATATACTGATTACTCTTTCTTTTTACATAATTTAACGTATTTCAAACTTTTCATAGGCTACCTGACACATCGAAGGCAACAAAGGAAATACTAGAAAAACACGAGCAGTGGTGGTTATATGAAATTAGCCGCACGAATTGTAAGTATCAATAAATGAAATATTGCATCCAAATAATAAATTGCAAAGAATTTTGGTTTTATCACACCATAGAAGCAAAATTCATGAACTTATGCAAAAATTCAGGGCTCTGAATTCAACAGATTACCCATAGAAGAGGACCTAAATATTTCCTTCCAGCAAGGCTATGGGGTCGTGGCTAAACGCCTAAGAGTATTGACTGGGTAAACACAATCTTCCACTACATCCGACACATAGGTAAATAAACTCAATAAAGTTTATTTAAAATTGAATACGTGTGCAATCCATTCAATATTAATTTCCCCCATAAATTAATTATGTGCCTATTTGTTTTAAATAGACAAGCAATGATAATACTACACATGACATTGGAATGTAGCCTCGTGAGGGTGGAGCACAACCTACAAATGAAGGTCAAGGTGTGCATCCCGGTACTGGATGTATTCATGTGCTATACAAAACGCAGTATGGATTAATACAATTAAACATCTTTAATTGCAATTGGTGTATTAATTAATGTAACCTTTTGTGTTTCAACTTTAGAGCATGTAGAGCGTGATCAACATGTTGAGCATGATCAGGCTAGAGAAGATTAGGAACATGATGTGGCCGCATCAGGTAAAGAGGACCACTCTAATGTTCTTTTAAACATATTTAATTGCAATTGGTGTATTAATTAATGTAACCTTTCATATTTCAACTCCAGATTAGGATTTAGAGGGTGTTCAGCATGTTGAGCATGAGGCTATAAGACAAGATCAGGAACATGATGTGGCCCCATCAAGTAAAGAGAACCACTCTAATGTTCTTTTAATTAATGAAATACTTGAAACAATAATAATAAAACATATAAATTTAACATTTCTTTGTTATTGCAGTAGACCCCCCTTGCAGCAGTGTCCACATCGTGATTACATGACTAGGCATACATTAAGATCACAAGCAAGGGGTAGAACAACTGAAGGGGGGACAGATGATTTAGAAAATGATACTCCACTTCAAATTTTTTTAGCTTCAAAAAAGAAACAAAAAAAACGTGATTGTAATCATATTATGACAACCATATTTTTGATAATATGTAGAAACTGAAAGAATAAATGTTATATGTTAATGAATAAATGTGAATAGTTTAATGAATGAATGTTATATGTTAATGAATGAATGTGAATATATTAATGAATGAATGTTATATGTTATTACTGGATGAATGAATGATTAATGTTATATAATCAGGTATGGGGAATTGAGAGAATATTAAACTATTCTTGAAACAAAGAGAAGCTCAATAAGGTAATGCACTTTTCAATATAAGAAATGCATCATTTGAAGCATCAAACCAATATGCAAAGATGAAAGAAAGTGCTAACTTTTCACTATGGTGGCAGAAAAATGATTCTTTATACCCCGATGCCTTCATTTTCCAAGCCAATTTCTCCTACTTTGCATAGCTCTACCATGTTTGTGGATGTGATATGACTCCTAAACAAAAAGCATGTACCAGTTTACGGCCTTCAATCCAACTACATCCAAGTATATTTTTAATTCCTCTATCTTTC
Source organism: Sequoia sempervirens (assembly GCA_007258455.2). NCBI lineage: Eukaryota > Viridiplantae > Streptophyta > Pinopsida > Cupressales > Cupressaceae > Sequoia > Sequoia sempervirens. The sequence continues at coordinate 5,504,920 of VDFB02379711.1, read as the reverse complement.
ATCAATCTCTTTACTATTTGAACCTCGTACAAATTTTTTAGATGAAGAACCCATTATTGTGAAATGTGCTCGAGTTAAGTAAAGTGAATCCATGCTCTACATCATAATTTGAAGTTGTTTCCATTCCAATGTTCTGAGTTTAGTTTGTTTGTATGGCTTTGTATGAATACCACATTGTGTTGTGTGTGGATTTGGTTTCAAAGCTTTGTTTCTTTTGTTTTTAGTGATGACATAACTCTAAAATTTGACTTTTGTGCATAACAGGTTAGTGGAAAAATTGACAGCTCTAAAGGGTTTAGACGCTTGATTGAGATAGATACATGGATATTTGGATCTTGTTGTTGATGGGAGGCTTCCACTTAACCATGAAATTTTGTACCATCTGCAGGTATGCAAAAATTTCTCTACTTACATTCATTCAACTTACTATCTTACTTACCAAAATCTACCCTTGTTAAGCCACAACCATAACTAGCACACTATCATAATGCTTCAATCTCAGTAATTAATCTTTGTCTTGACAAAAAGGATAATAGTCATTAATACATTACTAAGGGTAAACATATTTCATAAAGACCCATGGAGGATAAACCACAATCTACCAATCCATTAGAGACTCATAGTGCATAAAACCATTGAAAATACATTACAGTCATAACCTTTGCTAAGGGCATATGATAGTCTTTTGAATTGTTTACAAATTCATATCTATGATCAATTTCCATGTCTTGAAATTTAGCATGTAAAACCTAAGACTCATGTCCTCATATGCTTCATGCCTCCAAGTCTCTCCACAAAATTTTCATGGCACAAGTCTTTCCACAAAAAACTTCATGCTCTATGACTCCTACTCTATGATTTGTTTTCTTGCATTTTTTTTCTTGCATTTGTTCTCTCAACGTTGTTCCTTTTGTATGTCATTGCATCAAAAACATGATTAGAGAACCATTCACATCCTCTACTTTACAACATCAAAACCTGATTAGAGAACCATTCACATCCTCTACTTTACATCATATCAATCTGCATTGCAATTGTATCCCTTCAAGGAAAAATAATCAAACACCTATACCAAATCACCAAGGAACATTAACAACCATCTATACCTTCCACTATAACCAATTATCAGACCTTCAAGATAATATTTTCATCATGTTTCAAAAGAAACAATCAATCATCTACTTCACAACTCTGTCCATTACAACTTATTATCCTTTTTGCAGTAAGTCATCATTCATGCATATTAGATTCACCATACCTAAATCATCAAAAACAACATACACTGCCTTTTATACCTTATCCTAAACTCTGAAACATCTTTGTCAACATGAATACAATAGTTTCCAACCACTAACGATTCCTTTTGTCACTATTTTATTAGATTACCATTATCCATGCAAACAAGCACCACTTCTTAAATAGGCTTCCATACCCTAAAGAATCATAGGGGCAATTCTTATGTAGAATGAATGGCTTATTATTTTGAAAGTAGGAAAATGACTGAAAGAGATTTTTTCCGAGTATTAATGATAAGGAAATTTTGGGTATGCATGTTATAATAAAGGTCCAGCAGTATTTGTTAGGGCATCATTTCATCATTTGGATGGATTATCAAAGGATTATATCTGGTGTTAAGCTAAAGTTTATTTTTTTGTAGGAGTGACTAAAAATATGTAAAATATGATGGATTATGTCTAAACAACAACTTTCCATCTTATAGCTAATTAAATCATTAATGTTTGATGAGTTTAGAGCTCGAATAATGCTTGTATATGCATGTGTAGAAATAAGGGAGCCTATGTGAAGATTGAAATTTAAAACATCACTTTGGTATTTTTCCTTAGGTAGTGAAATGATATTTTGAGTAATACAAACCTACACACACAAATGTGTTTTGCATTGTTAATTCAATACCATGAAGAGTGGAATACAAAAATATCAAACCAAGCAAGAATAATCAATTCATAAGATTATTATGTTCTAATAGGGTTGACTGGTTGCTTGTTTCTTTTTTATTGTCAGGAAGTCATCAATAGACACTTGGTTTTCCCACCTTGTCTTGCCTCGTGGCCAGAGAGTTTCTGCAGAAGGCATCAAAGTAACCTTCAAGATTGACAATGGAAATGAGTACAAGGTCAGTATAACTTAATGTTAATTGGGTATGATTTTATTTGTTCAAGATCACTTTAGATTCATTTTCTGCTCACACTACTTTTATTTAAATTTATGTTTTGCTAATATCCATTTTCCCTTACATTCATATTCTTCTATACATATTGTGTTTACAATAATCTTTTCCTTAATTTAATCTAGGGGAGAGGACCCAGTTTGGCCTTCAACTAGGTTGAGAACTAGGGTCTAGCCAAGTCCACTTAGAGGGAGACTCAATGATAACTATCAATGCAATACGCAAGGGCTCCACCCCTAACTGGAAACTTAACCATCTTTTGCAGCAGATCAAAGGACAATAAGATGGGCTCACAGCCTTCAAAGTTAGTCACATCTACAAGGAAGGAAGCAATAGAGAAGATGAGCTGGAAAAATTTTCCACCGAAACCGATAGGTAGGACAATTATGTGGTCAGGCATCGGGAAAGTTTCTGGCATCAGCCTATGTAGCAACGGCAATCAAATAGCACATGGAAATAAAGGCCATCTTCACATCATTCTTGACAAGACATGGGTCGATATCAAGAAATCATAATAAAAGATTAAATCAAGGCAAGAAGATCTCCATGCAAAAATTTGGAGGACGCATTAATAATCATCCTTGGGGATGCATACCATCAATGAGAGAAGTGAAAGCTTCACATGCATGAAGGCCCTGTTTGGTACATTAGACTTCATGAGGTAATATGGCCTTTGTTTACAAAGGACAAAGTTTTTTTTATTTTAGCACAACTGCATCTCAAGCAAGCTAAAGATAGAAACATCCAGAAGGAAAGGTGTGAGCTGAGAGGAATGGAAACGCCACTGGCACTAGACATGGCTAGGCAGATGTAGGCTTTCAGAGGGGAGATAACGGACAAATAGCTCCAAGTATTGATACAATCCTCTCATCCTCTCATTCTCTAGGAAACTAAAAAGGTGTTTGGGCTAGAGTTCATGAAAGCCTACCATAGAGCCAGAGGAAATATGGAAATCCTAGCAATGTTTCTTGCGGTCCTCCTACACATGGGAGTTTCAAAAGAAATAAGCAAAAAACTGACCCAAATGGTCTTTGTGCATGCTTGGTTGGGTGACATAGACGCAACACTGGATAATGTGGATGAAAATAGGCAAGCTGAATTACTACATGTTGCACATGAGAGGCCAAGAGGAAATGAAGTTCCCCTTGATTCAAAATATTGACCCAGAGGGCTTCGAGAAATTATGGGATGAGAGGGACATAAATGTCTTTTTTCTCCTCAGGGCAGAAAATTTGACCACCAATATTCCTCGTGGTTGGGCAAGGAGGTACATTGCGGACGAGGGTCTAGAGGAGGAGATATTTGCAAGCGACAATGATGACTAGGACCTGGGAGAAGGAGAAGAATGGCTATCTAACGATCAACAAGGCCCAGAGGAAAAGGCCAAAAGCCTAGCGCATAAGAAGTGTGGTGCAAATTGCTTGGTGATTGCTAGCTACAAGGTTTATATGAAAAGGTGTGAGTCTGAGGATGATGATGCCTAAGTAGTACCTAGTTGGAATAGTTCGATGGTCTCTAGATGTGGTATTTTGAAAGCATGGTTCCTTTTTGTAGCAAATAATGTTGAAATAGTAATAGCATATGGTTTTTTGGAGTCAGTCTCGGGTGTGGTATATGTAATTACAGGTCTTTGGTTTTTCTATCTCTGAGTAGGTAGTATCTCTAGGTTGGCCACTCCTACAGAAAAGGCCTCCAAGAAATTTTGGTTGTAATGCATGGTTTTTGTAGGTAGGTGCTCTGGGTTGGTCAATATTATAGAAAAGGCCTCCCAATAATTTTTGGATGAAACTCGTGTACTCTCTTTCAAAATCAATACAGGGTGTTGCCCCGAGCAGTGTTTAACAATCAAAAAAAAAACCCATTGAAAGCAACCAAGAGCACCTTGGAAAGAATGCAAACATTTGAACATCTGAGTCTTTTTGATGAAAACATCATTACAAAAAAAAATATCTACAGTATTATTTTTTCCTATTCACCTCTCTCCTTTCGATATCAAAAAATGGATACTTATACATCAAATGTTTGAAAGGACACATCCTTTCATAAATGTCTTATACATCAAATATTTCCCAGAGTCACCCCGATAATTATTTTGATCCATTTGTATCTTCATCAGCAAGAGATCATGTATCACTAGGATATTTTGCAGTTTCCCCGATGTGGTGAGTCTCCCTGATGATTATTCTTTAAATCTCAAGAATGTCGCTAAGACTCCTGTCGATGTAATCTTATCATCATGACATAGTGGGTTGGGTAGACACTCAGAACTTACTCCGATGGTATATGTCTTGACGATATGCTTCCCTTGTGCTTCATCCATGAGACAAGATGAGTATCTCACCGATGAAACTTCATCGCTGAGACCACAGGCCAGTCCTCTCGATATATCTTCTCAGGAAATTTTGATCATTGTAACATTCTTGATCTTTCACTAATATTCCTACATTTGAACGAATAGTTTTTTTTTTTAAAAATTGCATTGTTTCATCAAACTTTAGACAAAAGAAACCAATGAACCTCCAAAAGCGTCTAACGAATTTGCAATACATCTGGCGAATTTGCAATACGTTCAATGAAACTTTCGTCGTAATGACTTGCCTATTTCATCGCACTTTCGATGAACTTCTATTGTTGTTCTTTCGATCTCAAGTATGTCTCGCCAAGACTCCTGCCGATGTAATAGTGGGTCGGGTAGACATTTAGAACTTACTCCTGATGGTATATGTCTTGCCAATATGCTTCCCTCGTGCTTCATCGATGAGACAAGATGAGAATCTCACCGATGAAACTTCATCGCTAAGACCACAAGCCAGTCCTCCTGATATATCTTCTCAAGCAATTTTGATCATTGTAACAGTCTTGATCTTTCACTGATATTTGCAATACATCGAACAAAACTTTCGTCATAATGACTTTCCTATTTTGTCGCAATTTCGATGAACTTCTATTGTTGTTCTGATGCTTTGGAAAAGGTATGCCACTTGTGTTATGTCTATTGTTCATCATTAGATCGATGAATTTTTGTCAATATTCTGATGAACACATGGCAGAAATTGACGAAGCTGAATTGTGATTTCGACGTTTTAAAGCTACTCAAGAAAATGACCAAAAATTAGCGACGAAACTTATTTCAGTGATTCGTTGGTATTCCGACAATAGGTTGTCGATATTTCAACAAAATTTTGTCAGAAATTGGAGTCAAATACAATAATGATCTATCTACATTGTTATTTTAATATAGGTTGTGAATATTAAAGATAAGCATGATGTGCTCCTAAAATTACTAGAGTTCAAAATTGTATAAAAGTAACATCTATAAAAATGATCCACACACAATTGATTTCATAGATTATAAAATAATTATATTTTTAAATCATATTTTATTAGTGAAATTGACCACAATTGCTCTTTGATACATTTGGCATGCTAACACAAAAGGAAAATCAAATTGGCTTCAAATCATAGTTAAAAACATTAATGATTCATTAGCATAATGAGTAATAAAAGTTAAACAATGAAAATTTTTATAAAAAAAATTATAAAATATGTGAAGGCCTTAAGACTACACCGAGAGGCAATGCCTTCCACGTAATAGGTATTTTTGGTGCACCAAGCAACTTAGGCGGCCAAATGGCCCACTTAGGTAGGGGTCCCATGAGGAGGGCTTAATTAGCTCTATGGATTATGATCAAATTCGAAAGAAAAAAGAATAGAGGAGTAGTAGTCATTTATTTAGTCATTAATTTAACCATATATTTAGTCATTTATTTAGTCATTTTTATTTGTCAGATATTAGTCATTTATTTAGTCATTTAGTTGTCATTTTACCCAATGACCAAATTAGTCACTTATAAATGACCAAATTAGTCTTTTATTTTCAAGATACTACTAGTGTTAGTCACGTGACTAAAAGTTTTAGTCACGTAGTCATTTATTTTCCAAATTCTACTAATGATTATCAACAAGAGTACGCTTAATCCCAAACTTGTTAATGATAGCCACTATCATTAAAGCATCATTTTTTGTTTATTTTTCCAAAGGAGGTAATTCACTTTGATGAACTTGATAATGTCCAAATTAGGTGAATTCATATTCTCAAGCAAAGTTTCCACATCATTTGGTTGCACACTAGAAGGGATAACAACATTTTGCAAAGCATTTTGAAGCATGCCATGGTAAACGGGTGATGCTTGAATCACATCCCACAAGGATATCTTAGTAGGAGTGTTACGAAGTTTCTCAATAAGATCAAATTCCTTAGCACTACGTTGCAAGATATTAGGTGTGGGTGGGAGATATGGTTGAGGCAATGGAATGGATGTTAGAGTTTTTCTTGGTTGCTTATTATTTTTAGTGTTATATGTGAGCTATAGTATGATAATTAGGTTTTTGCGACACATGATTTCTAGTAAGTTATTTTTCAAAACTTAGGATATGGCCATGAGGTTTAGGAGGTCATATAATGAGGGGTGACTTAACAGGTTGAATAATTAGAGGAATTTTAGAAGGTCAAATAATTAGAGGACTCTTAAGAAGTTCAAAAGGAATATTAGGATGCCTAATGATTAGAGGACTCTTGGGATGTCCAAAATGAGTTTTAGGAGGTCCTATAATCAAGGGAGATCTAATGGTCAATTGTGTGTTCATAACCTCAACAGATTTGACTTCATGTTGATAATCTTCTATCAAGGGGGATCTAATGCCAACTTATCATCTTCATCTAAGAAATCCATCTTACTATCTTTTGAGAGACATGTATCAATGGTAACATCTTTTGCTACCATATCTTCCTGAATGGGTAAAGCATTGAGAGAGAGACAAACAAGATTCTCATGAAGCTTATTAATTAGGTTTTCTAGCACCAAAATATATTTGTCACAAGTAGGAGAGGTATTGGGAGAAGAAAAACTAGGATTTTCATGATTATCTATGATTGCATCCCCTTTTCCAACAATATCTTCCCAAGTAGGAGAGGTAGGGGAAGAGAAAAAATAGGATTCTCATGACTCTCGATGATTGGATCTTCTAACACCATGATATATTTGTCACAAGTAGGAGAGATATCAAGAGAAGAACAAACGTGATTTTCATGATGGTCCAAGATTGTATTCTCTTTCACTAAGCTATCCTCACTCATAAGAGGGATAAATGAAAAATGACAAAATAGGAGCAATAAAGTTATTTTCATATGCTCATAATAAAAATGCCTTAAAATGTTTAACAAGATTTGACAATAGAATATGAACCATGATAGCACAATATTTTTGCATGATGTAAACAATTATCCTATAAATATGAAATGCAATAATTTTTCCAAATTTGTAACAAATCAAGTAGAATGACACCTTTCTTGCACATGTAATAACATTGTTTTAGAATTTCAAATTAGGCATCTGTAAGCAAGAACAAAATGAAACTGTAGAGATAGAAAGATGTGCAAAAGCTTCCCAAGACACCTGTACAAGAACATGGTCACCCAAGGGTGAATGGGTCCTTGTACACGATTATGAAAACTAAAAAATTTGAAGTTTTATGTTCTTTTTTGTTTATTTTTCCAGTTGCAAATAGGTTAACTAGTGATTATTTTTCTAGATTTCGCTCAATTTAGGACAAGGTAATGCAAGATGCAAGTGTGAAACAAAGGTGAAAATGTTTTGATGAATTTGAATGCAAATTTTAGATGTAAAATCCAATATTTGAGTGATTTTAAGATGCCACAACTTGAAAGTGATGATTTCATGCTATTTCAAATCAAACAATGAAATGTTTTTTCAATTTGAGACAATGTGATTCAAATCCAAATATGCAACAATAAAGGAAAATTTTGAATGAAATTTTTATATCTAATACGCAATACTTAACTACTTTAAAGATGAAAATTTCTAAAAATGGTGATTTGATGCAAATTTGAAATAAAAATATGCAATTTTTTTCACTTTTTTGACTTAAATGAAAGATGCAATATAAATAAAAGTAACAATTTCAAATTTTTTAACAAGGAACTTATTTTCTGAAGGATCAAGATGAGCGGGAGTTCAAGCAGAGGTGTAGGTTTAAATTCAGGGGAGGGAGCGGAAGCTGAGGCATCTAAGGAAGATGCAGATGAAGATGGCGTTATCTCCTGGCTAGAGATGGTTCATGGTGTTTCCTCCATTCTGGGCTTGTTGGAGGCGTCTTTGGAGTGGGAGATTTCTCTCTTGTGTGACCTGGGGTCCTTTCCTCCTACTGCCCAGTGTCTGTTTCACTGCTCTTGGTGACATTTGGCTTCTTTTGATAAAATTTATCTTGCCCCCCTCATGGATATTGTTGGTGCAAAGAATATATTAGGCAAGGGGTTTTCTGGTATGGGCCTGTTAGCTTCATCTTCACAAGTTCTCAAGTCTTCTTTGCTCCTTGTCATGGATTGGCCTAGTCTCTTTAGTGAGGTAGACATGTTGGTGAGGGTGGATTTTGTTCACTTCTCATGTTTCTCTTTGATGTTTCCTTTGGGTGGGTGTTGGCACTGTAAGGTTATTCATTTGGCTTGTGGTGGTTGCTCTAAGGATGGTGGTTCGGCTTTGTTCTGGACTATTTTCTTCTAGTGCCTATTGTTCTTTGTGGAAGGGAGTGACTCTCCTTTGTCTGGGTTCTTTCTAAGGTCTAGCGTGTTAACCTAGTTTTTTCTGGTGTTCTTTTGGTTGGGGAAGAACCCCTCCTGGCTCTTTATTGGGGCTCTGGCACTATGCCCCTGTTGGGGTGTTATGTTTTTGTTTTTACAAGGGTTTTTTTCCTTTGTGCTTATGTTGGCCCGTAGTGGAGATTTTTCTTTTGCTCCTCTCTTTTTGGAGCAACTTGTGTTCAAGTTGTTTTCCTAGTTTATATTGTGCATGTTTTGCACAACCGCCACGCTAAAGGCAGGGACCCCCTCTTTTCACTCCCAATGGGATGCTTTGTTCCCATCTCATTTTTTGTGCCCCTATTTCCAAGCCCAAGTTAGCCATGAGCCTTAAAATGATCAAAATACCTTTGGTCAAGATCACCTACCTAATTTTGCAAAGTCATTTCCTAGTGCGGACTGGACCTTGTGAGTTTCCCCTTACTTATTGCCCCTGCGTCTGTCGGCCTTTGTGGGCCCACATTCATGGATTCCCCCTGTCGCTCATCATTGTGCTCTGTCATCCACTTATAGCCAAGCCCCCGCATCTGCCTACTATGTGGACCCCATACCCATTTCTTCCACTGCATCCTTCATGCTTCGTGGACCTGCAATTGCGAGTTGCCCTTTGCGGGACTCCATTCCTATTTCACTGATTCTGAGGTGGCTAACCAGTGACTTCCACCCACGTAGTGAGATTCACATTTGGGCCTAGTGTCCTTGTCTTTGTCATTGACAAAGTAAAACTGCCCCTATACACTTCAAAATTGCCTAAGTCCAAAACATTAGCAGGTTTTCTCGCACGACTTGTACTCACCCAATCTTTGTCGCCTAATGGCTAGACCTCTGCATCGTCTTGTCATGCGGACCCGCATGTACCATTTTCTTGGGCGAACCCCCCTAGGTCCATGCATGCCAACGGGCCCACCTTTGCAGGTTTCCGCCTGCAAAAATCCATTACCCTAACATCATTTCATAACGATAAAGCTCTACTACCTCCCTACTTCACGAACCTACAATCTGCCATGCCATCACTCACTTGACCATTTTTGAATGACATTTTTGGTGGCACCTTCATAGGTTTCATAAATGGTCTATCCTGGTGAATTCTTCACAAATGGAATGCCTGCTTCTAACTTCCGCGTCCTTTCACCTTAGTGCAATTCAGGATGACCATGTAGTAATTGCAAATGAGAAATTCTAAGCCAAGCGTGATTATCGAAGAATGGTGTCGCACATTAAAGCTCTACACTTTGCGAAGATAAAAATTGATGTTGATGGTTGTTCCCCGCGGGGTCCGCTTTGCGGACTTCCGCCCAGTTTCCACCGTTTTAAATGTCCTACTTCCAACGTCACCCTGCGTTCCTCGGTCCGCAGCCCCTGGTGAAAGTCACATATGTGGGACCCGCTATGTAGGATTACACCTACCTCTAGCCATCTTCGCTACGGCTTCCTCCAATGGTACTCCCACAACCCTTACTCATGCATCTTCCATAGCCTACTCATCCACATCATCACAATGGAGCATATAGATAGAGTAACCATGTTAAGTTGATTCGTTCCAGCTACAAAATTACACATCTCAATTTCCCCTCCCTGAATGAATCACAACATGATGCACTCGGCCAATTAAGATCCTTATAGGCCCATATGGTGGATTGAACTGTGAAGAAAGCTTGAACGATCTAGAACATCAAATAGACCTCTAAGCCATATGACTTAACGAAACGAGTTGGCATGGGAAATCTCAACATGGGCAGTGACTTTCAACCAATGATAGTGGAGGTAATGCAAAATGGAAGCGAGAGTATGCAAAGGATTTAGGCTCTGTAATGAGGAGCGGTGACTGAGGGAATCTTCCTACACCTCCTCTCTCACGGTGATGTAATATCATTTTCATGCATGAAAATGTTTATCAATTTCATGCATGAAAATGTTTATCAATTTCGTGTGCACCGTTGTGGGAGATGCTTCAGAGAGAATGATGTCTTATAAGAAATAACGATCTTTGAATTGCTACGACCTCAAATACTAAATACAGAACCAAGGAAATTCTAGTTGTCATAATTACACGTTAATTCTACAAAGCCGTGTAAGAATATGCAGGTGAGATACATGGGTGAAGTGTTCTGAATGATCGGGATGGAATTCATGAAGTTTGATTGCTTGTATGAAAAATGGGAATCAGGGTCCCTTAGCACCATTTAAATTCATTCCTTTACCTCTGTAGGATAGTTCAATCCTTGAAGGCCAATTTAATGGTTTGGGAAATATGATTGGGTTTACACATAATGAAATTCATTAAAACAATCATTGTAGCCAGCATGTAATGCGGCCTCCCCACAGTTGATGGACACCACTCCTGCAGGTTTCGCACTACGTCATGTTTTCGTCTCCTTGGCCATGGTGGACTATGAATGGTCTCCTTACCACCGCCACCCAAAATGGTTGTCACTCATGTGGGAGCTGATGAGTGGGCCTCCCTCTATCATTCGTTGTCTTCTTAACGGCTTGCTCCACATAGCCTCCTGCACTAGCACGCCCACCGGACTCTCTGCTTGTGGTATCCTCAACCTCTGAGGCTATCTATTTGAAGGCACCTCCTTGGAAACTCCTGTGCACGACACTCCCACTTGTTCTTCCCATAGTGACCTTCGGGCATGAGGAACCTGCATGAACTATGTCGAGCAATGAAGATGTATGGCATGAACAAACCAAATATTGCATGACTTCACGAGTGCCTTTGAATCTTGATTAAGAGAGGACCGATACTTTGACTAAGACACACTCAATGGAAAATTCCTAAGATAAGATCAAAACATATGCATCATGTTCAACAAGTTAACATAACAACAAAGCTAAATGGTATTCGAGGGGTGATGGACGAATGATAAGATAGAAGCGGCAACGATTTTCCTACATGCAGATCTACTCCAGTATAAATGAAAATTAGCAGGCAAAGGATGTATCAAGTTGCATGATCATAAAAATGATGAATTCAGGAAGTCACTAAACAAAAGTGAAATGACTAGCAACATTATGCTTTTCCTCTCTCTAGTTAGAAAATTGGCTTGCGGGTGTTGATACGTGAATTTCACCATGTTGAGAACTATTGTCTGTTGCCAACGGCACTCTTGAGACACCCTTCCGCACACTCACCTTTTCTGAATTCCCACATGCAAAACCCACCATTGTCTCCATTGGATGCTTGTCAAAATGGCTACTTGTGCTACGGGTGTCGATGCCACCAACATCGTCTATCTTCATAGAGAATGCAATGGCAATCTACAAATTTCCCTCTGTGGTCATTCCCTACACTCCTTGGCCTAACAGCAGACTTCCATGTGGAGTCCGATTATAGGGGTGTCGTTTAAATATTCTCCATCATTAATAATAGTATTTATTCAATGACCACCCACACCATAAGGCACAATCAAGTCGAGTGGCAGTATGGCATTAACTTGTTATCATCATTTATCTTTGCAAGTCGCAAAGCCACCTAAGATTGAGAGGACATGGGATGGATATGCCAATATGGGTATAATCTTTAATAATCTCACACGATGAAAATTTTGTGAGCTCTAAAGGTCTGCAATCTTGAAAGAGTAGGTGTTATTAAGGGATCATCTACCTCCATGGGTTACTTAGTTTCTCATAAGTATGGGTGGCTATTTTTCCAAAGCCTACCATTATAAACACATGGCCAACTATGGGGGCACTGATTCTGCATATCTTAGTGGTGGAATTATGTGTTTAATCATCATTTACATTAGTAGTATTCTTAGTGGTTTCATTTGTCCCTACCATCATTCGACCTTTATTACATTGATATTAATCATCGGGTTTGATGGGATGGAGCCACAGGGAAATCCAATCATTTGATTCATCAAGGCTTGCTATAATCATGAACACAGATCATTAAAATGTCTTCTCATCCATAACCTGTGAAGATAATAGTTGGAATGACTGTCATGTTGCTTTGTTGATGGCACACTTTCAAGATTGGCGGACAATGACATTGTGGGAGCCGCAGCACGGGACTCCACCTCACTCTGGTCACTGTCTCCATGAAACTTTTCTCTTTTTTTCCTGTAGCTCTTCCACAGAAATCTCCCTTGTGGATGTCTTCATCTCCTCATCTATTGGCCATGGTGATTTTCAAGTGGCCTCCCACGATACCTTCTCCATGGTTGACTTATGTCCCTTATTCGAAGCCTTGATTTAGTGCATTTAAAGAATGGCTCAGTGCGGTCTGAAATCATCCATCAAGGATGTTACATCCCATATGAAAATAAGATTGAGGCTTGCACAATATGTGATGTGAAGTGCATTGTTGTTCAAAAAAAATTCATCGATCCTCAAATACCTTAATTGGTAGGCTGACAAATGAAGAAGTAACGAGTCATAAATAATGAAAGATCTGTATAAAGAACGAGATGGAAGGAGCATGGTGCAAGTTGCTTATTTGTGGGGTTCGAGGTATGCTTGGCCACTCGAGCAGCACAGATGGTCCTGGGGCCCGTACTCAATCAAGTGCTCACCTCCTTCTCATATTTGAATCCCGAGTTGCGAAGAGGGAACAATTATTTAGGTATGGCTTAGAGGGTGGGGTGACTCCAACATTGTTATTAAGAGCCCACCCCAATTTCCTTTGTCATGGTCAAGTCTGTGCACAATGAGGCGATGGAGGTCGAGTGCATGGGTGGTGATTTATTTTGATAAAGCATTTCAATGTGGGCCTCAAAATGTCACATGTTTCATATGAAGTAATGAGAAACCATTTCGAGAAGTGGTGCTGGTATTATTCATAAAGTGCCAACATCCTAATATCATGAATTGATATCAACCCACTCATGTGGCATTATCAACATAGTAAAACATTGCAAGGGTGCATGGTATTGGATGAATGTAGGAACGACCTCATTGACAGGGATTTTGTTGAGGGAAAGTGACCATGGCAAGCCCGCAGAATCTTGAGGACACAAGGGAAATCTAAATGAAACTAAAACATTGATCATGCTTAAATGACAAGGAGACATCCTAATATTCCATATTTTGAAATATGAAGTGTCATTTAATGCTATCATCATTTATCGATTACTGGCTTAGATAATATGAAATAATGGGACTATTTGAATTGTAGTTAAGCAATCATTTAAGATGGGTACATGAACGTCAAATGCCATATCTAAAAGGTTTCATATCATCATTTACATGAGCTTAATTCAGTTTACTATTTTATGCAGGACTCCAATCCAAGACCATCAACGGGGCTTACCACATAATGAAATTGCTTGTGTTGTGTTCACCTTTGGCATTGCATCCCTAAAGGTGTGTCCATGGAACCACAGATGTGACCTAAGGGAGGGAAGGAAGGTGAGATCACAAGGAATACAATCCAAATGAAGAACTTGCACATTTCCTACCAAGACTACACAGGAGATGTGATGGTAAAAAATTACCTATAGAATTGAACCAAAGAAAGGATCTTAACTCATGAATGATGTATGAAATAGATTACCCACAGGGAGTGTTGTATAAACAGTGATCAACCCATCAAAAAAGAAAGAAAAAAAATGACCAGTGTATGACAGAGTGCCAAGGAGATACAGTACCAAGAACACAAATGTTTGTTCGCTAAAGTCAGAGAAAAGGGGGTTTTTTTTTCTTTCCCAAATGATCATAGTGTATCATCAACTGTTCATTGAAACAAGCAGCTAATCTATTTAATAATGGTACAAATCTGCAAACAAGATGCACTTGATTGGCTAGGGAAATTTTGCAAATCCATCAAGAAGAAGGCAACCTTTAGACAATTTCAGCTACAGTAAAAGAGCAACCAGCTAGAAGACAAAGTGTTATAGTGACATGGCACCAGAAGACGAAATAGGGAAAAGAAAAAAGTTGTATTTTAAATTGCCATATAATGGGGGGTAGGTGAAACCCTAATGAAGAAAAAATCTGAGCCATTCATTGTAAATTAATCCTAGCCATTCATTTGGGCTTTAGAAAACTATAAATAGGGGCTCCCCTTCATTTGTAAATGGTTGGAGAACTGGTGCAAAGGAATTATGCAGCAATAGAGAGAAACATTGCATGATTTATGGGTATTTATTTTGAGTTTGTTCATTATGAATGCATGGTTCTACTTCCATGTTAATTTTAGTGTGTATTTTCTTGAATGGTTGTTATAATGATGTTGTTATAGTATTTGATGAACTTTCAGCCATACTTTTAGCACTTGTTGATGACAAACTGCTATGTAAAGTTAACCTGGGCTTCTTTATTCCATTGTTGCAACCCAGTTCAATTACATGTTCATGATGTGTATGGCAATCTAAAAATCTGTAAAACTTAGGAGATTGCACTGATTTTGTGTAGTTGTAGGCTCCCTTGGTCAAGCAAAATCCAGTTTGGGAATTTTTTCTACTGTAGCAACCACCATTGTTACTGTTCATTCATAGCTTAGATTTAGAACAGCTTTCTTAACCCTTTCTTTTTTGCTATTTCTTTTGGTCCTTGGTTAGATTAGGATCTCAAGCATCACCATGAAGCTAAATTAGATGAAATTGGTGGGTTTCAGCTTGTTGTTCTAAGTGGGAAGCTATTTTTCATTCACTTACAACACTTTGAAACTCCATTTGTAGACCCAACTTCCCATGCTTTTTAAACCATAAAGGCCAACCCTATGTTTCCAACGAAACACATCAACCAACTAAGATATTTCAAGCATTATCGTGACCTGACACCTGAGAAACCTTGGGGTAGTAATCTGTTACTTGTTTGAAGATTTCTACCTTTCAAGAGAGGTAGTGCACTTGTGCATTTCCTATGTTGAGAAGGTCTAAAAACACCCATCAACAGAACTGGCGCTAGAAGGAGGGAATGGTTGAGCTTGAGGCTACAAAGCTAAAAATTGGAAGTTGAAAAGAACCTTCAAGTGAAAATCTAAGATAAGGAGATCTCTTTACATGCTGGAATTTTGAAATCAAAAATTTGGAGACAAGGCAAACAAGAACAAGAGCTGAGTTGAAATGGAACAGCATTTGTAGATCAACATCACTCAGCTAAATGCATATTTGAATAGGAGATTGAGGAGACCATTGCAGCAATTTGCATTGGCAGATAAGTGTAGAATCCATTGCACTCACCAACATAATGAATTGGGATGTTTGAACTTTTTGAGCATAATTGAAAAGGTCTTGCAAGGAGAAATTCCCTTTTGCGAAGTCTACCATCCCTTGGCTCTTGCCGATATAGAAGATGAATTTGTTAACATGGTAGCCAAGGCATTCAAAGAGCTAATCCATGAACGTTTGAGAAACAAGGATGGATTAAGATTGGAAGAGGTATTGATGTCAAGTTGGTGAAAATTTCACAATGCACCACATTCAGAATTCACTTGTTCATCATGTACAAGAATCATCACCCAAGTCAAGGGAAATCTAGGTAGGTCACAGCATCCAATTCCCAATGAAGGGGAGTCATCCCACGAGGCAGGAGAGTTTTCAACATTTGGAGGATAGCACATTCAAGTTGAATCAAGAAATTTGACACAAGATAGTGTTGGGACAACAAACGCTAAGGTTGGAAGTCAAGAGGGAGAAGTTGATTTCCCTGGGATAGCAACAAGATTTGATGGAAGTGTTGTTGGAAGGGAATTAGAAGGTTTGTTCTCCATCATCAAAGGACAGTCCTCCATACAGGAGGAGGAATGGTTGGTAGTTGACAATAAATTAATGGAGCTCACAGTAGCATGTGCTAGAACAACCAACGTAGATGTTGAAGAACAGAAAAAAGAAGAGGTTGAAAGCCTTGGAGCAGCAAAAAATAATGCTGAAATCTTAAGTGAAATTAGACTAGAGGACCTCTCCTTAATGAATGACAGTAATCAAGCATCTGAAGATGGATATTTTGAGGAGTGGGAACGACCAGAGGTCACTGTTAAGATACAACGAGCTCATCTCAAAACTCTCAAGAGATTGGTCAAAGCTAAGATGCCAAGTGGATTTGCAGGTGTTGTTGCTACCAAATTGATGTAGACTTCATGGCTTGCCACATGCAGAGTTCACATGTCAACTATACCAAGAGGTCGTCGAGCAAGTTAAAGAACAAGTGGGGTAGCCAAGTGCATTGTTTCCTGCAGTTGCTTCAAGGATTGAACTAGAGGACCAAGAGCTAGAACCTAGTGACAACTTAGCTGAAATTAGTCCTCACGAAGGTGTTGGGATAGCAACAGAAGAAGGACAACAACATTCATAGCCTCCAAATGATAAAGCAGAACATACGAGAAATTTGTCCATAGATCATCAAGAGTCTTTCCCTCTTGTAGAACACTTGTATGTGATGGATGTAGGACTTTCAGAGGTGGATTGCTCATCATACATTGATCCCCTATACAGGCTAGTGTCACTTGCTAATTTCTTCCCACTTGGGATTGTGTCACAAAGGTATAGTCACACTGAAGAAGAGTACATCCAAGAAGCAGGCAGTGATGAGGATATACTACCTGAACCTCTAGATGATGAAACATTATAGTTTTCGGATTGGGAGAGGGGATCCTTCTCCATCTACAACAATAGTGAATGAGAGGAAATGAGTGAACATCATGATGAGATACATGAGATGCAAAGAGAAGAAGACAAAGGTGGGGGTGTTTTGATGGTTTCCAATAGGCACGACGCACCCAGTCGGCCACAAGATGCAACTAGGAGTCATGCCACATTAACCATTGTTGATCCTCCTTCATGTTCAAAAGGTTGCAATAGGACAGATTCATGCATGTCATCGTCCCATGAAATTGAACATCATAAAAATAAGGTCAACACTTGGGAAAGGAGATGGGACAACACTCTACCTTTTGAAGACAACAATCAAGTGGAGCCATGGACCACAGAAGACCAATGTGATGAAGTGTTTATCCTTAAAGAACTACCCATGAAGGCTATGGGTCCCACACATGGCTTGGAAGAGTTGTTTTCTACCTCATTCTCCCAACCCTATGCAATCCTAAGATCAAAAATGTTGCACAATCTTCTGTCACCACCCAAGGCTGCCAACATGATGACTGACGATGAGATGCCACTCTCGACTGTCAAGTGTTGCCACATCTGCATGATGACATCGAGGTTCTATCTTTCCTTACCCCTATGAATATTTAAAATTGTGTTTATCATTTTGACTATGGGAGCAAGGGGAGACGAACGTGTTTATGGATTAACCATGGGTTTAATGAATTACCTCAAATGCTAATTTTTCCTGAATATGTGATTAAGTTTGAATGTTGCAATATTCAACTTCTTTTTTCTAAATATAAAGACAAGTTTGCATGGCTTAGAACTATAATGATTTCCCTTCTGCTTACACATGCACTATGAGATCCAACAGGCGTAAATGTCATTTTTCCCTATCTAAACATAGTGCTTTGTAAATATCTTTGTACATAGTTTGTTTTGAGTAGTGTGGGTTTCGTGTACATATCTTGGGTTTGTGTATATAGTCCTGCTTCCCTACTTTCATTAGGTTAGTTGGTTTTTCATTGGTTAGAGAAGTTTTTTTTAGAGTAGTTTCCTTGCTATTTGCTTTTGTTTTCCCACTTCAGTTAGTTTAGGTGCTTGCTTTCCACTTTGCGCTTTGCTCAGGGTCCCTTTTCTTTTTTCTAGGCACGTTTCTACGAACGACAACCATTTCTTATTGCTTGGGGTTGTTATATACATTTCTTCATTAAACTTTAATCAAGTTTTCAGATTGGATGGTTAGGGTCTTCTGTTAGTCTCAAGTGATCTGGGTGTTTGATTCAAAGGGGATGAGTCATTGGTTGGTTTGATTCTGATGTATTCTGAAATCCTATATCTCTCACATACTTTAAGAATCCTAAGGTCATTGTAGGTCGTTTGTGAAGTCTAGTTAAGTGAAAAACCTAAAATTTTGCTTCAACACCACTATGATTCTCATCCCTAAGTGTGAGCTTCACTGCTCACGGGTTGAAAAGAAAAGAGTTAAAAAGAGAAAAAGAAAAAGCAAAGAAACAAAAGAAAGAAAAATAGGACATTGAAAATCAAAAGAAATAAATTCAACTTTTCAAGGGGATCCGAGCAACTCTACCGGGGCTATGGATGCTTGGTCGGTAGTAGAGAAATGTTTGAGAGAATCACAGTGACAACCTCATCGGAGCTATGGTCGTCTGACTGGCAACGAGGAAATGTCCCAGATGCTTTTGGAGTTAGAATAAACTAAGTAGCTTAACTTGACGGAGCTTAGGTTCCTGTAGCAACTCAAGGATGGGAATTAAGGAAATTGCACACACTTGGATTTTTAGCATACTAAAGGTTGGGTTAGCTAGTGGTTTTGATCCTTTGATCGAGTGTCTGGTTCATTTGTTCTAGTGTGAGGATCGAAACTAGATATTTTGGGTTCATGATTCCAGTTTGTCATTGAAATGCTCTAGAGCATTTCCCCAACAAGTTGCCATTTTTTGTGCATGTTTTGCACAACCGCCCCGCCGAAGATAGGGACCCCCTCTTTTTTCTCTTGACGGGCTGCTTTATTCTTGTCTCATTTTGCATGCCCCTAATTCCAAGCCCAAGTCGGCCATGAGCCTCAAAATGATCAAAATACCTTTGGTCGAGATCACCTACCTGATTTCGCTAAGTCATTTGCTAGTGTGGGTTGGACCTTGCAAGTTTACCCTTGCTTATTGCCCCTGTGTCTGTCGGCCTTCACAAGCCTACATTCATGGATTTCCCCTTGACGCTTGTCATTGTGCTCTGTCATCCACTGCTGCCAAGCCCCCACATTTTCCCGCTATGTAGACCTTGTACCCATTTCTACCGCTATGTCCTTCATTCTCTATGGACCCACAATTGCAGGTCACCATTTGTGGGACTTTGTTCCCGTTTCACCGATTCTAAGGCAGCCAACCTATGACTTCCACCCTTGTGGCAGGATCTGCATTTGGACCTGCCTTCCCTGTCTTTGTCGTTGCCAAAGTAAAACTGACCCTATACACTTCAAAATTTCCTAAGTCAAAAATGTTAGTAGGTTTTTGCACACGGCTTGTACTCACATGTACCATTTTCTTGAGTGAACCCCCCTAGGTCCATGCACGCCATCGGGCCCACCTTTGCGGGATTTTGCCTACAGAAATCCATTACCCTAATGTTGTTTCATAACGAAAAAGCTCTATTGCCTCCCCACTTCGCAGACCCGCAATCTGCCATCGCCATCACTCACTTGACCATTTTCGAATGACATTTTTTGTGGCACCTTCATAGGTTTCATAGATTTTCTGTCCTGGTGAATTTTTTGCAAATGGTACACCTATTTCTAACCTCCATGTCCTTTCACCTTAGTGAAATTCAGGATGACCATGGAGTAATTGCAAAGATAAATTCTAAGCCAAGGGTGATTATCGAAGAATGGCATTGCACATTAAAGCTCTACTGTTTGCGAAGATAAAAATTGATGTCTAACGGTTGTTCGTTGCATGGGGTCCTCTTTGTAGACTTCCACCTAGCCTCCACCATTTTAAACGACCTACTTCCAACATCGCCCCGCATTCCTCAGTCCACAGCCCTTGGCGAAACTCACATATGTGGGACCCACTATGTGGGCTTTTGCCTACCTCTGGCCATCTTCACTACAGCTTCCTCCAGTGGTACTCCCACAACCCTTATTGCATGTCTTCCACAACCCGCCCATCTGAATCATCATGATGGAGGATATAAATAGAGTAACCGCGTTAAGTTGATTCGTTCCAACTAAAAACTTACACATCTCGATTTCCCCTCCCTAAATGAATCACAATGTGCTGCACTTGACCGATTAAGATCCTTATAGGCCCGTATGGTGGATTGGACTGTAAAGAAAGCTTGAATGAACTAGAACACCAAATAGACCTCTAAGCCATATCACTTAACGAAATGAGTTGGCATGGGAAATATTGACACGGGCAGTGACTTTCAACCAATGATAGTGGAGGTAATGCAAAATGGAAGTGAGAGTATGCCAAGGATTTAGGCTCTGTAAAGAGGAGTTGTGACTTAGGGGCATCTTCCTACATCTCCTCTCCCACGGTGATATAATATCATTTTCCTGCATAAATATATTTAACGATTCTGTGTGCACCATTGTGGGAGATGCTTTAGAGAGAATGATGTCTTACAAGAAATAACAATCTTTGAATGGCTGCGACATCAAATGCTAAATACGGAACCAAGGAAATTCTAGCTGCCATAATTACACATTGATTCTACAAAGCCGTGTAAGAATATGCATGTGAGATACATGGGTGAAGTATTCTGAATGATTAGGATGGAATTCATGAAGCTTGATTGCTTGTATGAAAAAGTGGAATCAAGGTCCCTCTGCACCATTTAAATTCATTCCTTTACCTACATAGGATGGTTCAATCCTTGAAGGTCGATTTAATGATTTGGGGGAATATGATTGCATTTACACATGATGAAATTCATTAAAACAATCATTTCAGCCTGTGTATAACACAAGCTCCATGTGGTTGATGGACACTGCTCTTTCGGGTTTCACACTACGTCGCACCCCCATCTCCTTGGTTGTGGCAGACTATGAAGGGTCACCTTACCACCGTCATCCAAAATGGCTATCACTCATGCAGGATCCAATGAGCAGGCATCCCTCTATCATTTTCCATCTTGTTAATGGCTTGCTCCATGCAACCTCCTGCACTAGCACACCCACCGAACTCTCCGCTTGTGGAATTTGCAACCTCTGAAACTATCTATTTGAAGGAACCTCCTTGGAAACTCTTGCGCATGGCACCCCCACTTGTTCTTCCCGCAATGACCTACGAGCATGAGGAACTCACATGAACTATGTTGAGCAACAAAGATGTATGGCATGAACAGACCAAAGATTGCATGACTTCACGAGTGCCTCTGAATCTTGATTAAGAGAGGACTGATACTTTGATTAAGATGTACTCAATGGAAAATTCCTGAGATAAGATCAAAAATGTGCATCATGTTAAACAAGTTAACATAACAACGAAGTTAAATGGTATTCCAGGGGTGATGGACAAGTGATAAGCTAGAAGCGGAAATGATTTTCCCACATGCAGATCCACTCCAGTATAAATGAAAATTAGCAGGAAAAGGATGTATCAAGTTGTGTGATCTTCAAAATGATGAAGTTAGGAAGTCACTAAATGAAAGTGAAATGACTAGCAACATTATTCTTTTCCTCTCTCTAGTTAGCAAATTGGCTTGCGGGTGTTGATACGCGAATTTCACCATGTTGAGAACTTTGTTTGTTACCAATGGCACTCATGAGATGCCCTTCCACACACTCACCTCTGTCGAATTCCCACATGTGGAACCCACCATTGTATCCACTGAATGCTTGTCAAAATAGCTGCTTGTGTTGCGGGTGTCGAAGCCACCAATGTCATCCATCTTCATAGAGAACACAATGGAAATCTACAAATGGCCCTCTGCGGTCATTCCCTGCACTCCTTGGCCCGACGGCAGACTTCCATGCAGAGTTCGATTATAGGGGTGTCATTTAAATAGTCTCTACCATTGATAGAAACATTTATGCAATGACCACCAACACCATAAGGCACAAACAAGTCGGGTGGCAGCATGACATTAACTCATTATCATCATTTATCTTTGCAAGTCACAAAGCCACCTGAGATTGAGAGGACATGGGATGGATATACCAATACAGGTATAATCTTTAATAATCTCACATGATGAAAGGGTTGTGAGCTCTAAAGGACTACAGTCTTTAAAGAGTAGGTGTTATTAAGGGCTCATCCGCCTCCATGGGTTACTTAGTTTCTCATGAGCGTGGGTGGCTATTCTTCCAAATCCTACCATTATGAACACTCGGTCAACTATGGGGGCACTGATTCTACACATCCAGTGGTGGCATTCTATGTTCATTCATCATTTACATCAATGGTAATCATAGTGGTTTCACTCGCCCCTATCTTCATTCGAGCTTTATTACATTGATATTGATCATCGAGTTTGAGGGGACAGAGCCACAGGGAAATCCAATTGTTTGATGCATCGAGGCTTGGCATACTCATGAACACGAATCGTTAAAATTTCTACTCATCCATAACCTACGAAGCTAATAGTTAGGACGACTATCGTGTTTCTTTGTTGATGGCGCACTTTCAAGGTTGGCAAACGGTGACATTGCAGGAGCCGCAAGCATGGGATTCCGCCTCACTCTAGTCGTTGTCTCCACGGCATTCACCCCACGGCACTCTACTTTTTTCTGCCTATATCTCTTCTATGGAAATATCCCTTGTGGATGTCACCATCTCCTCGTCTATTAGCCACGGTGATTTGTAAGCGACCTCCCACGATACCTTCTCTATAGTTGACTTGCATCCCTTATTCGAAGCCTTGATTTAGTGCATTTAAAGAACGGCTCAGGGAGGTCCGAAATCATCCATCAAGGATGTTACAACCCATATGAAAATAAGATTGAGGCTTGTGAAATATGTGATGTTAAGTGTATTTTTGTTGAAAACAAAGTCATCGATCCTCAAATACCTCAACTTGTGGGATGGAAAATAAAGAAGTGACGAGTCATAAATAATGAAAGATTTATATAAAGAATGAGATAGAAGTAGCATGGTGCAAGTTGCTTATTTTTGGGGGTCGAGGAAAGCTTGTCCACCCAAGTGGCATAGATGGTCCTGGGGCCTACACTCAATCAAGTGCTCACCTCCTTCTCGGATTCAAATCCCAAGTGGCAAAGAGGGAACAATTATTTAGATATGGCTGAGAGGGCAGGGCGACTCCAACATTGTTATTAAGAGCCCACCCCCATTTCCTTTGTCATGGTCAAGTCTGTTATGAGACTTTTTCCCTGTGGAAGAAAAAGAAAAAGAAAATAGAATAAAAGTAAATAAATATAAGAACTAATGTAATATTTCAAGAAAGAAAATGTAATAAAATAATAATTAGAGTTTTCACGGGATGTAATTATTATTTGTAAAAGGGTGTGTCGGTTGGAACTACCCTTTGTGTTGTATAAAACCCATGAAAACTAAATTATTGGGGGACATGAAAAAAAAAGAAGAGGAGTGGAGCGGGAATAGGGTTTCGAGTTAGCAGGCTGTGAGTAGGACAAAGAAGTGGCACTACTACAATGGGTGTCCAACCTAGGGTACAAGTGTGTGCACTCAAGACGGTCCTGGCCAGGGCATGGTTTTGTGGCACGAGTGTTGAACATTGTTCTAGTGGAACCAGCACTCGTGTAGAGCAGCGAAGTCTACTTTCCCAGCGAAGTCTACTTTCCTCCCAGACTGCTCACAAGCAGAAGAGGTTGAACCAGGGACCATTCCAACAATAGTTGGGGATTTCTTCTGCATATTTCAAAGATAAGTGTTAATGTTGATAAATTGTCTAAGCAATAAATTTGTTTTAAACCCTTTGAGTTTTTTTTTAATTAATAATTTATTTACAGCATGATTTAATGTATTTGAGTGAAATTGTTGATCAATTCATTATATGCAATTTAATTTCAAAGTCTTTAATTGAGCTTTAAATATTATATTAAATTTTTATATGAATTTTTTTTTTTAATCTATAGAAATCAATTTAAAACATTGCATTTAAATTTGGGAGTTAGTCTCATTTCATTTGGTATCAGAGCCTTTCCGATCATCAATTAATTTCATTGCATTTATTTTTTAAAATATATATATATAATTTTTTTAAAAATAAAAAAAAATAGATAGATTAGGTTTTATAATAGTTCTAATTGATTCTTATATTTTTATTTTTTTTTATCAATTATTTATTATGTTCAAAGTTAAATAAATAGATAAACTAGATTTTATAATAGTTTAAGTTGATTCTTGATTTCTTTATCAATTATGTATTATGTTTAAAAGGTTAAAATATTTAAGGATATTTACTCTTTTTAAATTAAAATTTTAATAATAAAATTACTCATTTACTTTTAACCTTTAAATTTCTTTATTCACAATTTGTTTCATCATCTAAAATTACTCATTTACTTTTTACCTTTCAATTTCTTTATTCACAATTTGTTTCATGGGATGATTCTTTTAAATTCAAGTTATTTATAAATTTTCACGGGAAACTAATTTAAAAGAAAATAAAATAAAATTTCACTCAAACCTTCTTCTTTTTTATTTGGAGTAACTTATGGTTTTTGAATTTACATCAAACTTCAAATTGGATATTTAATCATTTTTGTTTTCTTTTTTATCATTGCATTTTTGCTACTAGATTTAATAAACTGTTTATTTTGGAATTGAGAAAAATAGAAACCTTCCATACTAATTTTTTGTCACGTATGGTAGATCTCCAAATAATTAGAAACTATTTATTTATTTATTTTTCCTTAATGATTAAAGCTTTCACCTTCTAATTACCATTCATAAATTTTGGGAGAGTTAGTTTGTAATTAAATATTCACTTCCTAGAAAGACAAAACTAATTTTTGTTTTTTACAACCGAGTTACAACCAGCACAGATTTCCTTCGTCTTCACAATAGGGATTAAATACAAATAATTACTTCATATAAAGGAAATTATAGTAGACGTAATAAACTCTCTTAGTGCACAAAGGAAATTAAACGTAGGGATTAAAAATTTGTGAATGTTATACTGCAGCTGTTGGAAACTCTTTATCGCTCTACAATTTACTATTTCAATGGGCTACTCACATATTATATTATCTGTTGTGTTGAATCCTCACATACTAAAATTGGTTTTACATTGCATGGGACTTCTGCACTAAATTTTTACATATTATATTGGAAGCGACATTAAATTTAACCCTCTAAATTGATTCACATTTTGAAACCTTAATTTCACCCTTTTATCTTTTGAGTTTTCTTTTGCAAGTTTAAAAAAAAACAACTTTTAAAACAATCAATATTGATTTAATTCCTTTACATAAACAGATTGACCTACCACAATGACATCTGAAAGCAACCAAAAAGCTTATGAGAATTTAGAGGGGACCAACCAAGCATTAATGCAAGAAGTTGTTGCATTAGCTGCCCAAGTACAACTTAGGTAAGAAGCACTAGAACAAAAAGGACTAAACAATGTAGAACTATCAGAAAGCAAGAAGAGTTCAAAGACAAGTAGGAAAAGAAGCAAAAGTAAATCAAAAAAATCCAAGAAACGACCAATATCATCAGAGGAAGACTCAACTTCCAGTGATAGCACTTCTCACACTTTTGAATCTAAATCCTTTGAAGATGATAATAGTAAACAAACATAAAAAGAATTAGACAAATTTGCTCAAAAGATTAAATTACCAGATTATATTGGCAATACCAGCATTGGAGAGGAAGCGGAACAATGGCTAACCAACTTAGAAAGATACTTTGAATTGCAAAGCACTAGTAGTTATAGTAGGACCTGGATTGCCACATATCAACTTAAAAATAGTGCCTTGAATTGGTGGCAAGATATAATTCGATCTCAAAAACTAAAAGCCAACAAAGTGAAATGGTCACAATTTAAACAATTGTTTTCTCAAAAATACCTTTCTGATTTCTTCATACAAGAAAAGAGAACTGAGTTCTTTGAATTAAAACAATGAGGCCAATCAGTAAATGAATACAAACAAGATTTTGAAAGGCTCAATAGATTTGTACCATTCATTGAAGGACATGATCGATTGGTTTGATTCATAAATGGTTTAAGACATGCATACCAAGATAATGTGTGGTGTGGTAAACCCACCTCAGTAGATGAAGCAGCCCAAATTGCAGAAAAGTTTGAAACACTTGATCAAATTTCAAGGCAAGCCAGGGAAAAGCGTAAAAGAAAGCATAATGAATTTGGTCAAAAGAAAGTCCATTGTTGATTCACCAAGATGGATAGACCCAACCGAAATAAACCAACACCTCCCGAAATAAAATGTTGGACTTGTGGTGAGAACCATTACCAACGTTGTTGTCCTTGCAGACAAGAAGACTATAAACCCAAAAACAAGGGCACCACTACCTCTACTCCACAACCCAACATGAAGATTTATGCAGCCATTGATTCAGGTATGGTGCATTTTCAACCCTCCTTAATTGAAATTAAAGGATTCATACATGGTCATCCCATTATCCTTCTTGTTGATTCTGGTAGTAGTCATAATTTTATCTTTCCTAAAGTTGTCTCTAAACTAAAAATTGTATCTAATTTAATTGAGCCCTTAGCGGTGGAAATGGCAGATGGTAGAATATAGTAAAACAAACTGGTACGCTTATTGAAAACTTAGAATTTGAGTTAGATAACTTTGTAACATGTGATCATTTTCGTGTATTGAATCTTGGTAAATATGATGCTATTCTAGGTATGAGTTGGTTGGAAAGAAATAATGCCCTCCTTGGTTGTGAAAGCAAACAAGTCATCATAAACTCTAACATGGGGACATGTCAAATTTTACAGGGGGAGAAAGACCTCTTCACATTAAAACCATTTCAACAATGCAAATCAAGCGTAGTGCTAGGAAAAATTGTAAGATATTTTGTGCTATGATTTTTCAAACAGGTGATAAATTCAAGTTAGACATCAATATCAAACCTATAGTGCAAGAATTCAAAGATGTTTTTCCTGAAGATTTAGATAGTCTACCCCCAAAAAGATCTATAGAACATGCAATTGATTTAGTTCTCAGAGCAGAACCAGTCTCTAGAGCTCCCTATCATCAATCTATCCTTGAATTAACAAAACTAAAAATTCAGTTGACACAATTACTTAAGGAAGGAAAAATAAGACCAAGTGTCTCTCCTTGGGGTGCACCAATATTATTTGTCAAAAAGAAAGATGGCACCATGAGGTTATGTATAGATTATCGACAACTTAATAAATTAACCATAAAAAATAAGTATCCCTTACCTTGAACTGATGATATCCTAGATCAATTACATGGTGCTAAATGTTTTTCCAAAATTGATTTACGATCAAGATACCATCAAATTCGTATTAAAGAATCTGACATTTCCAAAACTACCTTTCAAACACGATATGGTCATTATGAATTTGTAGTTATTCCTTTTGGTTTAACTAATGCACCTGCAACTTTTATGACCTTAATGCAGAATATCTTTCACCCATTTTTGGATGTGTTTGTAATCATTTTCCTAGATGATATCTTAATATACTCAAAAAATGAAAAAGAACATGAAAAACATTCAAAATGGTACTAGAAACCTTGTGAAAGAATAAGTTATATGCCAAACTTAGCAAGTGTGAATTCTTCAAATCAAAAGTATCTTACTTAGGACATTTTATTTCTGAAAAAGGTATTTCACCCGACCCTACTAAAATTAAGGCAATTCAACATTGGCCTATCCCAAAGGATGCGCATGAAGTTAAAAGTTTCCTAGGATTATCTAGGTTTTATCGTCATTTTGTTAAGAATTATTCCAAGATAGCTTCACCTTTGACCGATCTAATGAAGAAAGAACAAAGCTATAATTGGACCCCAAAATGTGATAAAGCTTTCCACACACTAAATACTTTAATAACATCTACACCTATCCTTTGTATTCCTAATTTTAGTAAGCCTTTTGTTGTGATCACCGATGCATGCGGTACAGGTATCGGCGGTGTTCTAATGCAAGATAACCAAGTGGTTTGTTATGAATCTAGAAAGTTGTTACCTACTGAAAGAAATTATCCAATCCATGATCTTGAATTACTAGGCATTGTCCATGCTTTAAAGGTTTGGCACCATTATTTATTAGGGAATAAGTTTATATTAAAAACTGACCATCATAGTCTCCAACACATCTTTACTCAACCTCACCTTAATATGAGACAAAGAAGATGGATGGAACTCTTAATTGAATATGATTTCACCATCCAATATGTTCCTAGAAAAGAAAATGTAGTGGCATATGCCTTAAGTCGAAGACAACTATGTGTTAGTTCCTTGACCCTTGAGAGAAGCCAATTTGAACAAGATATAAAATACAAGTTACCTATTGATGACTACTTTCAATCCATTTATGAAGGCCTCCAAAATCCTCCTCTAATGTCCATTTGAAATATCAATTAGAATCTTATTTGTTGAGTAACAATGGTCTCCTTTATTACAAAGGAAGGTTGTGCATTCCCAATATACCTAACCTTAAATCTCAAATACTAAAAGACTCTCATGATATCCCAATAGCCGAACATCCTGGATTCTAGAAGACCTATCTCTCAATCAAAAGAAACTACTTTTGGCCTCAAATGAAGACTGAAATTCATACTTATGTTCAACAATTTTTAACTTTTCAAAAGGTAAAAGCGGAACAATGTAAAACTCCAGGCCTCTTGCAACCCTTGTCTATTCTGACTTGGAAATGGGAGTCAATTAGTATGGACTTCATTACTGGATTACCTTGAACACATAAAGGACATGACTCTATTTTTGTAGTGGTGCATAGATTAACCAAGATGGCACATTTCATACCTATCAAAATAAAATCCTCTGCTTCTGATATTGCCCATATTTTTGTCAAAGAAATTGTTAGGTTACATGGTATTCCAAAGAACATTATTTTAGATCGAGATCCTAGGTTTACCTCCTCCTTTTGGAAATCTATATTTGTAGAACTTGGTACTCATTTAAATTTTAGTACTGCCTATCATCCCGAGTCTGATGGCCAAATAGAAAGGGTTAATAGAATCTTAGAAGACATGTTGTGAATGTATACCATGGATAAACTTGGGTCATGGGAAGACTATTTACACTTGGTAGAGTTTGCATATAATCAAGGATATCATTCCACCATTAAGATGTCACCTTTTGAAGTTGTCTATGGCCGAAATTGTAATACACCCATTTCATGGTTTGATCCTATCCATAAAGTTTGGTATGAGAATGAAAACTTGTTAGAGATGGAAGCCATTATTAATAAAGCCAAACAAAATATGAAGGCTGCCCAAGATAGGTATAAAAGTTGGTCAGATTCTAAGAGGTCTACTCGAGATTTTGAGGTTGGTGAACATGTTTTTCTTAGAGTCAAACCAAAAAGGAGTTCGTAAAACTGGGTAAATATTCTAAGATAGCTCCTCATTTTTGTGGACCTTTTGAAATATTAGAAAGATTAGGGGATGTTGCTTATAAACTTGCTTTACCCCCTCAATTGCAAATCCATAATGTATTTCATGTAAGTTTACTTAAGAAATATATATACAATGAAAATCATGTTATTGATTGGAAAACTATTTCTATTGAACCTTCTTGTGAATTTAAGGTTGAACCAGAACAAATAATTGAAAAAAGATCTAGAATATTGAGAAATAAAGTTATAAATGAAGTAAAAATTAAATGGAGTCATTGTGATAATGATAGTGCTACTTGGGAAAATGTTGATTTTATTAAAGACCAATATCCTCATTTGTTTAACTAAAGGCTATTTTATTTATATGTATGTGTGATGTAGAAAATCATCAAGCTACTGAGGGCAACAGCTAAACAACAGGGGGAGAATTGTTATGAGACTTTTTCCCCTTGGAAGAAAAAGAAAAAAAATAGAATAAAAGTAAATAAATATAACTAATGTAATAGTTCAAGAAAGAAAATGTAATAAAATAATAATTATAGTTTTCACGAGATGTAATTATTATTTGTAAAAGGGTGTGTCGGTTGGAACTACCCTTTGTGTTGTATAAAACCCGTGAAAACTAAATTATTGGGGGACGTGAAAAAAAAAGAAGAAAATCAAGTGGAGCACATTGCAAGAATAGGGTTTCAGGTTAGCAGGTTGTGAGTAGGACGAAGAAGGGGCACTCCTACAGTGGGTGTCCAACCTGGGGTACAAGCGCGTGAACTCAGGACAGTCTAGCCAAGGCATGGTTTTTTGGCACGAGTGTTGATCATTGTTCCAGTGGAACTAGCACTCGTGTAGAGCAGCGAAGTCTACTTTCCTCCCAGACTGCTCACAGACGAAAGAGGTTGAACCAGCGACCATTCCAGCAATAGTTG
Source organism: Sequoia sempervirens (assembly GCA_007258455.2). NCBI lineage: Eukaryota > Viridiplantae > Streptophyta > Pinopsida > Cupressales > Cupressaceae > Sequoia > Sequoia sempervirens. Next base: position 5,474,135 of record VDFB02379711.1, on the reverse strand, counting down.
GGGATTTCTTCTGCACATTTCAAAGATAAGTGTTAATGTTGATAAATTGTCTGAGCAATAAATTTGTTTTAAACCCTTTGAGTTTTTTTTTTAATTAATAATTTATTTACAGCATGATTTAATGTATTTGAGTGAAATTGTTGATCAATTCATTATATGCAATTTAATTTCAAAGTCTTTAATTGAGCTTTAAATATTATATTAAATTTTTGTATGATTTTTTTTTAATCTGTAGAAATCAATTTAAAACATTGCATTTAAATTTGGGAATTAGTCTCATTTCAAATTTTGTGCACAATGAGGCGATGAGGTTGAGTGCATGGGTGGTGATTTATTTTGATAAAGCATTTAAATTTGGGCCTCAAAATGTTACATGTTGCATATGAAGTAATCAGAAACTGTTTCGAGAAGTGTCGGTATTATTCATAAAGTGCCAACATCCTAATATCATGCATTGATATCAACCCACTCATGTGGCATTATCAACATAGTAAAATGTTGCAGGGGTGCATGGTATTGGATGAATGTAGGACCAACCTCATTGGCAGGGATTTTGTTGAGGGAAAGTGACCATGGCGAGCCCACAGAATCTTGAGGATGCAAGGGAAAACCTAAATGAAACTAAAACATTGATCATGCTTCAATGACAAGGAGACATCCTAATATTCCATATTTTGAAATATGAAGTGTCATTTAATGCTATCATCATTTATCGATTACTGGGTTAGAGAATATGAAGTGATGGGACTATTTGAATTGTAGTTAAGCAATCATTTAAGATGGGTACACGAACGCCAAATGCCATATCTGAAAGGTTTCATATCGTCATTTGCATGAGCTTAATTCAGTTTACTATTTTATGTAGGACTCCAATCCAAGACCATCAATGAGGCTTACCACATAAGGAAATTTCTTACCTTTCATTCACCTTTGGCATTGCATCCCTAAAGGTGTGTCCATGGAATCACAGATGTGGCCTAAGGGAGGGAAGGAAGGTGAGATCACAAGGAATACAATCCAAATGAAGAACTTGTACATTGCCTACCAAGATTGCAAAGATGTGATGGTCAAAAATCACCTACAGAGCTAAACCAAAGAAAGGATCTTAGCTCATAAATTATGCATGCAATAGATTACCCAAGGGGAGTGTTGCATAAACAGTGATCAACCCATCAGAAAAAAGAAAAAAAACTAACTAGTGTATGATAGTGTGCGAAGTAGAGACAGTACCAAGAACAAAAATGATTGTTCACTAAAGTCAGAGAAAAGGGGGGTTGTTTTTTTTTCCCAAATGATTGTAATCCATTATAAATTATCTCATCAGAACAAGCAACTAATCTATTTAATAATGGTGTAAATCTACAAACAAGATGCACTTGATTGGCTAGGGAAATGTTGCAAATCCATCAAGAAGAAGGCATCCTTTAGACAATTTCAGCTACATTAAAAGAGCAACCAGCTAGAAGACAAAGTGCTATAGTGACATGGCACAAAAAGATGAAATAGGGAAAAGTCAAAAGTTGTATTTTAAATTGCCATATTATTGGGGTAGGTGAAACCATAATGAAGAACAAATCTGAGCCATTCATTGTAAATCAATCCTATCCATTCATTTGGGCTTTGGAAAACTTTAAATGGGGGTCTACCCTTCATTTGTAAATGGTTGGAGAAATGGTGTAAAGGCATACTGCAGCAATAGAGAGCAACATTGCATGATTTATGGGTGTTTATTTTGAGTTTGTTCATTATGTATTCATCGTTCTACTTCCATGTTAGTTTTAGTGTGTAGTTTCTTGAATGGTTGTTATAATGATGTTGTTGTTATAGTATTTGATGAACTTTGAGCCCATAATTTTAGCACTTGTTGATGACAAACTATTGTGTAAAGTTAGTCTGGGCTTCTTTATTCCATTGTTGCAACCTAGTTCAATTGCATGTTCATGATGTGTATGTGCAATCTAGAAATTTGCAAACCTTAGGAGATTGCATTGATTTTGTGTAGTTGTAGGTTCCCTTGGTCAAGCAAAATCCAGTTTGGGAAGTTTGTCTATTGTAGCAGCCACCATTGTTATTGTTCATTCATATCTTAGATTTAGAACATATTTCTTAACCCTTTCTCTTTTGCTATTTCTTTTAGTCCTTGGTTAGAGTAGGATCTCAAGCATCACCATGAAGCTAAATCAGATGAACTTGGTGGGTTTTAGCTTGTTGTTTTGAGTGGGCAGCTACTGTTCATTCACTTACAACACTTTGAAACTCCATTTGCAGACCCAACTTACCATGATTTGTAAACCATAAAGGTTGACCCTGTGTTACCAACAAAACACATCAACCAACTGAGATATTCCAAGCATTGTCATGACCTGACACTCGAGAGACCTTGGGGTAGTAATTTGGAACTTGTTTGCATATTTCTACCTTTCAAGAGAGGTAGTGCACTTGTGCATTTCCTTTGTTGAGAAGGTGAAAAAACACCCATCAACAGTTTTGATCCTGGAGGATGTTTTTTAGAACTATTGGGGAAAAGTGTTTTTTCTATTTTTTGAAGATGTTTTGGGTTCTGGGTATTTTGGTGTATTTGGATCCTGTGGTGTTGTGAGCTATCTTGTTCTTTAACCAAAGTTTCTTGTTTCCTTCTCTTCTGAGGCCTATGGTTGTTGTGAGTGTTGGGACTACTACAGTGGTTTCTTTTTGTTGGATTTTGCAAATGGTGTCTTCTCTAGAGGTGAAGCTTGCTCTTGTTGAGGTAGAGCCTGCTCCTTTTGAGGTGGAGTTATTTTCTACAGGCCCAGTGGAAATTTTTCTTCTCCTTTATTCATTCCTGTTGAGGTGGAGTTGGTATGAGTAGGAGTTGGGTTTCTTTGGTGGTTCGATCTCTCATACCTTCCTCCCCTATAGAGGGGGGCCCTGTCCTATGGAGGTGGATTGTTAGATGGCTTTTTAGTTTGGTTGGAGCTACAAGAAGGTTGTGGTTTCTCAGTTAGCTATGGTTGTGGGTTTAAGGTCACAGTCAAAACTTGTTGATAACTCTTTTCTGGGTTCATGGTCCCTGAAAAACTAGGTTAAGGGTTTAAGGTCCCTTCAAAACTTTTGGGTTTAAGGTCCCAGGTAAAACCTACTTGTTTGAGGTCTTGGGCTTTAGGCCTCTACTTTTCCTTTGTGTAGCATGTGTTGTCTTGTTGTATTTTTAGTGTTGTTGTTGATTGGTTGTTGATTGGTTGTTGATGGTTTATGGTTAATCTTTGATGCAACTTATTTTTCTTGGATAGGGTTGTAGGTCCCTTCAAAACCATTTTGTAATGGGTTTTAGGTCCCATCAAAACTTTTTTTCCCCATAATCAAAAACAATTTCAAGTTTTTAACCACTTAGTGAATGGAAACTAAATGTAAATCTGATCTAAAGATGACTCAAATGAAATCAATGTTGCAATATGTGATGTAAAATTTATGATGCAAAGATGAAACCCTAAATGAGAAATGCAAAGCAATGCAAGACAAAACCTAGATCTAGGGTTCAAAGAACTCCCAATTTTAGAAATTTTATAGTGTTAACATGTTAGGTTCACCAAAAAGAAATATAGAAAAAGGGATCCTAGGACCTTAATGCAAAGAACCTAGGATGTAATGGTGGCATTTTTCTAAATTTTCGTTAGAAATATAGATCACAAGGTGAAAAGATTGACTTTCAGCTCTAATGGTGATCCAATCAAACTTGAATCTACATCTAATGTGTAATTAGAATGGATTGGGAATATTCTAGAATTACTAACTTAATGATCCTATATTCCCTGATATTAAAAATACAAGATCCCAACAACTGACAGATAGAAACAATAGTTTGCAAGTTGATATGGGAAGTGCAGAGGATAGTAAACTTGCTCAGAAAAGTTGGTTTTGATGTTCCTACAAGGACTCATTCACCCAATGGTGAATGGTTCAAGTTGAAAGGGGGTCTTGATAAACTTTTTGGGTCCTCTGGTGTCAGATCTGAGCTCTTTTTTTTTCACCTACAATTTTTTTGGAATGTCATAAATAAATTTTGCAACTTAGTTTCTATAGGTTGACAAGAATGATGACAACAAATGCAACAATGCAAAATTTCTTTTCAATATCTCTTTAGTCTTCTTCAAACCTATAACTTGTACATTCACAAAGAGGAAAAATGTTGGTCCATTTTAGGGGATTTCCTTAGTCAAACCCTATGTAAGTGTTTCCACTTTCACAATGACAAATGTCAGTGGATAAATGATAATTGAAAGGAAGGAATGATAAAATCACAATGTTCTCCAAATTTTGTTCTAGTTTCAAATGATGAAAAGACTAGGTATTTGTAGGTATTTATTTAATATCCCGAAAAACTAGATCCCAATAGTTGACATTTGCAAGTTGAATTTTGAATGTCAAATTGTCTCCAAAAACATATTTAGAAATGGGTCCTATTTCATAAAGGGGACCCATTCGCTCATGGGAAAATGGGTCTTAGCCCATATTTCTAGAACACACAGTTTCAATGGCAACAAATGAGTTGTATGCATTTGTTCAATGTTTGATGCTTATTGAAAAATGGGGAAAATGGGCTATAGAATACATAATTTTAGGTATTTATGGGGTCAATTAAGCTCAATAATTTAGGGGGAGAAAAACTTAGTGTGAAATTGTAAAGGTATATAATTTCCTACACTACATAATCTATTGGACCTTTAGAAGAATTAGTAATTTGTTGTATCCATTAATAATTTATCTATGATGTTTTTATTAGGAAAATTATTGTTGTGAGAAAATCAATGCATGTATATAAGGATAATTAACCAATTTATATTTAGATTCACATCATTTGGCCTAACTACCTAATTAGATATCTTATGTTCTACTAATTGTGTTCCTCTTTATAAGAAATTTGGGAAATATCTTTCAAATCTTTTCTTGGCTTAAAAAGAAGAGGAGGCCTTACTTTCCATCCCATCCAGTTGCTCTTTTATCACCCTTGGTATAAGCATGGGTTTCTTCCTCATTTTCTATAGTTATGCTAGATTTGGATAGTGTGGCAAATTACCCTCAAATTGATGTGGCTATAGTAAAAAGAGTAAAACATATATCTACCATTTTTAAACGTATTATATACAATTACTCACTTTTATTTTAATTATTTAATCATCTAACATTAAAATCACTAACAACAAATATCACAATTTATCTATTAATCTTTAACCTTTTAATTATATCAACATTTAGCAACTCAATTATTATAAACTCTAATTATAAATAGTCATTCTTCTCTAAAAACTAATTAATGGAATAGAAGAATTTGTAATCCAATGCATTTTTTAACATAATGAAAAATTATGAACCAAGAAAATTAAGGGTTACACAATAAATTTGAGTATCATGAGTAAAAAATGGGTCTAAGATGCAAATAATAATATAAGGTTGTCCATGCAAGGATAAAAATAACCCCAGAAATATTCAAATTAAAGAGTTGTATAGATTCCATTATTTTTATCTAGTGTTAAATCATTCAAAATATAAGGATGTCACAAATTTTGATCTCTCTCTAGCTGAAAATCAAAGGATATATTTTCTTGCTTCTTTTTTAAGGCAGTGATCTACTAATCTCTAGAATACACAAGGTGTTTGCATAAAAATTAGATAAATAAATCGCCTAATTCATGTCTATCTTTAGTGGAAGATTCCCCTCTATAACTATCACCTCCTCTAAACCTATACAGTCAAAACCTATTAGAACAAAATATACATAAAGCAACAAGATAACATGTTTACAACTAAATAAATCATACACAATAAGTTTTGAGGTAGTAGATAAGATAAGGATGGTGGTATTTTGAGCCATGGGGAGTGGAAATGTATGAAATGAGGAGTAGAGGAATAAGTAATACTAATGCAAAGGTAGAAATTTGAGAGAAAATAGATCCTTCCTCCTCTTTTTTATGAGCTCATACATTAATTTGTGGGAAATACTTGTACCCTCTACCAATCAAAGAATCTAGAATAGATCAAAAATTGACAAGTTAGGTAAAACCTATGGATGACAAGAACTAGCACCATGTAACTCCAACAAAACCTACAACATAGTAACTTGAAACCATACATGTTAGACCCTCATCTTTTCATGGCATAAACCCACAATACTGGTTTACAATTCCATTGATGAAGTAAAATTGCAAAAATACTCCGAAGAAAAAAAAATTTGGTTTTAGGGGTTTGCTTGAACCCCCCTTCAAGAAAACCCCTTTGTGGTGTCATCTCTTTTTGACATGCTTTTTTTAATGAAAACAAAGGAAATTTTCAAAAAGGGGGGGTTTGAGCAAACCCCCCTTCACTCGAAGGGGTTCAGGGGGGTTTCAGTGAACCCCCCTTTTCTTCTCTTCTCCCCCTCTTCTACCAAATTTCTATAAAATTTTGTCTTTTGAAGCTTAGGTTGAGGATGAAAATGGAGGAAACTTCATAGACCCAACTAGATGATGGTATTCATTGGAATGAGCTATCCATCGAATATAATTTTAATATATTTTGGTTTCATTATTTTTTTTTAGTTTAATTAAACATAAGTTTTTCACCAAAAATAAGCTCTTTGTTTTGCACATGCGGAAAAATAGTAGATTGTCAAAAAAATATGAAAAATATTTTCATGCTAGGTATTGATTTCCTTGATCCAATAAAAAAAAATTGATACATACAAAAAATTTATGTTGTATATGGTCCGCCTATGTCTAAATTGCAATTGGTTTGACTTCAAAACTTAATTAGGAAAAAAAAATCAATAAAACACTACAAAACCAAATGAACGTGCTAGATATCATAGTTACAAAGTTGAATTCAAAAAAATTATAATTTTATCCATCATAGAAAAAATTTATGGTGTTTACGATGAACATCACTCTTTAAAAATGGTGTTTACTGGTAAAAAATAGTTTTCGAAGGAGATGGAAAAAAAAATACAATCCAATTCCAAAAAATTTAAATATATATATATATATATATATATATATATATATATATATATATATATATATTATATATATATATATATATATTATATTATATATATATTTATAAGAAAAAATGTCACAAATCACTAGTTTACATTATCTTCAAATTCATCATGGTTTAGTAGCTATAGGTGCCTGAAAGTGAAGATTTAGTTAAAAAAATTGGTTCAATGTTCAGTTTGGCCAAAAATTGTAAACCAGTATGGTGGGATCACCCCATGAAAATTTAAGAAAACTTGCATCCATCATATGACAATTTCCACATAACCCAAAAGAGATATTAATGTAAATAAGTACTTAGAATCCATATGCAAGAGAATAGACAACATACCCATCAAAGATGACACAAGATATACCCTAGGAAAGCCCTTATGAGGGAAAAACTTAGCCTCCAAAAGCATCCATACTCCATCATATTAATCAACAATAAAGAAAATACAAGAGTTACAATGAACACCTCTAAAGCATCAAGTCCTCCAATGCACTCCATGTGTCCAAGCATGAATCCACACATCCCATGCCATGATTCACAAATGCACTCCTCAAAAAGACTCAATAATGATAGCCAAACCACTCAACCCCAACCCAAACCACTACACATGTGTTTGATTTTACAAACACAAGCTCGCACAAAATACAACTAGTGGTAAGGTAGAACCATGTACTATAAAACCATGTGAATACAAAATCACTAACCCCTTATTTAATATTGGGTGTTAAGACTTCACTTTATTTAATATTTCCACAATATTAAATTATTATCACATGTCTCCCACATATTAAATAATAATACAATGTTACAATACAACATCAAGTATTCCCCAAATAATTACCTACTGTGATTAACCGCACCACCAAGGTGCATCACAACTAAATAATTATTTAATTACAACATTATAATAAATCATTTTATGCAATGGTTTACAACACCATATCCCAACATTCTCCCACTTGTTGTATACATTGCAAGCATAAGGGATCAATACATGAAATACATCATCATGGCCATACATGTAACCACATGAATCTGTAACATGTTCTCGTGCTCCATCAAGATACCTACAATAAGAACAAAATGACCACCATCTCAAGCAAGAACTCCTCTCATCCTCCAATGTGCAACCTATGGAAGAAAAGGAACATGTCAAGGTGAAAGTACACCAATCCACCAGCACAAGCATCAAATCCAACTAATAAAAAAGGCTCTAACCAAGTTGTCAACTGAAAAACCCACATGATCAAAAATAGCATTCACAACACATGCTAATACATCCAACCATCCATACTTCCAAGGTATCAATACATCAATAAACTCATGCCAAGAACATATGCAACCCATAAACTACAATCACAAGCTCCCTATATCAAACATGTCAATGAAGAACATACATATCCAAGAACTCCCATTGCATAGGTAATGTCAAAACATATCAAGCCTACCAATCAACACTATATCAAGGTGTAATAAGTAAATCAAAGAGTAAAGTACCAAGAACAATATCAATGATCCACACATACAACCCAAAGAGTTGTATAATCTCTCACAACATGTTGCCCCCATCCTCCCAAAACATGAACATCTAGGAAGGAACCATGAAGAGAGAAACCTGTAAACCATAATTTCCTTCTACAACACCTTGAAAGTGCAATGTTGTGTCAAGTATGATCTCCTAACAACCCCAAATGAAAAGCCTCAGCAACATCCATAACACTCAATCTCATAGACCATGTACAACATATGAATCAATGTAACAATACCAACATGGATGTAAGCCTCTCTAATCAAGAAGATCAAACTCAAAGTAACCATCCCCAATATTGGAAATTAGCCCATAAACTATCTCCTAACAATCCTCATCAAAGAATGAATCATAAACTCAAATGCTCAAGAAGATAACCATGCCATAACATCCCTCAAAATGAATCCTCCAGAAATAACTATCAATAGCTCAAGATCTATATCTATGAAATATAAATCATATAAACTCATGCTAAACAATCCTCAAATGAGTATACATAATCAATCACCATGAAACAACTCAATGCCATGAGAAATTAAGGCATGAAACATAACATATCTGAAAGATATAATGGACAAATACCTCTCAAATGATGAACTTCCAAGTAGAACAAGAGTGGGAAATGAGAATGCTCCTCCAGGATAACCAAGTCATCATGACTCACTCCAAGAACAATCTCCTCTATCGATCTATCATGAACTCACATCCATAACCGGGTGAAATCTCCTTGTTCTTCCTATTCAAACCTCCAAAGAGTAACTGTCTCAAGAAAATATCTCTAATCATAAGAGAACTCCAACCATCACCTACATCTCTAGGTATCCATGAGTACCTGTAACCAATCAATCAATACCAAACTCCAAATGCAACATAGCACCATCATGAAGTAATCAAGCAAATGATCAATGTACTCAAAATAAGGAGAACTACCCATGATCAATGTCAAAGCTCCAATCATGAATCAGGACATAAACATGACAACATGATCTAACCATTTCCTCCTAGGAGATCACATGCACCATAACATATATACATCCTAGTCTCAACAGAACAAGTACCATGCCAAAACTCGAAACGCGTATCAAGAGTAAACCATGACATAATAGCAAACACTCTAAACCAAGAAAACATATCTCCAATCACATGAAGATAACCATAACTGATGATGCATCCACATCACTTCCAACAACTCCCATTGAACCGTGATATCAAGCTACACATGGAATCATGACTACCATCCTCTCCATGAAGATCATCCAGGTCTGCACACACTCAACTGCAATATCAGTAACATACAAGTGAAACCAAGATCTCCAATCCAAGAAAATACATACAACCACTAAACCATCATAAATATATCCATCACCGCCAATCCATCACTGTCAAAAGCTCCCACTGAAAGTGTATAACCAATTAATGTAACAAGCTATCATGACATCATGATATCAATCTCCTCAATAAAGATCAACCAAGGACCCTCACATAATCAAAGAACTCAAATGCAACATGAGCTCCCCAATAACAAGGAAAATTAAAACCATGATCTTGATACCAAGAAGATACACCACCACACTAATACATTTTGAACCATTTTTCGATGACAGCCCATCAGAATTTCGACAGCTGTTTGTCACTATTTTTGCGTCGAAATTTCAACATTTCAAATGTTGTCAAAATTCTGACGCAAAAATAGCGACAAACAGCCGTCCAAATTCTGACAGGCTGTCATGAAAAATGGTTCAAAATGTATCAGTGCCACGACCTGAATCAAGAACCAATCCAACACCACCAACAATGCACTTGCATAAACCATCATGACATGCCAAAGTCTCTAAAGCACGAGAAACATCCATGACACCATGATCACCACCAAATGTACCAACAACACAACCCAACCATGTCTCACATATTTACATATCATAGTCAACTACATAGGTCTCATATCATGACTGTACCTGGTAATACCATCTCACCTCCTCAACATGACATCAAAACTAGCAAACCAAGTGACTAAACCAAGCCACTAAACTGAAAAAGCATCAACACTGAAATATCTATGGGCATAGACAACCCATGTCCAAGTCATGGGTACAACAAGTAAGCATAGACCGCCTACAATGTTACACAACTTGTAGATACAACAATGAAGCACACAAATCCAACCAAATATTGATAACCATGTTAAATGAGAATAATTAGAGATGCACAACTAAGTATACAATAAATCAAACATCAAATCTTTGAGATTCGGCAATCCATAAACTCATAGTATCATCATAGTCAAAATAACCCATAAACAGCTTAGGATAGAATATCAGCAAATAAATTATTTCTAAACAACTCCAAACCTGGTCCTCTATGTAGTTCTCTAAACAAGCTTTTCGTCGACTATTTGAAGTCTAAAATCTGACTCTGTATGCACCCGATATGGCCTCTCAAAGCTCAAAAAAACCTAACTTCCAGCAAGAAAAATGCTATCAAAACAGAAAAATCTATGAAAATTCATGGCACCACAATATAGAGCACTAAGTCATATTTCCAACGAGTCCAAGAAGAGAAAAAATGGACCACCTGGACGAAGATATGCCCCCTGGAAGAAAAAGGCACAATTTGAGTATGAGGCAAAAAAAATTGGCCCACCTAGTGGTGGGGTGGTGGCCTACTAGTGGTGGCAGAGCCACCCGAGCGGCGCCACTCGTTTATGCATCAAACCCAAAATATTATAAATTTATCTTATTGTTTTTACTAATAAATATTAGGGGTGGTCCTGGCCTTATCAAATTTGACATCAATTTGGGATGGTCATCTATATTAGGGGAAATTTACATTAAAAAATGGGCCTCCTAAGGATGACATCATCAATTTTTTGAGTTATCAAAATAAATTAAAAGATGACATCAACTGTTACGGTGACATCATCCAAAATAAAAATAAAATTATTTATTTTATAAAATAACTTTTTAAAATCCTATGAATTAACTCATGATGGTTAATTTAACTCTACATATCCTATTCTATCTCATTCATCTTTTTAAATATAAAATATTATTTTTATTTTTTAGATTTATATTCTTAAGTTCTATTATAGAAATTATTATGTTTTTTAAAAAATATTTTCATTCTTAAAACAAAAATATATATATAAAGCATATCAAAAATATTTTAACAAAACTTTTCTTAAAAATATTTTAAAATTTGTAATGAAATTAATTTGTAATAAAATTGAACTCTACTTCTTAAAAATAAAACTTAAGAAATCAAAAAAGAAATTTGAAAAAACAAAAATAAAAATAAAAACCGTTGAAGGAGCAAAAGATGAGAAAATCACATGAACCAAAATAAAAAATAAAAATAAAAACCAAAAAAAATTAGAAAAATTGGAAACAATTGGAAGGAGAAAAAGTTGGAGAAAATCACCAAAATATCAAACCAAAAAAATTAAAAATTAAAAATAAAATGATGGAAGAAAAAAAAAACGTGAGAAAAAATTAAATAAACTATGGAAAAGAGATATCTCTTGACTACTTTAGATATATATATTTTTAAATATAAATATACTAGTATATAAATTTTATATAAAATAAAATATTAAGTATAAAATAAAATATCTAAAGTTACTTTTACTTTACCATTGTTTAAATAAAAACAAATAATCAAGAAAAGAAAGTGAACTTGAGTTTATTAATAAATTATAATAGAAATATATGTTACCACATTTTTAAAAAAATGAACTTGAGTTTAAAATTTTTTAAATAAAAAATAAAAAATCAAGAAAAGAAATAATCTAAAATGAAAAGTGAACTTGAGTTTGTCAATAAAAATATATGTTACCACTTTTTAAAAAATAATGGACTTGAGTATTTTAAGGAATTAGAATAGAAACATGTGTGCCCATTTAACTCATTTAGTTAAGTAATTTATATTTTTTATATTTAAATAATTTGGTATTATTTGAGAATATTTTTGCTCTTTTAGAGTTCCTTAGAGGCCCATTTTTTATGTAAATTTCCCCTAATGTAGCGAATATTAAAAAGATATTTAAAAGTTTTTGAATTAATAAAAAATCCGATGATATTAAAGTTTGGTGGGGCCTGATAGTACCCCGGCCAGATGGTAGGCCGTCAAACAACATACCTCCTTTGACAGGGGGAGCCAATAGAGTATTGTCGGCTCTACCATGGTAGGGTCGAACAAACAATTATTTATTTATTTTTTTAAAAAAAATTCAATCAAAACTTTTTCATTGCTTTTTCACTATTATTTTTATTTTTTTATTTTATTTATTTTATTTTGCAGGTAGAGGACCGACGTATTTTTAAATTATTTTTTTCAATTTTTTTAATTTTTCTTGTACTAAAATTGACTACCGTACGACCTACAAAGGGGGGTATGGCTAAAAACAATTTGCACTTTTTTCTAGTAACCAAAATAGGTCGAATTTTATACCAATTTTCATCTCTCGGCCAACCTGAATCCAACCATGAGGTCCATTTTGTCCCAAGAATTCATTGATAAAATTTCCCCCACAAAATCCCAATTTGAATGCACAACCAAGAAACCTTTTTTAGCCAATATTTTTCACACCCCAAATCTCCAAACAACGCATCATATTAGCAAAGCTAAAGCCCTTAGATCTACAATAAAAAAAACCTACAAAGCCCTCATATCTTTCCATGTCCTTCATTCTCTCATGCATTGCATAAATTCAAACTCAACCAACATTTTCTCAACCTAGGGTTATAATAAAAAATATTCAACCATGAAAGTTCTAGTACCAATTGTAAGGAAATTTGCAGCCATCATATGACAATTTCCACATAGCCCAAAAGAGATATTAATGCAAATAAGTACTCAAAATCCATATGCAAGAGAATAGACAACATACCCATCAAAGATGACAAAATATACCCTGGAAAAACCCTCGAGAGGGAAAAACCCATCCTCCCAAAGCATCCATACTCCATATTAATCAGCAATAAAAAAAATACCAAGATTTATAATGAACACCTCTAAAGTGTCAAGTCCTCCAATGCACTCCATATGTCCAAGCAATAATCCACACATCCCATGCCATGCTTCACAAATGCACTCCTCAAAAAGACTCAATAATGATAACCAAACCACTCTGCCCCAACCCAAGCCACTACACATGCATTTCCTTTTATAGACACAAGCTCACACAAAATACAACTAGTGGTAAGGTAAAACCATGTACCACAAAATCATGTGAATACAAAACCACTAAGCCCTTATTTAATATTGGGTACTAAGACTTCACTTTATTTAATATTTCTCGAATATTAAATTGTTATCACGTCTCCCACACATTAAATAATAATACAATGTTAGAATACAACAGCAAGTGGTCCCCAAATAATTACCTAGCGTGATTAACCACACCCCCACGATGCATCACAACTAAATAATTATTGAATTACAACATTACAATAAATCATTTTATGCAATGGTGTACAACACCACATCCCAATAGAAAATACATAAATATTACCTTCAATGAAATTACCAAGTAGGTCAAAGGGAATTACCAAGAACCTATGAAAACATTCCATAGAAGAGGCGAGAAGGTTAGTAGCTTGTGGAATGTGTTCAACAAAGAATTTTCCTAGTGTCTAGAAGTAGGTTGTCGAGGTATTGATGAGGTATATCACTCTTCAAGGCTGGTACAATAGGTGTTCATGCTTACCTATTTCCTATATTGAATCATTTAAGTCACAATATTAAAATATACATTTCTTTTTTGTTACATTCCTCATTAGTTGATTCTATTCAAAAGGTCCTTCTTAATGTTAAATATCTCCCCTACACCAAGGACTAATATAATTATTATACTACTACAATTTGGCTCTCACTTCAATTCCTTATATTCACCCATGTGTTTATAACCCCTCTTTAGTCAAGACAGAGAAGGATCCTGCCCCTAAAAAACTAAAATCTAGCATGTCTAACCCTAATAATTTACATGACTCTATGTGGTTGGACCTCACTAATTTTCTCCTTGTGGAACCCTCTACATCTTTAGTCATGCCCAAAAAGTCTCTTTGAAGAATTCCCTAGTGGGCAGCAACATCTCCTTTCCTAATGAAAAAGGTACTCCGCCTAACTCTCCTAATCAAGAGTTTATCCATTGTTCTACCCCTATAAGTTATAGCCATCCACCTTCAAATATCCCTCCCCTGAGGATTCTCTCATTAAAGAGGATTCCATATTTCTTGTCCCCTATTGATTTCCTCTATATTTTAAAGACAACAATCTTGGTACTTCAAATATTCCTTATAGATATAACCTTCAAAAGCTTGATCCTTAATACCTTGTAGAGGATAATCCTAGACCTAAAAATATTGTGACCAACTAGGAGAGAAAGTGAATACTAGTGTAAGGTGATAAATATAAAAAATAATATTTTAAAATGGCAACTAGCATAATAGCATGTTTCCAAGAGAAAGACACATTTAAAATGGAATCCATTTCTTTGGCCAAATCCCTATAGTGGAAAGATGAGAAGATTGAGGAAGATGTTCGGGATTATGTTAAGAGCTTGGTTAAGAAGTTTGACAAGTGGGAACAACTGTAAAAGGAGGTTGAGGTTATTAAGATTATGGTTGGGAACTTTGAAAAGTGGAGAGGCTTAGAGAAGGATGCCAACTCTCTCAAAGTGAATTAGGATAATATCCTCAAGTATATTGAGGAATTAGTTATTTTTATTGTAAATACTTAGTGAAAAAAAATTCTACTACCCTTCACATTTTCTAAACTAAGGTAGAGAAAAGGAAAATTAAACACAAGGTGGAAGAGCCTACTCCTTAGGTGAATTCTATATTTTCAAACATTGCTAACAAATCTTGCAATAAAAATAAGGTGGATAAAGGTAAAACTATTGTTCAAAATGGTATTCCTCCAATCAATGATGATGATTAGAAAAGAGTTCCCAAAGAGGTGTTATTTGAGGAGAAGTTGGAGTTCCTTAATCAGGAATGGTAAACCATCAAAGTCGTATAATTGCTTGTTAATCTATAGCTATCCTTTTCCAATATTTCATTGTCTTTAGTGCATGTTGTTAGTTTTCCTTTGTATTTCCTTTAGTGTTTGTTGTGCTTGAGTCTCATCCCTAGTGAGACTTGTTTCATTAGTCATCATGCGTGTTTTGTAATGGGTTTGAGCCTTTTCCCATGTTGACTTTAATCAAGATAATAACATTTTAAATCATTTTTCGTCAATAAGAATGTTCTAAATAAATTATTATTTTTAAATAAAAAATTAGTAATTTATAAATTATTAAAAATATAACATAATTATTAAATAATAACAAAACACTCTTGACCAACAGAAAGATGCAATACTACTAAAAATTTAAACAAATTATAAAATAACATAATATGAATTTGGCTATTTTAGAATAATAATAAAAAATGTAGTACAAATCAAAGACCAAATCTCAATCTTGTCTTAAAAATTTTATGGTCAAATTCAAATGAATGTTCTCAATTGTTATAAAATTTACTTTTTTCTTTCTATATTACACAAAATCAATCTTTCTTTCCAAAAGTTACTTAGTTGAACATTGTATTAAATAAATTAAAAGACGTGTACCTCAAAAATTAAACTTATTTGATTAAATGGCCAACCCTACTTCCAAAAATTATTCCATTAGAAGCACCAAAACATACTAAGACATATATTAAGAAAAAAAATCATCATGGTAATAGATCTAGTAACTTTATATTAATTTTGGGAGTTAATTTTTTATAAAATGTTTTTCTTAAATTATATAGAAATAAAAAATTTGAAAGGACATTAACCCAAAATAATTAAATAGCCTCTTTCAAAGAAAATGGTGTCACTTCAATTAATCCACTTGAAAAATAATGTCTACAAAACTTAAATACTAACTCAAACATAATTTAAATTCTTTAAATTTTAGAAATATAAGAATACTAATATAGAAATTTTATCTAAAAATAAAACACTTTTAAAAATGTATCATGTATGTAAAAGTTTAGAAAAGAAAAAATAATATAATGATACATTATATTACTATTTAATGATCCCACAAAAACCAAATCTAACCTTTCTAATAGAATGGTTTTTTTTAGTTTACCCTTGTGGCTACATCTATCCTAAACAATATTCGACAACAAGAATTTCTTTCATCTAGTATTTTTTTCCACTACATGTTGATAGGGTAAAACACTTAAGTAATAGCCAATGTTTAAGAGTGTTGGGATTTCAACCACACAAATTAAGGAAACCTTATTGCAGAACAATTAAATTCATTATCACTATGCGGAGGCGGCAGCTACCTATCATAGTCTTGAATTGGCTCAGAGAAGAGGGTACAGGAAGATTTGGCTGGAGGGTGATTCTCTAAACATTATTAATAATTTGAAGAACATATCTCCCTCGTCTTGGACAATTGAGGCCTTGATCAAGGATTCCATTGAAATTATTAAATCCTTTGATAATGTTTATATTTCCCATATTTTGAGAGAGGGAAATATGTTAGCTGATTTCTTCACTAACTTTGGTGTTAGAGATAGTAAGGTCTAGGATTTAAATGACCCTATCCCTTTTAAGGCCACGGCTATTATTATTAATGAAAGATAATTGTATGTATGTCCTGTGGTTGGCTTCGCACGGATTGTGGGTGTTAGTCACCTAAGCTTCCAGAGCCTTCTATTGGATACTTCAGTTCTGGGTGGTGTTTGTTGCCTTCTTTTGAGTTTCTTGTTGATTGCTTGGTCTATGTATTCTATCATCATGGGTGGGGATAGAAATCATGTTGAGCCAAAATCCTGTGATACTGCTAAGCTGAGAAAGGAGGTGTGGGAGATTTTAGAAAAGGGTGGTCTTACTCCATTCATGGAGAAACTACATGGCAATAATCTCCAGGTTACTGAATTGGTTGTGAAAGGGTGGAAAGAGAGAACCCTGGATTTGGGTGGTAGGGAAATTGTGGTGGATGAGGAATTCATAGCCCAGATTACAGGCTTGTCTATTAGGGGTATGAAAGTGTTCAAGGATAAGAAAGAATCATGGCCGCGATGTCCCTTTTCTTCAAAAATAATGAGATTGATGATTTGAAGCCCGCAAAGAGTGGTGGGTATCTGAGGAGTTCCTTGAAAGCTCTCTAGCAGGAGGTTGTCAAAGAAATCATGAGGTATGTAACCCTGGAAGGAAGGTACATGACCATTAACAATTACCATTTTATATTGCTTAACCATTTTCGGCACAATAAATGGGTGTCATTTCCCTATTATTTGTTGATGTTGATGGACTGTGGGATTAAAGAGCATAGGAAGAACCCCAAAAATCTTCTCCTGCATTCGGGGTTGATTCTTTTGATTTATGAACATGTGAAATCTCATGATGTCCATAAACTCTTATTTCTCCTAAGGATATTTCTGTTAAAGCTAGGGAGGGCTATGAAACTGAGTCAGGTGAGGAAAGGACTTCTAAGAAACCGAAGAAGAGGAGGCTTATTTTAAATAAAGATTATGAGTTGGATAGGGATGATGATGTTGACTATGTCCTAGATTTGTACGCCTCTTTGGAGGAGGGCCCCATATCCCCTATTCAGGGTAAATCAAGGAAAAGGAAAATGGATGAGAAGGCAGGATATATGACTTGTAGTGATGATGTGGAGGTGATTGTTCCTTCTAAGGGGGGTAGAGATGAAAATGATATTTATGGGGAAGCTTCTTCTCCTCCCCCTGTGTCTAGAGTTGTACAGGAACCTGAGGAGGGGAGCCAAAAGAGAATGGTTTTGAAAGTTGATCAACACCTAGAGAAGGATTTTCATCTCTCTTTGGCTGGTGGCTTCCATGATGAGGATGTTCTAAGCACTATCATAGGATTTCCAAAGTAGGAGAAGGTTAGAGTTGTGGATGGTGAACAAGCTGTGGGAACCAGTAAAGTGGATGTGGATAGGTTTCAGAAGAGGAAGGTTGTTGCAGAGCAAATTTCCAATTCCATTTGTAGGATGAAGTCTCATGTCCCTACTGGTAAAGGTAAGGAAGCTTCTGCTAATAAGGTTCATGAGAGTTCTTCTAAAGAGGATTTTGTTGTGGGAAAATGAATTGAAAACTTTGATAGGGAGGATCTTTCTGATGTGTTGGGTTCAGCCTGTGATAGTGTTAATGTGCTTTTTAAACTTTTTAAATGGTTATTTCATGAGATCAATAGGACCAATGTTCATATTAGAGGTGTTGCTAGCAAGGCTAATGACCCTTTGATCCAAAGCCAAATTGATAATTTAATGGATGGTCTCAATACTGTTGCTAATACTATGGTGGAGGGAACCATCAATCTGAAACAAAGTATGGAGGGAAGAATTTTATCCCTTGAGGAGAAAATTGATAAAATTTGGAATGTTGTTATGAAGAGTGGAGAAGCCCCTAAATTCTTAACTATGTCGGACTCTGCGATGGCTATCTCCCTTGGGACTATTGTTAAAAAGAGAAAGGAAAATGTGTATGTTGATGTTATGGTTGTTGAGGGTAAGTTGATGGTGGAGGATTATGCTACTGATAAGGGTGTTGCTAAAGGTTTTGTTTTGAGTTGTGAGGTAAAAACTAGTGGGCCTGGGGTTAGGACTAGAAATAGAATAAAAATCAGGCTAGTGCCTCGGGTATTGAGGTTTTTGATACTAGGGTTAAGGGGTAGAAGCTTGCTACTAGTGAGATGGAAGCTGTTGAAATTTTGAACAATATGTAGTGGTCTTGGTTGGTTTCCTTCTTTTTGGCTATTTTTTGGCTAGTGGTTTGTTGACGATGGGTTTATGGATGTTTAATGTTGTTTCCTTTTTATATCAGCTATTCTTTTTTGTAAAGGGTTTCGGGCCCCTTCAAAACCCATCTTTTACCTCTAATCAAAACAATTAAATTCATTATTAATATTACATTCTCTCATGAAAAAGTATTATAAAAATTGAAATTCCCAGACATAAATTAAAATCTTGAGACTTGTTCACCATATTGATTCTTTCTAATCTACAATCCATAATCCATTATAAATATCTTTATTTTTGAAAATATTTAAAGAAATCTAAATTTCTAGCCATTTAAATTAAACATGAATAAAAATGAAATAAAAAAGCTAAACATTATAAATGAAAATAAACAACCATAAAAATTTGATAGTGAAATGAAAAAAATGGTTAATTAGTTAAATGAACACATAATTAAAAAATTACCTTTCTCAAATGAAGTTCAATATTAAAAATATTTTTTTAATGAGTTATAAGATATTTTAAATATTTGAAAAAATTAAATTAAATTGGATTATCATTAAAATAAAATGCACTTAAATCTTTGAAAGTGTAAGAAAATATTTGATTTCTATTTTTTAAAATTTATTTTAAATTGTATATCTTTGAAATTTTATTTTACAAGAATTTTTATTATATTAATTTTAAGTATATATCGAATTTATACAATCTTTAAATTTGATATATAATTCAACTTATTCATCTATATTTTATAATATTTTTTATAAATCTAAATAGTTTTTAAAATAAACTAATATTATAAAAAATAAAATTATATGGTTAAGAGTTAAAAAAGTCTTTAATATAAATCTTGATTTTTGAATATTAAAAATCACCTAAATTTTCTTAAGCTTGTTGCCTCCACGAATAGTTGTTTAATTGATCAAGCTTTTTATATGAATCAAGCATTTTACAAGAATAATGACAACTCAATAAAGACAAAGAAGTAACACAAACATACCAAACAAAATGTAAACACCATCCTCCTAAGTATTGATTGATCCCTTCTTTATAATATTTGAGCATTTTACAAGAGTCGTGACAGCTTTATAAAGACAAAGCAGTAACATAGACATACAAAATAAAATGTAAACAGTATCCTCCTAAGCATTGATTGATCCCTTTTTTATAAGAGTTGAGCATTTTGCAAGAGTTGTAATAACTTAATAAAGACAAAGCAGTAACAGAGATGTACCAAACAAAATGTAAATATTGTCCTCCTAAGCAGTGATTGATCCCTTCATATTACTTAGGAGCAAAACAAGTGCCCCGCTCTCAATTTACAAGAAAGACATGATGATTCATAAAAAAATAAAATAAAATTATATGATAATATGCATAAACCATATGCTTACAAAACTAGAAATAGATTGACCTCTAAAATCTAATGGAGGGGAGAGCTTAAAAATTACCTTACAAACTTCTAGCATATCCATAGAAGACTACTACTTTCTAAATCTTTGAAAAAGATAAATGTTAATGGTGTCCATCACCTGGAAGCATTTTGCACTCCAAGTAGTTGTAAGACATAACACTGCAATTACAATAGAAAACCCAATTGCATAGCTCATTCCCAAGCCAACTCCCCACCATATATCCTCTTCATCATCTATCTTATCAAGATTTATCTTTGGAGGACAAGTTTTACTTTGTTGAATGTTGCAACAGGTTGTATTGATTTGGAGACCGCATAGGTCTGAATTATTTGAAAAGGACAATGCATCAAATGTTAGGATTTTTCCCCCTTGCGATATTTGTCCAGAAATATTATTGTAGGACAAGTCCAAGTAACCCAAGAATGTAAGTGATTGCAGCTCTAAAGGGATAATTCTTGATGGCTGTGTGAGAGATCAAGAGACTCCAGTTGTACCATTTTCTCCAAACTCTGGGATTTCACCTGTAATATGGTTTTTTGAAATGTTAAGCATAACCAAACCTTCAAGCAATCCCATGTTTGGAGGAATCCCACCTATTAAATTGTTATTTGATAAATCAATACATTTTACAATGCCAATGATCTTACAAACTCAATCTCTTGTCCTTTGTAAATGATTGTCACTCGATCCATATAGATTTGAGTAGTGTCAGCATGAAAGATTTCAGCACCGACTGTTTGATTTTTCATAGCCTGCAAAGATGAGATGTTGGCTAGAATAATTCTTGAAAATATGTTGGATGAAAGATCCAAGATTTGAAGAAGTGGAAATTTTGTAACTTATTAGGGTATTATGCCTTCAAATCTATTTGATCTCAAGATCAAAATTTTAAGATTTGAAAGTTTTCCTATCTAATTTGGAATAATCCCTCTCATTTTGTTATTGCTCAAATCTAATATCTCCAACTTCTTACAGTTTACAAGGAAGGGTGGTATAAATGAATTTAGTCTATATTCACCATTTTTTGTTGTAATGGATCCACTAAGTTGATTATCTGACACATCCAACAGTGGCATGCCTTTAAGAAGAAGCGGAAGCTAACCTTCTAAATTATTGCTATGCAAATCCAAACTATGCAGATAACTTCCCATCAACAAAGGAGGAAAATTTCTTGTAAAGTGATTATGAGAAAGATTGAGAAACTGGAGAGAATTGACATCCCATATCCACTGAGGAATATTTCCTACAAGACTGTAGTTGGAAAAATCTACATCTTGAACCTTATATTGAGTTATTAGGAATGTTGGAAAGCTGCTTTCCATGTTACATGAACTTAATCCTAGCATTTGCGAAGAGAATTTTGGAATCCATGTTAGACTAATCTTTATAGTTAAAATATTATAGGAAATGTCTACATCGACAAGTTGGTTGATATTATCAAGGGGAGACTCTAAAAAAACCCCACTTAACTAATTGGAGTATAGGTAAAGACTCTTTAGTTTAGAAAGATTTGAAATGTTGAGAGGGATGGAACCTTCTAATTTTTTTTTGTTCAAATCAACATGTTGTAGGTTTGGAAATGTAGTCAACAACATTGGGGGAATGGCACCATCTAATTTGTTGTTGCTTAGATCAAGCACTTTCAGAGATGGTAGTCGGCCAATGGAAGGGAGGATTTTACCCATCAAAGCATTGCTACTCAGATCGAGCTTACTGGAAGGGGATGGAATGCTTCCCTTCAATTGATTGTAGCTCAAATCAACATGTTGGAGGTTTGGAAATACAGTCAAAAGCATTGGGGAAATGGGAATATCCAACTGGTTATTAGAAAGATCAATATAGGCCAAAGGAAAAGGCCTTCCCAAGAGAGGTCTATCCCAAAACAAGATGTGCCCTTTCAATATTTTTTCCTAGAAATCCAATTATGTAAGCATTGTAAGATTAGCTATCATAATTGGAAGACTTTCGACATGGTAGTATGAGATACCCAAGATAGTTAATGAGGAAATTTTGGAAACAAAATTTGGAATGCTTCCTCCCACTGTTGTGTTTGATATTAGGAAAAAGAAGGTGTCTCAACCTTTGATTTTTTCGTAAATTAGATTTTTCTAAATATTAAAATTTGCTGATTTTCTCACTTGATTTTTGTGAGTTACAACTTGCAAGTTTCTATTCAAATGAGGAGTCAAGTTAGAAAGTTTTCTTTTTTACAAGTGGAGTTGTGCATAAATAGTTTTTTCTATTTTTGTGTTGAGTTTGCATGGAATGTGAGTTTTCGAAGAGCAGTTATTTTGGCAAGTGCATATTTTGCAAATTGGCTTGTGGTGACAATTGGAAACTTACCGTTGTGCGTCTGCAGTGTTTTTGGTGCTTTCCATGTTGCATCTTCAGCAATTGGCAGTTGATTTAGAAATTTTTATTTTATGCATTGTAAGCTCTTATATATTGAGCACTTGTATTTTGGAGTAGTATGATGTTACTGTTTTGTTGAAGTATCGTTATGCTATCGGAATTACTCTAGAATTGAGAAGTGTGAAGACTCCATCAAGAGCATACATCTACAAGTATATTGTAACTAGTTAATTGTTGTTGAATAATATAATTGGGCTATGTTTTGGAGTGTGGGGTTTTTCTCTTGAAAGGGTTTTCCCCACGTAAATATTTGTGTTATGAGTTCTTTGTTTATATGTTTATGATATGTATGTGCATCTAAATCTATAACAGTTAAAGGTGTTTAAGAATTTTTTCAACTCTCTCCTGCTTAGATTAGTGTAGGAATTTTCTTCCACTCATCCAGCTTCCTTTTAGTTGGTATCAGAGTCTGGCCAGCTTTGATTTTGTTGTTGGGTTTGAAGGATTTTTTGAGCTAATCTTTGTTTCAGTGGGAGTTTTGTAGAAAAATATTTCATGACCTTGTTGTAGGCAAGAAATTCCAAGCACATCTAGTAGAACTAAAATAGAGAAGTTTAACGGTGAAAACTTTGAGTGTTCAAATTGCAGCAAATTTGGTCATTTTAGAAAAGAGTGCATGGAAGAGAAAAAGATAAAAGATAAAAAGAGTTTCTTTGATTTCAACTCTGATAAATCCTCTCAAGATGATGCAGATGCATTTGTTACAGCTTTGGCAACACATGCATTAGAATATGTGTGGTTGATAGACTCGGGTGCTTCTTTCCACATGGCCTCTCACAGAGGTTGGTTTCTGAAGTATGAAGAATATGATGGTGGGAAGGTGTATATGGGTGATGAATCTCATCTAGAGATCATTGGTCGTGGAAGACTAAAAATCAGATTCCCTACTAGAAGAGTGAAATGGATTAATGGTGTATTGCATATCCTAGGTTTGGCACAAAACCTTCTTTCTGTGAGTAAATTGAATGATGTGGGAGTGCAAGTTGTTTTCTTGAGTGGAGGATGCAAGATGATGAGAGGAGTTATGGTGTTGGCTAAGGGTGTTCAGATTGGCACCTTGTTCAATCTGGATTCATGCACGGTTGAGTGCAATAGTTCTTCTAATTAACCAAAGCAGAAATATTTGGATTCTTCATCCTCACCATCAGATTGAACAGAGAAATTTGTAGCAACTACATCTAACGGTCATGCATTTTGGGTACCTAAGGGTGCTCATTCCTTGGAAATGAAACTTCCTGCAAAGAATACAATGTTGTGGCACCAACGACTTGGTCACATTGGTGAGAAGGGTCTTCGAGCCCTGAAATCTAAGAGCCTTGTTGAAGGAATTGATGATTGTAATCTCAAGTTTGACTTTTGCAAACATTTTTTTTATGGTAAACAACACTATGTTATTTTCACTCTAGTTCTCACAAGTCTTTTGGGGTTTTGGACTATGTTCATGCAGATGTATTTGGTCCTATAAATGTTCATTCGTTGTCAAAATCTATATATATTTTTTTATTTCATAGATGATTACAGTAGGACATTTTTTTATTTTCTCAAAAGAAAATTTGAAGTCTTTAGTCAATTTAAGGAGTTTAAAGCCTTGGTAGAAAATTAGACTAGTAGAAAGATTAAGTGTTTGAGGACTAATAATGACAGTGAGTTTTGTTTAGCATATTTCGACAAGTTTTGTAAAGAGCACGAGATTGAGAGACATAAGACAACTCCATACACCCCATAGCAAAATGGAGTTGCAGAGAGGATGAATAGGACATTGATGGAGAGGGCTAGGAGTATGTTGAGTGTTGTTGGCCTTGAATAGAATTTTTGGGCTGAAGCGGTAGCCACTGCATGTTATTTAATCAATAAATCTCCTACATCAGCTCTTGTTGATAAGACACCCATGGAGGCATGGTCTGGTAAAAATCCTTTGGTGAGACTTCTCAGAGTATTTGGTTTTCAAGCTTATGCTCATGTTCTGAATGAGAAGAGGTCTAAGTTGGAGAACAAAGCAATTAGATGTATCTTCATCGGCTAAGGTATCAATATGAAGGGGTACAATCTTTGGGATCCAGTGGCCCAAAAGGTTCTCTATAATAGAAGTGTTATTTTTTTAGAGATGAAACCTTCCACAGTTGAGCTACAGCCAGAGAAAGAGGAGAAATAAAAGGAGGTAGTTCAAGTTCCACTTACTCCAATGAAAGAAGAACTACGTACTCCTATTGAACCCGGTGATGAGGAGAGTTTGAGAAGCTTTGAAATTTCTGAAGAAGAAGAAGAACCTTAACCTCAACAATCCAGGAGGTCTACCAAAGAAAGGTGGCAACCTGATAGGTTTGGATATTTACTTGAAAGATTTGGTTTTTCTTTGTTGGATTCTAGTTGCATTTTTTCTTTGATTGCTAACACTGATGAGCCTAGGACTATTAGAGAGGCTACGAGTATGAGTGATGCAGATTCTTGGATGAAAGCCATGGATGAAGAAATGGTTGTAATGAAGAAAAATGATACATGGGATCTGGTACCTTTCCCTGAAGGACGGAAACCTATTGGATGTAAATGGGTGTTCAAGAAAAAATTTGGTCCAGATGGCAGTGTTGAGAAGCATAAGGCACGGTTGGTTGGTAAGGGGTATTCTCAGGTGGAGGGAATTGACTATGGTGAGATTTTCTCTCCTTTTTTGAAGTTGACATCTATCTGGTTCTTGTTATCACTTGTAGCACCATATGATCTAGAAGTGGAACATATGGATGTGAAGACAACATTCCTTCATGGTGACTTGGAGGAAGAGATTTATATGTCACATCCAGAGCATTTTGTGGTTAAAGGTAAAGAAAATCTGGTTTTCAAGTTGAAAAAGTCTTTGTATGGTCTTAAGCAGTCTCCTAGAATGTATACTAGAAGTTTGATACTTATGTGTTGTCATTGGTATTTATGAGATCTAAATATGACCATTGTGTGTATTACAAATTTGATAATGGTCGCATTCTCATAATTGTATTGTACGTAGATGATATGTTATTTTTTGGGAATGGTAAAAGTTTTATTTCAGATTTGAAGTCTCAGTTGTCAACACAGTTTGAGATGAAGGATTTAGGTGCAATGAGGTATATTCTGGGGATGGAGATTATAAGAGATAGAGCTAACAGAAAGATTTGGTTAAGCCAAAGCAAGTATGTGAATACAGTGTTGGAGAGGTTCAGCAAGACAGCTTACAGACAGTTAGTTGTTCATGTATTGCAGGGGACAAAGCTTTTTGTGGAGGATTGTCCAAAATATCCTACTGAGATGGAGGACATGACTAGAGTACCATATGTGAGTGTTGTTGGAAGTCTAATGTATGTTATGGTTTGTATGAGGTCAAACATTTCCTAAGCGGTGGGAGTCCTGAGTCAGTTTATGGCTAATCTTGGATGGGTGCATTGGGATGTAGTGAAGAGAGTGTTCAGATATTTGAGGGGTACTTCTGAGTATTCCTTATTTTTTCATGGTTATCCTATTGGACCTCGGCACTCAGTGAGTATTCATGGATATGTAGATTCAGATTGGGCAGGTGACATTGACAGTAGAAGATCCACCAATGGATATGTTTTCATGATGTTTGGTGGTGCTATCAGTTGGATGAGTAAGTAGCAATTTGTAGTCCCTTTGTCCACTACAGAAGCATAGTACATGGAAGCAACTCATTCTTGCAAGGAATCCATTTGGATTAAGCATTTTTGTTTTGATATTGGTTTTGATGTAGGGTAGATTACTATCTATTGTGACAGTCAAAGTGTCATTTTCTTGGAAAAGAATCCTACTTTCCATGCCAGACAAAGCACATTGATGTTCAATTTCATTTTTTTGTGATATGGTGGAAGATGGAAAGGTGAAGTTGGAGAAGGTTGACACCCTGAAAAATGTTGTTGATGTATTGACAAAGCCAGTGAGCATGGAGAAGTTTAGATGGTGTTCGAAGTCTATGGGCCTCACAGCCTCTAGCACTTAAATCATGTTACTTTTATTGGCTCTTCAAAGGTGTTCTACAAGTGGGAGAATATTAGGAAAAATAAGGTGTCTCAACCTTTGATTTTTTCGTAAATTGGATGTTTCTAAATATTAAAAGTTGTTGATTTTCTCACTTTGTTTTTGTGAGTTACAACTTGCAAGTTTGACACCATGCACTTGCTTCTGATTCACTAACATCGATTCTTCCTTAATCACTTCCACACTAACCAATTAATTGAATAATCTTTATTTAATTAATTTAATTCCTCCTAAAATCAGATAATACACTTTATTAGATTATTTCATCATATTCTTCCTTTAATTAAATAAATCAACTTTATTTAATTAAATCCTAATGTTCTTCCATCTAATTAAATAAATCAATTTTATTTAATTAAATCCTAATGTTCTTCATTTAATTAAATAAATCATTTTATTTAATTAAATTACTAATATTCCAATATCCTCTCATTTGATTTAAATAAACTCAAAATATTTAAATTAAATGTCACAATCAACTAATTCCACCTAAGTTAGTTAATCCTAAATTAATTAACTCCTAACACTAATCCTCCATTCCTCTATCTTTTGCAAGTTGCACATATAAATCAATTTATTTGATTTACTAATCCCCTCTATTTTCATTCAAATATGGCATATTCTTTTGAATATTCCACCCACTTGAATTTTCCCTCCCAAAGGACTTTTGTCCTTCACCTTTGCATTGAAGGCTCTTACATGTCCTCTCTTTGAGCCAACTTGGATTAATTCCTCTTATATCCCCTCTTACACAAGCCGCCTATTGAAATTCAAATTTCACCTACATGTATTAAACATGCATGTTGTTCAAAATGTGCTCCACTCTCCTTCATTAGCATGTTGACAAGTGGCACAATGTCATTGGTCCTTTTTTTAATCCCACATTCTTCCTATTCTTCACTCTTCAATCCTTCTTCCTTATAAATAGAGGCCTTCTCTATTGATTGAGGATCCACAAGTTGACACAAGTTTATGCAAGTTTATTATCCATAATTTCATCCATACTTTCATCCAAGTTAGCATAGAATTTCATCATCCATAGCTAGGTTATTGGAATTTTGCATCAAGAATCACACATCTACCATCAAGCTTATCAAGGAATTGGGAAAGGGCTTCTTTCCACATTTCCCCCAGCATTTCATTAGTAATTACTTGAAGATTTCATTGAATGAATTTCATAGGGAATTCCCCTAGGTCTCATTCACAATGTATTGAGCACTGATGAAATGTTATGTTGCTAGAATTGAGAAGAAGACTCCTAGGATACCATTAGTAAGAGTGTACTTGATATATTTCTCTTTGAGTTAAAGGTCTCTTTAAGAAATAATTTAGATTAGTTAGGAATGCTCACCCAATTTCATTTGAAATAAGAAGGGTTTACACCTGGTAATGTTTGTAGAATGCTTGATTGAGTCTCTAGGAGGAAAAGCTTGTAGTCTTTGGGTAGTTTGAAGGTATTCTACTATAGAATTCATTCCCATGTGGACTCCAGATTGGTGAGGAAGCAACTGATGGGCATAGTAATCACTCCAAATAGCTTAATATATTTATTGGATGCATTTGGCATGTTTGGAGGGTAGAGGTTGATTGGTTGACACCAAGATCCAAGTTAGCCATCATCCCATTTTGCATCAAGAATTCTACCATCAAGCTTATCAAGGAATTGCTTCTTTCCACATATTCCCCTATGGGATAGTTTGAGCATTAGAATAGGATTTCATTAGTAGATTACTTGATATTTTCCTTTGATTTCATGTTCTTTTGTTTGAATGAATCATAGGGAATACACTTGTTTAGGGACTAATGTTTGTTTGTTTATCCATGTTTGAGTAGGTCTAGGCAAAGCATTCACAATGTACTGAGCACATGATGTTGTTTTTCTGAAATAAGTCATAATTACTCTAGAATTGAGAAGTGTGAAGACTCCTTAGCTCTACAATTATACTGTAACTGGTTAAGAATAATATAAGTTTTGGAGTGTAGGGTTTTTCTCCCGAAAGGGTTTTCCCCACGTAAATATTTGTGTTATGAGTTCTTTGTTTATTTGTTCATGATATGTATGTGGTTAAAGGTCTTTAAGAAATTTTCTTAACTCTCTCCTGCTTAGATTAGTGTAGGAAGTTGCTTCTGCTCACCCGGCTTCCTTTCATTTGAAATAAGAAGGGTGTGAAGCCTGAAGTAGAGTGTTGGGGTAGAATGCTTGATTGGTTTCCTCTCAGATCCTTGATAGAGGAAAAGTACACTTGTAGTCTTGGAAGGGTTAGCAGGGCAGAAGGTATTCTACTATAGAATTCATTCCCATCAAGATGGAGGTGGGTCAGATTGGTGAGGTTGGCAAGGGATGGGGGAATCACTCCAAATAGCTTACATTAGGACATTTGGAGACAGGGTATTTCATACATGGTGGAGAGAACATTGTCCAACTCATTGCTTTCCACTCTTGACATATCCATATAGTCTAGGATAAGCTCTCATAAATCTCTCATGTTTCCCATCCACATCCGCATATCCACCATTTTTAGATTGTAGCTTACCATGTCAGAAAGTTTTGAGTTGTAAGAAAGATCCAAGTAGTGCAAAGTAGACATGTTCCCCAACTCCATGGGAATATCTCCACTAAACACAGCCAAAGATAAGTTCAAGTAGCACAAACTCCTGAGTCTGCCCAATCCAGGAGGGATGGGAACTCCATAGAAGTCATTGAATCTGAGATTCAAGTGCTCCAACTATTCCAAATTGAACAAAGGGGAAATAACATCCCCAGTTAAATTACTGCATCCTTTTGAGATTAGGATGATCACCATAATAATGATAATCATCCCTGGAACTGTGTAGATCAAGACTAATGACATGAGGTGTGTGAGGATGGCATTGGATTCCTTTCCACTCACAACAATTGAAACCATGTCATGGGTCGAGTATTTGATGGGATGGATCAACAACAGATGCCTTGAAATGAAAAAGTGAATCTCTTTCATGACGTGGACAACACCAACCTTCATTAACGTGCAAGAGTATAACAATGGCTATAGCTACGCAAAACATTTTTATTGCACACTGTAGACATGCAAAATTAGCATTATGCACTTAGTTCATATCCATTCGCTCATTCATAAACCCAATTCACATTCATCCGCTCATTAAATAAATCAAACGCAACAAATCCATTCACTAGGTAAATCAAGACTATTAAATAAATCAACTTGTCTCACATCAACCTTTAATTAAATAAACAAAGCTTTATTTAATTAAATCTCCAAGTCATATTCCATCCTTTTCTGATTTAAATAAATCAAATATTTGAGTCAAATTGGTCAAACTCACCTAATCATCATTAAGCTAATCTAATCCTAATTAGCCTAACCTAATCACCCATCACATCCTCTAGATAATCCCACTTGCACAAATAAATTAATTTATTGATTTATTAAAATCAATATTTTCACTCAACATGGCATCCATGAGGAATATTCCATCAAGTTTGAATTCAAAAGCAAGTTGAAATGTACATCCAACAGGGCATTTAATAGGTCTTACATGTCTCTTACATGTCCCTTGCAAAGGTCAAACTAGGCATATTTCCCAAATCATGCACATCCTCAAGCCTATCACAACTTGACAACTGGCCTCTTCCTATTGTCCAAATCTTTATTCCCACATCCTCCATGTTTGGCACTCTTAGCATTTGATAATCTACAAATAGAGGCATCATTCTTCAAGAAAATCCTCCACAATTCTATCATTTCATCTCCACAATCTCTTGCAAAGTCACTCTCCTTGAGAACTGATTTTTCCCATCTTACTCCATCATCATCATTGGCATTATATCATTTAGCTTAGCTTAAGCAAGGATTGGGAAAGGGCTTCTTTCCATAGAAGCACCAATCCAATATGAGATGATTTACTTCATGTTTTTCATGTGCTTATTTAGCTTGCTTTTGTCATTTGTTTGCATTTGAAGACATTGATGTATCATTTCATATGGATGTTGAAATTTTGCTTTGTTTTAAACTAACTATGCTAATGTGTGTTTTAAGGTTTAACCAAATGCAGATTTTTATGTCTACACACACTAATTGCTACTTTTCTTGGCTTTGAACGCCTCTAATTGAATATGTAATGAATGAAATGAAGTCGTCTACACTTCCCTATGTGGACGTGAGTCAAAAATTTCTTGAGACATCAAAGAAAATAATGAACATGACATCATATGATGATTTGATAATGTATTGCAACATAATGGAGGGGACTAATGATTATTATGTCCAAACCAAATTCAAGCAGAGTAAACGGTAAATTGTTGATAAATATTGTCTTTGAATTCAACTATATTGAAGCTTTTGAATCACTAAACTACATTGAAGTTTTCAATTTTTTATGTGGTTCATGTGGATGATGAAAATGTAAATGACAAATAAGTTACAATGCAATGAAAGTACGATTTCACAAATTCAGCAATTACTCAATGAAGGTCAGGATTTAGGCTCAGTTTTTAGAATTTAGATAACAAGAAAATTCATCATAGCTAAGATCTTGATTTTCTCCATTGTTGGTTTCTCTTGAAAATAACAAACTATGATAGAAAAATGATGAAATGATGTGTGTAGTGAAATTTGTGCTTTAAAATGAATGATTTAACTACTAAAAACCAAACAAACACAAAATCAAAACAACACTCAGATATGGTGATAGAAAGCTCAAACCAATGCTAAGAGCCTCCTATTGTGTATATTTTTCCATGATTGTTGATAAGATGTGTGCTCACTAGAAATTTTAGAAAAATAAGGGTGCTCCAATGAAAATGAGTGAGTTTTTTGATAATCGACTAAGGGTTTGATATATAAGATTGGGGTGAAAATGGATGAAGGGTTGAGATTGCTTGATGAAGATCAAGGGTGGAGGATGAGATGGATCTCTCAAGCCACAAGATTATTCCAAGTGGCACAAGTAGAAGGCTTGAGAGGGATATTTTACCCTTGAGGAGACAAGGCCCATGTGATTGATGTGATGGGGAGGGTTGACCTACTTAATCAAAGATTAAGTGTGTAAATGCTTAGTGGGTAGGTTGGGTGGAGATTGGGATTAGGATTAGATGACAAGTGGGAGATTTGGAGGATGACATTTGGAGAGAGAGAGAAATAAGAATTAAATAATTAGATTTAATTTTTATTTGAAGGAAAGGGAATTTGGGGATTAAATTAAATAAGGGTATTTATTCAATTTAATAGATGAATAGGATGAGGGTAAATAATTAAAGTTTACTTTAGACTAGGATTTAGGGATAATAGAAGAAATAAATTAGGATGAAAGTTGAGATATGTGAATATCAATTAAATAATAGTATTGTTTAATTAATATAGAGGAAATGAAATTGGTCAAATTAGGGGTAGATTGACCAAATGAAAGTGGTCAATTTTTAGTGTCTCCAGATGTAATGATAGTGATAAATGATACCTGATTATGAGGCATTATCAAAAATTATTAGTGCTACAAAAAATTCAGATATTTGATCAAAAGGACATCATATATTATTCAAAGATACATGCCAAATAGTTCGTCGACAGTTCGAACAAAGATAGGGCATTCCTATTGAAGAGGCAGTGTTCACTAGGACATAGAGAGAGGTGGTTGACTATAGGTTGATGGTTACAATAGACACAACTATAGTAGAGCTAGAGGCACTTACCCTAGTAGCTTGGGATCTTAGAGTGGACATTACAAACATAAGGACTGCACTAGAGTATGATACCTAGTGGGCTCAACATAGGCCTATCAAACTTACCAATCCTAGACAAAGAGAATAGTAGTCAACCATAGGAGGAGGGAAAGGCAAGAGAGTTAGGTACAGGTGAAAACCAACTACAGAAGTGGTAGGAGAGGAGCAACATGATGGTCATGGAGATGATGGATGGGGGATCCAAGTGAAAGAGGCTAGGGATGGGGAAAGAATCTATTGGGGGATTAGGGACAACCAAAAATATAGGAATAGGTTGAGGCACAGGATGAGGAGAGAGGAGGAGAGGGA
The DNA here is from genome assembly GCA_007258455.2 of Sequoia sempervirens. Lineage (NCBI taxonomy): Eukaryota > Viridiplantae > Streptophyta > Pinopsida > Cupressales > Cupressaceae > Sequoia > Sequoia sempervirens. Next base: position 5,440,998 of record VDFB02379711.1, on the reverse strand, counting down.
GATGACACCCAAGTGCATATAGCTACTACATGATCGGAGGGGGATGAAGCCCATAGATAGTTGCAAAGGGGTAAAGAAGACAAACATCAAACTAGGGAAAAGTGGTATAGACTACAAACATAGGCTACATAGGTGACCATGGAGAGGGATGGGCTATAGGCACAACTATCCCATGTCACATGAGAGAGGGACATAGAGAGAGGGAGGATGTAGAAAATAGCACAGGTTATGACTAAGCAAGATGTAGAGAGAGCTCACAGATTATAGGAGGTAATTGTAGGGATACCTTCATAGCAAGTCATGATAGAGGTGAGGAGGATCACCCAATAGGGGCCACATACTACTGAACTCTCTATGAGAGACCTATGTTTAGGGAGCAACAAGCTCCATCCTACTCCTTTCAAACATAGAGCCAAATCCAGTCAAGAGGGGATAGATCGAGCATATCATGTAGTGTAAGGAGCATGGGTCTAATGTCATCATGACCAACACTAGGACCAAGAGGGGTTAGGGAATCTCCAGCCCATTCTAGATGAGGGAACTTAAGATGGGGCACACACACTTTATACAATTGTATATATTATTCATTGATTCTTATGTACACTATTATTGATGATGTAGAAACCATTCCTACAAGCCATTGTATATATTTGTATTCATATGGCTCATGTAGCCCATGTATAGACATATTTTATTATTAGCATTATATATATGATATTTTTGACTCAAGTGATGCTTACATGCCTTATGATATGAAAAAAGAGTAACAAGCAAAGGAAAAAAAAGAATCGTTGTTACTTTGAACAGGAACCTTAAAAGGTAAACATTGCTTATCATTTACCCAACATATAATCAAACATGAAAATAAAGAAAATCATGTATAAACCCAAGTTGCTCTAAGAATTTTGAGATATAGGCCTTCATCAAGTAAATGGGAGACAAAAGAAATTCAAAACATGAAAAGGAAGAAACTCATGCCATGACCTAAGTTTCTCTAATAATATTAAGATAGGTTTTCTTCAAGATTTAATGGGATACAAAAGATAAAATCAAGAGAGCATAAGAAAAGTGACTAAGAAACAAAATCAATAGCTCCAACATATCTCTTGCCAAAAGATAAGCTCAATTTTGATAGATAGGGTTTGTTTTAGAAAGGATGCATCTGTTAGGACCTTATATTTTTTTTATAATGCCCATTGTAGGAAAGATAATTCTATTACGATTATATAATGTGAAAGATTTACAAAAATTATGCAAGCCAAATATTTAGCTCAACAACTAACATTTTTTCTCATGATTTGTGTTAAAGAATAATGTTATATGATTAGCATATGATCTCAAGATACAAGAATTCAACCAAAAAACATGTTCAAGGCACAAGGTGCCCCCAACTAGGTTGTAAAAACTGAAATAGATAAAGCACATGATAGGATAGCCAAATAAAAACAATAAATGTAGAAAACCAAGCCATTGCAATGTAGATATAATCATTCCCATTATTGTCCAATTAATGATATTGTTTCCTCATCACAATCCTATATAGATCCACCATTTCTTACATCCACCTCCACTTCTCACACTCCAATTCTTGAGATTAATGCTAAGATTATCATCAAAGGTTCTGGATAATATGAGCTTCAAAGCTCCTTTTTATGTGGGAAATCTCTCACAATCTCCAAACTTGCAATCAACCTATAATCCTCAAGTCAGCAACTATAGTATCCTTCATAACAATATCAACTATATTTCAAATTTGAGGATTTTAAATAAATAAATTATTGAAGGTGGTGTAACTTCATGGCTCTATAAATAATCACAAACACCTTCTCTACCTAAAAATTTGTATGAAAATGTTCTCCATATCTACAAAAACATGGGTTATAAATGAAAATGTCTTGGATTAAATGAGACAGGAATTATAGAGCATTTTATTCCAAAAGAAAATCCTAAGCACCAAGGACTTAGGTATGGATCCTCTGAAACTATACCCTTTGAATTGGATTTTATCCTCACTAAAATAGATTTAAAAAATTACTATTATCAACAATACCAATGGGGGCACTTATGAAAACTCCAAGAATATTGATGATTTATTTTAAGACCTAAATTTTTACACCAGTTCACCAAGCACATCCTTTCCATCTCATGATCCCTTTCCATCAAAAATTTGAAACACCTCCCATCATAATAGACTTGCATGATCTTGTTTCCAAATAAAAAATTCCCACTCATTTGTTACATCCATTTTGGATCCTCACATACCTCACTCCATTACCCCATCCACCCAAGTATGTCACCCTAACCCAAATTAAGATCAATGATGGCACACACCCTTGAAATCCTTTCAACATCTTCCATAAATCATTTCATTCATATCAACTCCCCACTATCCATCCCCCATACACCCATGTCCTTCCTATTGGAAGCACTTTGGATACCAAAAATCAAATTCATAAATCCAAAAATCAACATAACCCAAGGATCACCGTATCCTCCCAAAAATATTATAAAAAAAAGGAAAATATGATCCAAAAATAATTTGAATTAAAAGGGCCACAAAGGTCCTTAAAGAAAAATTCAAAAACAAAAACCATGTGGATTCCTATACAAACAAAACAAAAGGAAAAATCAATGCATCCCAAAATATAATCCACATCAACATCCAAACATTTTATTCTAAAAGATTCCTCCACTCAAAATTCCCTCAAGCTTGCATCCATGTTGAGCCCTTACATCCCAAAATCTACTATCTTGATTTCTCCATCCATTTTTGGCCCCTATGACCCAAAATTCACTTCCACTCAATTTCCATCCCAAAATTCAAAATCCACTCCACCACCCATCAAGGTGTACGTCAATATTGATTTTGATAACATCGACATCTACTCTCTAGCAATACATCCCTTTCATACAAAAATTTGTATAGATCCCTACCTCCCTACACATTCCCATATATTGCATCCCCATAATTTCCATACCATCCATGGAAATAAGATTCTCAAGTCCTTCCTCCACCTTATCACTTATCCATTACCACACCAATCCACCTATTTTCCTTCACCTTCACCCATAATAAGGTATTTCTAGCACCATCATGGATCTAGAGTATAACAACTTGCTACATCAGAAGGTCAGCCACGAAAACTCATGAACATTATTCAACTCAAAGGGTTCTATGCCTAATCTTCAAAATATCAAAAACAAAAAAAAAACAAAAAATTACATAAATATTAAAGAGAAATATTTTTTGCAATAGTAAAAACCACTTTTGTGGCACCTTAGAAAAGTACCATGGTGAAAACCTATTTATAGGTTCCATGTGTAGTAGCCTCATCCCTCCATCTATTAGGATACCATCCACCTCATTCATATACTTTTCACTTGTCCTCTCTCCATAATAAAATTCATACTTTCATAAAAAGATATATGTATCTATAGATCTATCATAGCTTGCTTTTTTTTTACTTAATTGCATAGTCCATCTCATCTTCCCTCATCCACTCCATCTATCCTATTCACCCTCTACCATTTCATATCACTTATTGAACATTGGGAATAAATACCCAAGTCTTATTTAAAAGTGGATCTTTTCACATACCTAATGCAAGTTGGATAGGCCTTCACGAGTAAGTTTCAAACATCATGCATCCTACTACACTAAATGTATCCCAATAAATTGACCTTTTCCTAGTAAATTGACCCTCTCCCATTGCACTAAGATTTTCCCATTATATTAATCTTCCTAGACTTGAACTCACACAAGACAAACCACACATTAAATATTACACAATATTACAAATCACACATAGGTCCAACTTCTAAATAGTAAATAGTTAGCATATCTATTTCCCATTACCCTCATCTATAGCACACACATACCTTTAGGTATGTCTCTTTCCCATATCCTACATAATCCAATCCTAATTTGGAAAGAGATATGATGGTTGCATGACTTGTTTGTCGGTTGGAATCTTGTTTTGGTTTATCTTTCTTACTTATACTATATGTACTCAAGGCCGCCTATATTTTCCTATATCTTGGTGTTTTTTGATTGGTGTACAATGGGGCAAATTTTTTGTTTCTATGTTTTGTGATTATTGGTTGCTCTTTACATGACCCACCAAGGGTTATTTCCACCTTGTGTGTGTAGAGATGTCTTTATGTATGATGGTTGTTCTTTGCATAGAACCACCAAGGTTATGCCAATGCCTTGTGTGCACAAGGATCTCCTCATACAAATTATTTTCCACACGTGACCCTCCAAGGTTCTATCATGACTTATGTATACTAGTACAACTGTTTGTTTGATAATCAAGTACATGCAAAGGTTGTACCTTGTCACCTTGGTTCTTATACTCTGGTGCATAATTTCCTTTGCTATATAAAAATTAAGAATTTCTCTCCACATACTAGCATAATTCTACCCACTCATTCATCTCTACCCATCCCTCCTATCCATTCTATCCCTTGACTCATCCATAACCTTATACACAAATTAATTAAACAGTCTAACTCATTCCCCCTACACATACCATGACCAACTCATATCACTTCCTCGGGTGGGGATTTATCCCCCCAAATCTCATCCTAAATATCCACCCCTCCCTCATCCCATTCTATCCCCTTTCTTCTCACTGTGTATAATGAAAAACATTAAATAATAAAAAGATAATACAACCATCATTTGTTGCATCCCTACTCATCCTCTATATCCTACATTCACCCACAATAATGGCATATCATAGTCATAACTATCTCAATCTCATGGGAACACATAATGCATCCATATCATACCTATAATACCATCATATTAATACATATCCATAACATAAACATCAAAATATCTATCTAGGACACATAATAATCATGCATGCATCACCACTAGTATCCATAATCATAACTAAGTAATCATCCATCTATAAAATTCCATCATTGCATTAAACATAATAACCATACCATTTTCATCACATCTATATAATAAACCATAAATCGTACATCATTACATTTGTAATCATAATCACATAAAATATCAAATACCATATCATAATCCATAAACAAAACATACATCATAGAGCCATTAATTTCATAACACATACATTACATCCATTTGCATCATAGTATTACCCATGACAAAAGCATTAAAACATCCATCTAGGAGATACCATAACCATTCATACTCATGTCTTCACAATCATTACATAAAACATAATATCCATAAGCATAACCATGATGTAGAGTCTAAACTAGAGCCTTGTAAACTTGGTAAAAACCATACAATTCAAAGGAATAACTAGCTGAACAGTCCACTCAACATTGTAAAGACTTCATTAAATTGTCAACCAAGGTTTGTAAACTTGTGATGGTGTTGCACTATATGTTCCTTCAGAGACTTGAGGTTACCTAATTTATCCTATTAAAGGTATTATACTTGCTAGAAAATCATAGAAATGCATAACAATGAAATAAATAAATTGGCGCTAATGGCTACGGGTGCCTACAACATAACCTGTATCTGAATTACTGTTAACATGGAATTAATGAAACTAATTCAAAACTTCTCAAAATAGTAACTAAACTTATTCTAACATCTAAAGTACTACAAGTTAACTAAATGCATTCATGTTCATGAACAACCATTATGATAATCATAACATGAGAATTTATTCTGACTTACATGCAATTTATAAAGTAATGATTAACAGAAATAAAACAGCTCTAAATGTAGTGAAGAACAGTTACCTTAAGTGGCTTGCTCAAGTGGTTGTCTTCCCTTGACTAGAACCAAATCTAAATATTCAGATTCTATGCATCCATATGAACTTTAACTTCATTCATTACACATTCCAAAAGATTATATAAAATCTTCCTCACAGATTGTATTCAAGGAAATCATTTTTGAACAATTAACATGTTTGTAGATGATAACTAAAAGTGAGAAGTAAATGATAACAAAATATTGAATCTACTACTTATCCTAAGACTCAATGATTGGCTATATACAAGAACAGGGGAGTTTATTCTAAGCACAACTCCTAACTGAAATCATTAACTACAAATCCCTAGATATCAAAGTATGTAATTAAGATTGAATTATTCAAACTATGCAACTAAAAAGAAACAAGAATTCTAATAGAATTGAAACTCTACAAAATAGATATGCATGTAGAACACATAATTAGTTATCCATAATCCTATCAACAAAATAATTATTCTTCTTTAGCACCTTATTAATTGCCATAATGATGCATGACTAAATCCATCAAGTGTCTCCACATGGTATTTACTGCACTCAGCTTAATCTGGCACTTCCCCTATTTCACTGTCCAAGTCCTCCTTTTGCTATGGGCTATAGTATCTTCTTGGGCTGCAAGAGGTTAATCCACAAAACATATACACAAAGCTAACTACCATGATTAAACATAGAATTCCAACCATGTTTCATACATACTCACATATAAATCATGCATGTTACTATATCATAACTATATTTCCATTACTATAATTCAGGTCCAAGGTTGTATAATAAGCATAAAAATATAGTATAGCATAGGAATATATCTAAAATGATTGTTTGATAATGTCTGAAAGAATACATAAAAACAACATAAAATAGACTAATAAATGAACCCATCACTCCCCCAACTATACTTTTTCTTATCCTCAAGCAAAACACTAGGGGTATGAATTATAACGTAGTGCAATCTCCTTGAGGTCCATGACAATATCAAATCCCTTGATATGCTTTAAGTAGAAACCTTTATAAGCTGCAAGTATTCTCATTCTGATGATCTCAGCTTTCACACTCCTCACCTTTTTCCCTAGTCCAATGTGGAACTGGATAGAGTAGCATAGGTGGGTGGAATGTGAATGGTACCCAGCGAAGTCCTATGTTATCAACAACTTTCATGTATCTATGCACCCTCTCAAGCACAGGGATAAAATTGTATACTGAATGAGGTTCCTTTCTTTGGAACTATGGGGTCAATTTGTTCCATTTGTCCTACATATAACTGTAACATTGCTTACCCAATCCCACAGCTATTTTTTGCATTCTTTTATAATCCTTTGTTTTTAGGTTATTAATATTCCTTCCTACACTTTTATGAGCTAGGAGTCTCAACCATTCATCTATAAGTGCATCAGGGTCTTTAGACTCTTTCCTTATTAGGAGAACAACTGATTTCTCCCTCTCCTCATATTCTTCCATTAGTTCTCCCTTGAATTTTTTATTCCTATAATAAAATTATAGTTCCCTCACCTAGAGATCCCCCACAAACATCAAAGGATTCCACTTTGTTTCTTCTGGCACCACATACTTGGAAAATAGTACTCACATAGTTGATCCTGCTCTTCTGGTGTAGAATCGGCAAAAACATTAAGAAAATAAAATTCTTGCTCATCCCAACTGATTGATTACTGATTAGCCTAAAAAACTCAAAAATCAAAAAAAAATTCTTGCAAAAATAGTTTATATGTTCTTGTTGGAGGTATACATCTTATAATTTGGGCAGCTTTATCTGCCACTTCTTCCAATTTGACTGTTAATTTCTTTAGCTCAATCTCTTTTCCTTCCAGCACTTTGGCATGTTCATTAATCAAAGTTTCTCTTTCCGTTCTCCAATTTTCTTTTTCCTGTGAGAATTCATCAGTCACCTTCCATAGCTAGTAACCAAGAGACAAAGGTGTGTGGTGAATTGTGGTTTTTATAGGAGGTTTATTATTTGCTACTGCAAGTTCTCCATCCCTTGTTTTGGTAATAGCCCATTGTGCCAATAGGTCCAACTTTGCACCATGGAAATATGTTTGCAATTTTTCCTCCAATTCTTGTATTTTTATCTCTCTTTCTTTGTCTCTCTTTTCATAGCTCTACACTAGTTCTTCCAGATGTTTAATTATGTCCAAAGCTCCCCGAAGCTCCTTCCTGACATTTTTATCGTCTATAAACATTTCCTTTATTTCCAAAAATTGTTCATTACCACCCTTTTGTGCAATCATAGTCTTCATAGGTAGGACTATCTATGGTTTTCTTTTGTGTTTTCCTGACAACAAATATTGAATCAGAAGTGGTGGATACATACCTCTTCCTCTTTATAGGTGAATGCACATTCCAGGGGCATTTCCCTTCCCTTCTAAGTCTGTTTCAATCAACATTACATATTCTTCATGTTGTTCCTTTCCTTTTGTCTCTTCTTCAGGTTTTTTCACACTCACCTTCATAACACCTTGCTTTTTTAGGTGGCCTGACTGCCTTGGGGTAGGTTTCTCCTTTCGAATATCCTTCTTTTTCTTCTATGGGTTAGAAGGTGTCAATGTTGTGAATGTACTACCTCTTCTTTCCTTAGATTTAGGTGGTTTTGAGGAATATGGGTTTTCTTCCACTACTAGTGACCTAGATTCTGGCACATTGTGCTCCTCAAGCTCACCTTGGCTACAGGTAGGTGAAGTCATAGGTGAGACATGATAAATTCCTCTTGTAAGTTTAACTTGTGGCTCCAGGGTTCTAGGTACTTCAAGTGCCTCAGGTAGACTGTTAATATCTTGACAACTCACAAAGTTTTCTCGGGAGATCTGGGGATATTAAATTCTCAACCTCCTTTTTACTTATAGGGCAATCAAACAATGATTTGATAAAGTTGTGTCACTTTGTTTCCTCTAGTACTCAAATTCCATCCTTTTTAACATATTATAGAGGAATTGGGCACATTCACAATCCTATTATGGTGAAGATGACTAAGTAGTTTAAAATGTACAGTATATAGAAGATTCTTTCTACCATCACAAGGTATCTAATAACATAGGAAGCACAATTGGGCCAAAAACATGGAAGAGAAAGTCTCTTTGTACCTTGGGATGAAAAAATCAAATTTTCTCCTCACTCACAGAATTCCTCTCTTGCAGCCACTGCATCTACTCATACTAGAAACTTTGCTCCAGTCCTAGGAAAACTAGATACTTGTGCTATGGTGACTTCAAATACATCTACTGACAACCCTTTTACCATTGCTTCACCATGCTCTAATGTGGATGCAAATCTCCTTGCTATGTTATTGTCAAATTTTGTCAGCTTGAGAAAATTTAATCGATCCAACCAACTCTTGTGAAGATGGGAAATTCCATTGCATCTTCTAGTATTTGCTTGTGTGTTGGTGGCTCTCTCCTAATAACATCACCTCCCATTGTGAATCTCCTTACCTATGCTCAATGTCTTAACCTTAAAAATTCAGCTCAATTTTCACTTCACCACCCTTAAACCCTTCTCTTACTCTTCTATTTTCACATGCACTCTCACTAAAACTATAATGTAACTACAACTTCCCTTCTTTGTATCAGCTTAATTGAGCTTAAAAAAATTGATTATGGGTTTGACTTAGCTCAAGATCACAGCTTTTGGGAAATTTTCAATTGAATTGACAGCAAAAAGGTAGATGAAATTTAGAACAAAAAGGGTTTGCATGTCATTTTGTTTGTTTGCATTTGGTTTTAGGTGGCAAAAAATGAAAAAACTAGTTGATATTGTACCCTCCCTCCAAATTAAGGTTTGAAGTGACCTCACTTCAACTTGTGGTAGGTGAAGGTATCATTATAGATTGTGGAAATAAATAGAATGAATAAATTGTATGCTTAATTTTAATATGGAAATATGTATGAAAAACATTAAGAAATCTATAATAATTATGATAGTGTACCTTGCATACCTATCGGAGATGATTAACTGAACATCTCACATGTGAGCTAAATAAAATGTATCCATGGGATGATTTGGTGTGACGAGAAGTAATTGTAGGTGAATGAATGATTAGGTGGAGGGTGTAATGTAATGAAACGGATTAGATGGATGATGGTTAGTGATGTGACAATTCAAATGCTTAAAATTTGGATTTGCAACGTGAAAGGAGATAAGCATGCTATAGGTACTTATTATGATAAGACGGGTACTGCATATGTGAGAAAAATGAGGTGAAAAGATGAGTACTGCAATTAATGTGGTGCCAATTTTTTTTAAAATTTCATGCTAGACGGTGCTACAGATACCTTTGACTTAAGGTCCCTTCTGAATTGCGACAGTTGTTGTGTTATAGGTCCCTACTGCAACAAGGCCCTTTTTGAATGGTGATAGTTGTATATAGAACAAGTCCCTCTGGAAAAATTGTGTACATCATTTTGACTATGTTGTGTTTGCATGTGTAGTGAATAAGAAATTAGAGTTGAGTGATCTCAAGGATTGAGTTGTGTAGCTCAATCATTGAGTCACTTGAAGAACTTGGTACATCTTCTACTGTTGAGTCATCATTCTATGTTTTTGAACTGGTATCTAGATCACTGAGAGGACCATACTGATGAAATAAAGAAAGAATTAAATATTCCTTATGTATTAGTTTCTTATAGAGTTTCAACCTGTGGCCATTGACCAGGAGGGAGAACCACACTACATCTATGGTGTGTAACTTTGTTGCTCCATTATAAAAGACTTGGCTAATTTCATAAGGTCCCAACCACCTGGATTGGAGTTTCCCTTTGAAATCCTTGTATCTTGAATCATATATTAAGGCATGATAACCTACAGTAAATTCCTTTGTCTTAATATATTGGTAATGCCACTTTGTCCTCTTCTTTTGTACTATCTCAGTGTGATGGATGGCCTCCATCCTAATTTCATCTAGCTCGTTTAAGTGGTGTAACCTTTCCTTTTTTGTTCTTGTGAAATCCATGTCCAACTCTATTGTTGTTCTTAATATTTTGTATTCAAATTATATTGGGAGGAATGTTGTTTTTCCATATACTAAATCATGGGGTATGAAACTAGTTGTTGTTTTCTAGGTTGTTCTATATGCCCATACTGCTTCTAGTAATCTAGCAACCCAATATTTTCTATGTAATTGCACTGTCTCGGTTAGAATACTTTCAATTTATCTATTGGTGACCTCCACCTAACCATTGGCCTAAGGGTCGTAAGGTGTTGATTTTTTGTGCCTAATTTGATATTCTTCAACCAATTTATCAATGAGGTCTATAGTAAATTGTGGACCCTGACCAGTCACTATTTCCCTAGGTACTCCATACCTAATAAAAATGTCCTCATACAAGAATTTAACCATATTACCATCTCTAGCAAACTTTAATGCCCTTGCATCTACCCATTTACTCAAGATAATCAATGAAAACTAGAATGTATTAGTTATTGTTAGAAGTAGGTGAGATTGGTCCAATAAAGTCAAGACCCCAGCCCAAATGGGTAGTAGAGTTGTCCTGGGCAGTGGGTTTGCTCCCCATTGGTCTCAAGTTTGACTTTGCTCCTAGTTTTAAGAGGTGGGACTTCTTGTAGGTGGGGGATCTCACCCGTAGGGGACTAGTCTCACCTTGGCTCGCCTCAGGTACCCAAGGTAAGGGTTGTTGGACCACTGGGTTGGGTCAAAGGTAAACCCTTGTAGTATTAAAAAAAAAAAAAGTCAAGACCCCATTTGTCAAAGGGAGCTAGTGTTAATTGAGGTTGTAATGACATTTCAAGACCCCATTTGTCAAAGGGAGCTAGTGTTAACTAAGGTTGTAATGACATTTCATCACTCTTTGTTGGCTTACCCATCGTTTGAAACCTATCACAACTCCTTGTATACTTGATATAATATTTGTGTAAAGTTGGCCAATAGTAACCAATTGTGAGGATTTTGAATGTTCTTTTTTCTGCAAAATGACCCCCACATAGTTCATCATGACAAGCCTTCATGATATCAAAAATATCATCTTCCCTTATGCACCTTCTCATGATGTTGTCTAGGCTAGTATAGAATAGGTAACTAGATATCCAAGAGTATGGAAAACACTTATGTACCAGCTATCTCTTTTCCCTTGGAGAAAAGTGTTGTGGAATCTTCCCTATCACTAAATAGTTTGCAATGTTAGCATACCAGGGTATATGTACATTAATAACAAACAAGTTCTCATCTGAAAATGAGTCATCCACTACCCCTTCTATTGATTTTTTTGGTAACCTTGATAGAAAATATGCTACTACATTAGCCTTACCAGGATTTTCCACTATTGTAATATCAAACTCTTGTAGAAGGAGCAGCCACCTAATTAGTCTACCCCCTACTATAGGCTTGTTCATTAAATATCTGATAGTTGTATGGTCTGTGTGGACAAAAACTAGGTAACCAGTAATGTAATGCCTGAATTTATTGATGGCATACACTACTGCTAGCATCTCCTTCTCTTTAATAGTATAATTTAGCTCTACTCCCTGGAGATTCTTACTAATGTAGTAAATAGCATATTCTTTATTACCTTCTTTCTAACCCAAAACTACTCCAATAGAAAAATCTAAAGCACCTGTGTGTATATGGAAGGGTAAGGTCTAATTTGGGCCTCTCAAAATAAGTGCTTGTGTTAAGGCTTTCTTCAATTCTTCAAAGGATTGTTGGCACTCTGATGTCTAATCAAATATTATGTCTTTAGTCATAAGAACAAACAATGCGGCAGAAATCTTAATAAGTCTTTAATGAACCTCTTATAATAGCCTACATGGACAAGGAAGCTTCTAATATCTCTTTGCCTCTATGGAACAAGTAATGTAGAAATGATCTATATCTTATGTGGATCAACTTGAATCCCTACACTAGATATGAAATTCCCTAAAACAATTCACTAGGCCATCATCATGAAAGGAGAAAATTGTACACTCTATGGTTTAGGACATAAAATAACAATCTTCTTCACTTCTCATTTAAGGAAACCCTAGAGATCTCAATCCAAGGATGAAATAGGAGAGAGAGACAGAGAGATTTGCTAAAGGTTGTCCTAGGGTATGATTAGAGACTAAAGAGGGGTTCACCACCAAGCTAGGGCTTGGAAGACAAATGACATGCAAGACTTAATAACAAAACCTAATGATATCCAAATCTTGAACCAATGAGCTAGAAACGAATGCAAAACAGAACAAAAATTTTGATAAATCAAACAGGTGCACCTGGAAACTTGTAGAAGCTTGAATGGAGACCTAAAATGTTGAAAATACTAAATTTAATGCACACCAAGTCTTATACGCCAGGCCAAGCGATTTAGTCCTAGATTAGGGTTTCTTGGTAGGAACAAAAATCTGGTAGAGACAAGTCTAGAACACTTGAAAACTGGAAAAATCCCTATACAGGGACTCATACAACAGAAGTTGTGTATCAATCCTGCTCAAATTTTTTGGAAATTCAAAGTTTGAATCTACTCTTCAACCTCTGTTATGTCTTCTCAACCTGATTTTTGAATCTGAATTGCTAAATTTTTCTCTGTAGGTACCTTTTAAGGGTCTTGTAAACAAGGTGACAACTTTGACAACTTTACAACCTTGACAAATTTTCTCCAATCTTGCTCCTTAGAGGATATTCAACCTAGATCTACAAATCACACACTAAAGAGAGGAAAAAATGTTGGTTTGTTAAAAGAAAGGGGTTTGCTTTGGTCAAACCCCATTTTGATAATCAAACCTTGAAATAAAATTAAATGAAATGGAAAGGAGGAATGATGAATGAAAAAATATGCAATGTTGCAACTCACCAATTCCTTGAAAAAAAGGTTGCAAACATGTATGAAATGGATAACTTGAATGTAGATCTTGACTCTTGATTGAATGATATGGATTTTGAATTGAATGCTTGCTTGAATCATAAAACCCTACATCACAAATGTTAGCTCAAAAACAAACATAATGCATGATGACTTTAACATGATGCTTGATACTTGAATAATGATCCAAAATGCTTGATAATTAGCCCTTGAATGCTCTTGTAAACTCTTGAAAGTGCTCTTGATCACAATTTTTCTATGATGCATGAATACTTGAAAGCTTAGGTGAAAATGAGTGAAATAACCTTGTACTTATACTTGTTTATGCCAAATTTCCCAAAATTACAACACTACAAGCTAACATCAGATCTAGGAGAATAAAATCTTGCCAAGAATTTGAATTTAATTTAGATTTAAGCCACACGGGACTCATATGCCATAAGTGGTGTATGATTCCCATTAGGTTAGGCTATGGGACACATTTTTCAATAAATTCTTAGATTAATGTAAAATCCAAATCGGGGACCCAAAACTTAGGCGGGACCCATACGCCCAAGGTGGTGTATGAGTCCCATATCACTAAATTTGGGCCATACAATCCAAAAATATTAATTTTTGATTGATCATTACATATGTGTCAATATTATCCTCAAAAAGATGCATTAATTAAGGCTTGTGGATACAAAATAAGGCCAATTAAAGCATAAAGAAGCCCAATTAATCAATAAAAACCCTAGATTAGTGTGAAAGCATAAGAAACACTTTACAACACCACAAATAAGGCACAATTAAGTTCATTTAGTTTACAAGGGCCCAAACAAGTGTGATAATGTAATGGAAGACATTTTTCGACACTACATTTAGCCCTCACTTTACTGAGAGGAGGAACTCACTTCAAACTCACACTAAAGTAGACAAGCACACATCAAGAGAGGTTCTAATGTACCAATACTAGTAAGATAGGGCGACAACGATCAAGAGGGATGATCAAGCCCCTAGGATCAAGATCCTATGGCAAACCAACATAGGCACAAAAGAACACACATGTGCATAATGTAAGGAGCAACAACAAGGCACAAGCATGCACTACCAAAGGCATAAAGAGGGAAAACAAAAATAAAAACAAAAGGGGTGGATCAAGCTTTGACCATTTGTCTCGCATGTTGGTGATCAAATCTAAGTTGTTTGTCTAGAAATGCACACTCACTTTGAGGCAACAGAACGTCAAGTTTTCTATTGGGTGAGTATCCAAAAGGGTGAGACACATACACACACAACTAGTATGCACTCAAACAAACAAGAAAGTGGCTATGGAAAATTCACACTTAAGTTTAGCTCCCATGTGTACAACCATACCAAAGCTATACCTCCTGATAACTTTAATAATGCACCACACAACAATGAACTTTGAGCTTCATGAGGCAAGCAAAGCTCTGTGTGCTTGATACTCATGAACAAACAATATGGTTCCACAGGAAAGCAAAGTGTATTATGCAAGGTGGCCATATAACTGAAAATAAAGAGTTTGAGGTATATTCAAAAGATTTTTGCTTAGTTCATGTAAGGTCTTAACTTAGGGAACATTGTGCCTAATGTCTCCAAGAGAGGACCAATCAAAGAATAGAATATTCACAACTTACGGGATGCATTGTGTCACATCAAGCCACTAAGAGGAATATAATATGCTAAGAGAGATCACACTCTTGAGGGACATCACACCCAATGTCACCACAAAGTGAAAGACGCATCACATGAAGTAAGAAAACTACACCATGAAACATGAAATGCAAAAGAATAATGCCAATGTATGCCCCCACTTTAAAGAAATTGCTAAACACCATGTTGTGAGAAATTACTTTAAAGTAGCAAATGATAAATGCTAACAAGAAAGAGGACATGAGAGCTTATTTGTAAATCCCTATGCCAAGTCATATTTTTCCAAATAAAGCTATGTCATGAAGAGGAAAGAAGGGTTTCCCCCAAAATGAAATCCCAAAACCACACAAGGGATCCACGGATTTGGGGTCAGCATGTCTAATTTGCTACAATGTGTTTATAGAGCTTGGAACTATCATCATTCCCAAAATACTCATGGGATAGGAAGAATGACACAAAGAGAGCGAAAAAAAAGAAAAAAAAATTGGGTCAACATGGAAGAGACATGAATGTCTTGAAGCTTTGCATCATCCCCAAAAGGAAAACACAAGAAAAATGAAAAAATTAAAGGAAAAAAAAATTGGGTCAACATGGAAGAGACATGGATGTCTCGATGCCTTCCATCATCCCTAAAAGGAAAACACAAGAAATGAAAAATGCTTACGACATAGAGAAGAATGTAGGTACAAATAGAGGAATGTCACAAAGAGAGATACAACAAACAAAATAGTACAGGGGATCACATTACACGCATGCAATCACACAAAAGAAACATGAAAAGAAACAATGCAAAAGACTAGTAAGGCACATGCGAGTCAACCTCTAGCAGGTCGTTTGCATCCCAATCATGTTCATCATATATAGAAGGCGGACAACTAGCCAAAGGGACACTAGTAAGTGTGGAACTAGGGTCATTAAAAATTTCAACACTCTTCTTAGGAGGATTGTCACTTAAGCTCATAGAAGAGGAAAACAATGTATTCAACTCATTATGCACTTCTTCATCAATTTTAGCAACCTCATCATCGTCATCCAAGTTAATCACAATGAGAGGTTGGAGGATAATGATTTAGCTCTTGTTGTGGATCTTTTTGTTGTGGCGAAGATGGAGACTCGTGTATTGCTTCAGTCAAGTTTGGATGTTGATTTTCTTTTTTGTTGTCTTTGTTTAACCTTCGAGGAAGAGCACAACGTCTACGCCTACGCTCTCTAGCATTTATGTTTCTTTTAGTTCAGTTTTTGAGTTGAATTTGTGTAGGAGTAGGTTTATCAACCATAGGTTTCTTTTCTTCCCTAAGGGGAGGAACGGAAGGAACCATGGAAGGTTGTTCAACCACTTTCTCTTTAGCTTTGTATACTTGTTTTATCTTAGGAGGCTTGACAAGATTGGTTTCATTATCTCTTGGCCTTTTATATGAAATAGGTGAAGGATATTTCTTAGGTTGGTCTTGGTTGTTTTGAATGTCTTTAGGTTCAATCATGGTTTTTTCAAGGATGGTAGGCTCAATCATAGGCTGAGTCATGTTTGTAAGGGATAATTTTGCTATGCATTTCACCTTAAACTTTTGATAAGAATTGAAAAAGAATTCCTCACAAGGTTTAATAGGTTCCATAGGCTTGGGCCAAAAGAAACTAATTAAAATTTCCCATGGGAAGATAGAGGCTTAAAGCCACTATGATGCATAGTAAAGATTTCATTTTCAAAAGGAAACTTTAAGCATTTGTGCATGACCAACGGGACAGCTTCCATGGAGCATGGCCATGGGTAACCAATTTTCACATGGAATTGATCCAACGTCGAGATGATGGAGAATGAGACATCTAATTTTTTTGGTCCTATTTGTAAAGGGTAATTGATCCCACCGTAGGGCAAGAAAAACACTTATGTGTCTTTATCCATGCCTTTAGTTTATCGTATGTTTCTTGATAGAGTTCACCAAAATGAAAGGAGGAAAATTGTAGGCTCTATGGTTTAGGACATAGAACAACAATCTTCTTCACTTTTCATTCAAGGAAACCCTAGAGATCTCAATCCAAGGATGAAATGAGAGAGATATCTGCTAGTGATTGTCCTAGGTATGATTAGAGACTAAAGAGGGGTTCACCACCAAGCTAGGGCTTGAAAATACAAATGACATGTAAGACCTAATGAAGAAACCTAACGATATGCAAGGCTTGAACAAATGACCTAGAAATGAATGCAAAACAAAACAAAAAACTAGTAAATCAAAGAGTTGTACCTGGAAACCTGTAGAAGCTTGAATGGAGACCTGAAATACTGAATTTAATGCACACTGGGACTCATATGCCAGGTTGGGCGATTTAGTCCCAAATTAGGGTTTTTGGGCAGGAATAGAAATCTAGCAAAGACAAGTCCAGAACACCTAAAAACTGAAAAAAGCCTTATATAAGGACTCATACGCCAGAAGTGGCATATCAATCCCACTCAGATTTTTCAAAAAGTCAAAGTATAAATCTACTCTTCAACCTCTTTTTTTTCTTCTCAGCCTGATTTTTGGATCCAAATTGCTAAATTCTACTCTATAAGTGTCTTTTAAGGGTCTTGTAAACAAGGTGACAACTTTGACAACTTTGTAATCTTGACAACTTTTCTCCAATATTTCTCCTTATAGGATCTTCAACCTAGATTTGCAAATCACACACTAAAGAGAGGGAAATTTTTATTTTGTTAGTAGAAAGGGGTTTGCCTTGGTCAAACCCCATTTTGGTAATCAAACCTTGAAATGAAATGAAATGGAAAGGAGGAATGATGAATGAACAAATGTGAAATGTTGCAACTCACCAAACCCTTAAACAAAAGGCTGCAAACATGTATGAAATGGCTAACTTGAATGCAGATCTTGAATCTTGCTTGAATGATATGGATCTTGAATTGAATGCTTGCTTGAATTATAAAACCCTACATCACAAATGTTAGCTCAAAAACAAACATGATGCATGATGAATTTGACATGATGCTTGATACTCGAATAATGCTCCAAAATGTTATATAATCAACCCTTGAATGCTCTTGAATGCTCTTGTAAACTCTTGAAAGTACCCTCGATCATAATTTCGCTATAATGCATGAAAAAATCAAAGCTTAGGTGAAAATGAGTCAAATAACCTTGTATTTATACTTGTTTATGCCAAATTTCTCAAAATTACAACACTACAAGCCGACATCAGATCTAGGAGAATAAAATCCCACAAAGAATTTGAATTTAATTTAGATTTAAGCCACATAGGACTCATATGCCAGAAGTGGTGTATGAGTCCCATTAGGCTAGGCTATGCCCGACACATTTTTCAAGAAATTCTTAGATTAATATAAAATTCAGATCAGGGCCCCAAACTTAAGTGGGACCCATACGTCCAAGGTGGCGTATGAGTCCCAGATCACTAAATCTAGGCCATACAATCCAAAAACATTAATTCTTGATTGGTCATT
Source organism: Sequoia sempervirens (assembly GCA_007258455.2). Taxonomy (NCBI): domain Eukaryota; kingdom Viridiplantae; phylum Streptophyta; class Pinopsida; order Cupressales; family Cupressaceae; genus Sequoia; species Sequoia sempervirens. Next base: position 5,422,340 of record VDFB02379711.1, on the reverse strand, counting down.
ACATATGTTAGGATTATTCTTGAAAAGATGCATTAATTAAGGCTTATGGATGCAAAATAAGATCAATTAAAGCATAAAGAATCCCAATTAATCAATAAAAACCATAGATTAGTGTGGAAATTTAAGAAAACACTTTACAACACCCAAAATAAGGCACAATTAAGTTCATTTAATTTAAAAGGGCCCAAACAAGTGTGAAAATGTAATAGATGACATTTTTGACACTACACATCATAAAGCACTTGTCATTACTAAGGGACAAATTTTGTTCTTTACATCTCTTTAAAACCTATTCTACATTGCTAAGGGATTCCTCATAAGTTTCCCTCTCCATACAGTCATGAGTATAATCAGAAAAAATGTTGAGCACTGCCCTCTAAAAAGTAGTTGTGGCATTGCATAAGCCAAAGGGTAAAACAGAGTAGGAATAAGTACCCCAAGGACATGTAAATGTTATTTTATCTTGGTCCTTTGGAGCAATTTTCATTTGATTGTAACCACTGAAATGATCTAGGAATGAAAATTACTTTTTTCCTACTAAAGAGTCAAGCACTTAATCTATAAAGGGAAATGGAAAGTGGTACTTCCTAGTGGTTGTGTTTAATTCCCTATAATCTATGTATACCCTCCATTTTCCATATTTCTTTGAAACAATAAACAAAGGTGAGACCCATTCACTGTCAGATATGGGATAAATGAAGCCTACATCAAGGAGTTTTTGAAGTTCAACTTTAACTATTTCTCTCAAGGAAGGGTTCATTCATCTTTGAGGTTGTCTAATGGTTCTATAACCATCATTTATATAGATCTATGCATACATAAGTTTGGATCTATACCCTTCATATCATGGTAGTCCCATGCATAGGTTGTTGCATGTGCCTGTAGCACTATGTGTAGGGAATTCTATTGTTCTTCAATCAGTGCATTATTTATGTTCAGCATTCTCACTAGCATGATTTTTATTTCTTTGGATGATTCGTGCATAGATGAGAGGTCAAGGCTAGGAATGATTAGTACACACTGTTGTGGAAATAAGGAATGGAAGATCTGAGATATGTCTTATGAAGAGTTGGAAGGTATAATGCTTTACAAAGGGTCTTGTAAGCATGAGAGACGATGTGGGCTCCTTCTGCAATCTTTGGATTATATGAGAAATCAAATCATCTTCATCCTAATCATCCAATAAAGGGTTGTGTTCTATTGTCATCAAATTCTATAGGGAATAGTGATCTTCCTCATCCAAAGTGGGCCAAATGGTTTGCTCAAGATCAGCATAAGCTTGGGTTGGAGGATAAAGTACCAATTTCTTGGTCATAGTCCCATTAGATATTATCATATTTCCAAACCTAAAGCCTATGAATGCATCAGTTGTAGCTAACCATGGTCTGCCTAGGATGAATGAATATCCTACAAGGTTTACTTTTGGTTGTAAAACTATGAAATCAATAGGATACTCCCAAGAATATAAGGCAATAGTTAAATCCTCAATGCTTCCTTCAAGCTTGATTGTTGACCTATCAACTAATTGTAAAATAGTTTGTGTAGGTCTAAGGTTGATAACTAAAGTAATTGCATTGTCTCTTTAGTCATGACATTGATTGTTTCCCCTAAGTCTATCAAGGTGTTCTTGATAAGGGTCCTATTAATCTTAGCATCCACTATTGGACTACCAAGGTCTATGTATTTAGGGACAGTTGTGTTCCCTAACATAATATCAGCAAGGTTCCCTAGAACATGAACTATTGGAGGGTCCTTGCTTTTCCTTCTTGGTTTCTTAATACATAGGTCCCTGACTACCTTGGTATAGATTGGAATGTCTGTAATAGCTTGAATGAGAGGTATCTTGATATTGACATCTTTAAGTTGACCCAATAGGTCTATCTCAACTTGGGTGTGATGTTGTTGAATGGCTAAGCGCTCAAGGAAAGGAGGCTTTGAACTTAAGGTAGTCTAGTGTACCTAATTTGACTCAGATTCCAGAGGTGATTTGTCTAAATTTTCAAGTTCTCTACAATAGTCTTGGTACTTCTCCAAGAATAGTGTTTTCATGGTATCCCAATCTAAGACAACATCCTTTCCTAATCCCATAAACCATCTTAGGGCAGCATCTTTTAGAGTGGCAAGGAAGAGCTTGATCCTATGAACATCAGAGGTATAGTCATAGCTCCTACATAGGACATCAAATTCAAATAGAAATGTCTTTGGATCTTTAGTCACCAACCCATAAAATATTGGTAATGTTCCAGAGGGATATTCTTCAGCATAGTATCCCTTTCTTGGTTGGTGATTAGGAACTCAAAGGTCACACATTCAGGATCATCCACTACATCACCCATGGTTTGATATGTCCCCTCTATCGGTGTGCAAGATGTTGGTGAATGGGAAATTTCTTCTTTAGTATTACCCTCGCTCTGAGTACTGGAGTCACCAATTTCTATTATGGCCTCTTGGCGGGTAGAGGGGAGGAATCTTCCCAAAGATTCTCTCTACCTCTACATACAATAAATATGGCTTTGTATAACAGCAGTCCTGCACAATGTTAGTGCAACTTTATGGTGTACTAAAAAAGATTAATTGTAATAGTCCTAATGTTGAAAACAAAGTATAAACTATGAAATATTGGAAAAAAAATCCTATGAAGGTAGCACCATCCCTGGCAACAACACCAAAACTATAGAGTCTAAACTAGTGTCTTGTAAACTTGGTAGAAGCCACACAATTCAAAGGAATAACTAGCAAAATAGTCCACTCAACATTGTAAATACTTCATTAAATTGTCAACCAAGGTTTGTAAACTTGTGATGGTGTTGCACTATATGTGCCTTCAAAGACCTGAGGTTACCTAAGTTAACCTATTAAAGGTATTTTACTTGCTGGAAAATCACAAAAACGCATAACAATGAAAGAAGTAAATTAATGCTAATGGCTATGGGTGCCTACAGCATAACTTGTAACTGAATTATTGTTAACAAGGAATTACTAAAACTAATTCAAAACTACTCAAACCGGTAACTAGACTTATTTTAACCTTTGGAGTACTACAAGTTAACTAAATACATTCGTGTTCATGAACAACCTTTTTGATAATCATAACATGAGAATTTATTCTAGCTTACATGCAATTTATAAAGTAATGATTAGTAGAAATAACTATTAAATAGAAATAAAATAGCTTTAAATGTAGTGAAGAATAGTTACCTTGAGTGGCATGCTCAAGTGGTTGTCTTCAATTAACTAGAACCAAATTTAAATATTCAGATCCTATGCATCCATATGAACTTGAACTTCATTCATTACGCATTCTAAAAGATTACATAAAATCTTCCTCACATATTGTATTCAAGGAAATCATTTTTGAACAATTAACATGTTTGTAGATGGTAACTGAAACTAAGAAGTAACTGATAACAAAATATTAAATCTACTACCTATCCTAAGACTCAACCACCGGCTATATACAAGCACAGGGGAGTTTATTCTAAACACAACTCCTAACCGAAATAATTAACTAGTACAACTCCCTAGATATCAAAGTATGTAATTAATATTGAATTATTCAAACTGTAACTAAAAAGAAACAAGAGTTCTAATAGAATTGAAACCCTGCAAAACATATCTGCATGTAGAAAACATAATCAGTTATCTATAATCCTTTCAAAAAAATAATTCTTCTTCTTCAATGCCTTATTAACTACCATAATTATGTGTGACTAACTCCATTGGGTGTCTCCACATGGTAGTTATTTCACTCAGCTTAATCTGGAAATTCCCCTGTTTCGTTGTCTAAATCCTCCTTTTGTTGGGGGTTACAACTTTCAGCTGTTGTAGGATACAATTTCTTCTTAGGCTAGAAGAGGTTAATCCATAAAACATATACACAAAGCTAAATACCATGATTAAACATAGAATTTCAACCACATTTCATATATACTCACATATAAATCATGCAATGCTATTGTATCATAATTATATTTCCATTACTATAATTCAAGTCCAAGGTTGTATAATAAGCATAAAAAGATAGCATAGCATAGGAATATGTTTGAAAGGATTATCTGATAATGTTTGAAAGCATGCATAAAAACAACAAAAAATAGAGTAATAAATGAACCCATTGCATGCATCACATCTACTTCGAAAACCATACATTGCATCATCATCATCCATAAAACATACATCATAATCATAATAGACCATAACATACATAAGCACAGTTCATCATAAACATATATTATTAGTATATACAAATTATACATTACATCATAAACCATCATATACATCCATAAACCATATACATAATCCATACAACATGTAATATCCACATAATACATCACATACATAATATACATCCTATGCATAAATCAAGACACATCCACATAGCATCATCACCATAATAAATCACATAATACATCATAAGTCACCAATCTCATCTCATCTCATATATATAAAGTGTCATCCATAAATGTCTATACAAAGGCTCTAAGAGCAATAATATATAATACAACAAGCTTGCATGCATATGATACACAATCTATCAAAACTCCTAACTTGTTCTCCCACCCTCTGATGGTGCTAGTGACCCTATAATTGATGACAAAGATCTTGATCTACTAGAATTATTTCTCTCTAAAATACTAGGAGCTCATATATATATATATATATTGGTATTATCCCCATACAAAGTGTAGTAGTATTGGCCCTCTCTTGTTGCAAATGTTTCCTCCTATTGTGCCTACAACATAT